>NC_069453.1:1971946-2021298 GCF_026875155.1 Cherax quadricarinatus | reverse complement strand
GAACAATACGTATAAAGATACACAACATATCCCTCCAAACTGCCAATATCCCAAACCCCCCCTTTAAAGTGCAGGCATTGTACTTCCCATTTCCAGGACTCAAGTCCGACTATATGAAAATAACCGGTTTCCCTGAATCCCTTCACTAAATATTACCCTGCTCACACTCCAACAGATCGTCAGGTCCCAAGTATCATTCGTCTCCATTCACTCCTATGTAACACGCTCATGCACGCTTGCTGGAAGTCCAAGCCCCTCGCCCAGAAAACCTCCTTTACCCGATCTTTCCAACCCTTTCGAGGACGACCCCTCCCCCTCCTTCCTTCCCCTATAGATTTATATGCTTTCCATGTCATTCTACTTTGATCTATTCTCTCTAAATGACCAAACCACCACAACAACCCCTCTTCTGCCTTCTGACTTATGCTTTTATTAACTCCACACCTTCTCCTAATTTCCACACTCTGAATTTTCTGCATAATATTTACACCACACATTGCCCTTAGACAGGACATCTCCACTGCCTCCAACCGTCTCCTCGCTGCTGCATTTACCACCCAAGCTTCACACCCATATAAGAGTGTTGGTACTACTATACTTTCATACATTCCCTTCTTTGCCTCCATAGATAACGTTTTTTGACTCCACATATACCTCAACGCACCACTCACCTTTTTTCCCTCATCAATTCTATGATTAACCTCATCCTTCATAAATCCATCCGCCGACACGTCAACTCCCAAGTATCTGAAAACATTCACTCTTCCATACTCCTCCTCCCCAATTTGATATCCAATTTTTCTTTATCTAAATCATTTGATACCCTCATCACCTTACTCTTTTCTATGTTCACTTTCAACTTTCTACCTTTACACACATTCTCAAACTCATCCACTAACCTTTGCAATTTTTCTTTAGAATCTCCCATAAGCACAGTATCATCAGCAAAACGTAACTGTGTCAATTCCCATTTTGAATTTGATTCCCCATAATTTAATCCCACCCCTCTCCCGAACACCCTAGCATTTACTTCTTTTACAACCCCATCTATAAATATATTAAACAACCATGGTGACATTACACATCCCTGTCTAAGACCTACTTTTACCGGGAAGTATTCTCCCTCTCTTCTACACACCCTAACCTGAGCCTCACTATCCTCATAAAAGCTCTTTACAGCATTTAGTAACTTACCACCTATTCCATATACTTGCAACATCTGCCACATTGCTCCTCTATCCACTCTATCATATGCTTTTCTAAATCCATAAATGCAATAAAAACTTCCCTACCTTTATCTAAATACTGTTCACATATATGCTTCAATGTAAACACTTGATCTACACATCCCCTAACCACTCTGACACCTCCTTGCTCATCCGCAATTCTACATTCTGTCTTACCTCTAATTCTTTCAATTATAACCCTACCGTATACTTTTCCTGGTATACTCAGTAAACTTATTCCTCTATAATTTTTACAATCTCTTTTGTCCCCTTTCCCTTTATATAAAGGGACTATACATGCTCCCCGCCAATCCCTAGGTACCTTCCCTTTTTCATCATTTATTAAACAAAAGTCCCAAACCACCCCAACACTAACCCCCCCTGTTTTTTAACTTTTCGTCATGATCCCATCAGTTCCACTGCTTTACCCCCTTTCATTCTACGAATGCCTCACACCTCCCCCACTTACATTCTGCTTTTCTTCACCCCTAAAAGGGGTATACCTCCCTGGCCGTGCTGAAATTATCCCCTCCCTTTTTTCCTCAACTTTTTAAAAGTTCCTAAAAAATTTTCTCGCCATTACCTAAAATATATAAAAATTATATAAATATATTATATATATATATAAAATATATAAAAATTTATATAATATATAAATATACGCTTTCTTGACAGGGCGTGCAGATGCGACAGTTCAGAGTCCCTCGAAGCAGCAACATCGAAAACCCCTGCTTTAGGGCAGGTCTTAACTCCGCTTCCCTGACTAAATCCGCCAACCTTTTTTCCCCCCTAATCCCTTCACAAAATATTACCCGTACCCCAAAACACTATTAGGCCCCAAAAGAAACAATTGTCCCCACTAACCCCTATCTAACTGCTCACACGCCTACTGTAGCCCAAGCCCATCGCCCAAAACCTTCTTCGTCCCCTTCTTTAAAAAACTCCACACCTTCCAGTCTTAAAAAAAACGTATTCTCTGCTTAATATCACACCACACATTTCCCTCAAACACGACATTCCACTCCCTCCATCCCTCCCTTTTTGGAAAATTAACAACCCATGCTTTAACCCATATAAGGGGTTGGGCCACTATACAATCTAATCTCTAGGGGTTTAAATGGAGACCCATAATCTAGAGAAAGAGAAAACGTAATACGGGAAATAATCTTAAGGGGGAAATTTGCACTTACTCAGCGCGAACAAAAATTTTGTCGAAAAAATTCCAAAATGATTAATCTTATGAAAATAGCTTAATTAAGGTTCCTTTCACAAGCTATTTGAATATTTATTATCCCATTACCTTTAACGTACTTAATTGTTTTTTGAAAGTGTGTCGTGGTGGTTTTGTGTGTGGGGTGTGTAAGCACCATCTCACGCAATCTTAACACGCCCAAAACTAGAAGAAATAAAAAGGCCCCTATCAAAGATAGCAAGTTTTTAAAAGACTACTCCAAAGGTTCATTACATCAGTAAATTTTTTTTGTGCAGATAAGCCTCAGCTTTTGCTTAGGGAGTCAAGACCCGAAACTGGAAATTTGAAAAGGGGACGACTTCGGTTTACTTGTGTGGTCATGCCAACCCCCCCTCACCGGCCCCCCTGGGCTCAAATTAAGTATGAGAGAGAGATAGGATAGATAGATGAAATAAAAAGAGAGAGAGAGAGAGAGAGAGAGAGAGAGAGAGAGAGAGAGAGAGAGAGATTAAAAAAATAATTTTGAGAGCAAGTTTCTTGGGGGCAGTGTTATTCTCTTACGGAGCCCCGCCAATCACCACTGTGTAAACAAAATACAAAGGTGTGATTTTTTTCGTGTAGTTTTTTTCAGTATTGTCGACAGCCCTCATTCTTGTCGCAGTACACTATTACTGAATGAGACGTAAACCAAGTAGTAGGAAAAAAACGGTTGCAGGAAAACATTTGTTATACTCGAGTGTTGTTTTGGTTGGGGGCCCTGGGTGACAAAAACACACACTCTGAGGGAACCTCGGAGAATGAAAGGTAGGTTAAAAGGAAAAGGCGTAGAGGTGATGTTTTGGGGGAAACGGGGGGAAAAAGGAAATAAGGATGAAAAACTCTCTCTCTGAGAATCGTGGATGATATGAGGTGGAACCAGCCAGCAGTACGACTTTGCGTTTTTTAGTGGTTTCAAACGACAAGGGTGGGCCCCCCTCATCCGCATTTGGTTTTGTCGTCTTCCTTTTTTTTAAAAACCTTGGCCTGCCCCGGTTCCCTTTTTGACACGAGTGTATCAAAAAGGGGGGGACGCATGTTGTATCGCCCTCTACAAAAGGGTTTGTTTTATTTAAGTTCCCAAAATCACGTCCTTACTGTATATAATTTTTTTCGCTTGTTACGGAATTTGCAGAACTCTGCGGTTCTGCGTAATCCCCTAAAGTTTTTGCTATGGTGTTTTCGGGAACAAAGGCCACGTTGATGTTTGGCCCAAAAAAGAATGGGGATAATAATTCCCTACTTGCCCTGGGCGAGAGGAGACGACAGTCGATGTTTGGGACCTTTCAGGGGCGGGGGTGAATACCCAAGGGGTTCTTCTTCCTGGTTTGGTGATAATTTTGAAAAAAAAACCGAGTGTGGCGACGTCTCCTCGATTAACTTCTGTCATTTGTCGGATTTATAGTCACAGATGCTGAAGGGGCGACGGAAGAATCCTAAGCATCATTGGTTGGTCTTCAGGTCTTGGGAAAAGAAGCAAACCAAATGATCCTAATTATGGGGGCTTCCGTTCCGTTAAACCAACTGAAGGTGTTACCTAAGTTAACATTAAATTTAGCTAGAAAGTGTAAGGTGAAACTTTATCCCCTCGAAAATGTTTGGATGGGTTAGAGCTCTTTGATGGTGGTAAAAAAAGTCCCACGATGATCCTGTACGTTCCCTATTCCCCAAATTTTTTGGTGGGGGTGATTTTAATAAACTGTTCTTTCTCTAAGTGTTCAACAAAAATACTGCCATATATTTGTTTGTAGTGATCATTTCCAAAAAAAAAGAGGCTGATGAATGACTCAAGACTGGAAACACATCGCCTGATCTGACAAGTCGCGATTTCTGTGTGTAATGCAAATGGCAGGGTTAAAATTAAGCGTAAACTTTGGGATATTAAACGGGAGGTTCACAACAAATCTGAAGACACACTGCGTAATGCTATCTGTGACCATGAACCAGGATAAGTAAGGAATGCTCCCACAACCTTGTTGAATAAATTTGCCACGAAGAATTCAGGTTGTTCTGGGTGCAAAAGGGTGTCCTACCCAGTACTGGAGGAGCGTACCTAATAAAGTAACCACAGAGTGTATATTTAACACGTTTATTTATCAAGCTTGTGAGGTTTGATTTTTGCCGTCAACTTATTTAAGCTCACGGTATGCCTCGAAAAAATCGATAAGTGCAACCTTAGTATCCCAAACTTATCAAAATATTACTTATAATTAGCTACTTAAAAGAATTTTAAGTAAAGGAAAAGGTAATACCAAAAAAATATATATATCAGTCCTCCTCAAACCAGAAATTAATTTTCTACATACTAATGAATAGTAGAAAAGTACGAGGCTAGAGGGAGGGCGCTGGATACTCGTTACTGGAAGACGATAAGAAAAGATACACAAATAATTCAATGCATGTAGCATATGTTTGTGTAGCATATGTTGTGTTTGCATATGTTGTGTAGCATATGTTGTGTAGCATATTTGTGTTAGCATATGTTGTGTAGCATATGTTGTGTAGCATATGTTGTGTAGCATATGTTGTGTAGCATATGTTGTGTAGCATATGTTGTGTAGCATATGTTGTGTAGCATATGTTGTGTAGCATATGTTGTGTAGCATATTTTGTGTAGCATATGTTGTGTAGCATATGTTGTGTACATATGTTGTGTAAACATATGTTGTGTAGCATATGTTGTGTAGCATTGTTGTGTAGCATATGTTGTGTAGTATATGTTGTGTAGCATATGTTGTGTAGTATATGTTGTGTAGCATATGTTGTGTAGCATATGTTGTGTAGCATATGTTGTGTAGCATATGTTGTGTAGCATATGTTGTGTAGCATATGTTGTGTAGCATATGTTGTGTAGCATATGTTGTGTAGCATATGTTGTGTACATATGTTGTGTAGCATATGTTGTAGCATATGTTGTGAAGCATATTTGTGTAGCTATGTTGTGTAGATATGTTGTGTAGCATATGTTGTGCACATTTTGTGTAGCATAAGTTGTTAGCATATGTTGTTTTAGCATAGTTGTGTACATGATGTTGAAGCTATGTTGTGTAGCAAAAGTTGTGTAGCCCTATGTTGTTTTAGCATATGTGTAGCAATGTTGTGTAAACATATGTTGTGAGCATATGTTGTGTAGCATATGTTGGTTAGCATATGTTGTGTAGTAATTTTTTTGTGAGTATATGTTGTGTAGATATGTTGTGTAGCATATGTTGTGTACATATGTTGTGTAGCATATGTTGTGTACATATGTTGTGTAGCCCTATTTGTGTAGCATTGTGTGTAGCATATGTTGTGTAGCATAGTTGTGTAGCATAGTTGTTAGCATAGTTGTGTAGCATATGTTGTGTGCAATGTTTTTAGCATTGTTGTGTACTATGTTGTGTAGTATATGTGTGTTTGCAATGTTTGTAGTATATGTTGTGTAGCATATGTTGTGTAGCATATGTTGGTAGCATATGTTGTGTAGCATATGTTGGTAGCTATGTTGTTAGCATATGTTGTGTAGCATATGTTGTGTAGATTGTTGTTACATAGTGTGTAGCATATGGGGTTTGTAGCAATGTTGTGCAGCATATGTTGTGTTTGGCATATGTTGTTAAAACATATGTTGTGTAGCAATGTTGTGCGCATATGGGTTGTAGCATATGTGTGTAGCATATGTTGTGAGCATATGTTGTGTACATAGTTTTGAAGCATATGTTGGGGTAGCATATGTTGTTAGCTATGTTGTGTAGCCAATGTTTAGCATAGTGGTGTAGCATATGTTTTAAACATAAGTGTGTAGCATTGTTTGCAGCATATGTGTTGTAGCATATGTTGTGTAGCATATGTTGTAGCAATGTTTTGCAGCATATGTTGTGTACCATATGTTGTTGTAGCTAGTTGTGTAGCATATGTTTGTAGCATATGTTGTGTAGATTGTTGTGAGCATATGTTGTGTAGCATATGTTTTGTTTGCTATGTTGTGTAGCATATGTTGTGTACATATGTTGTGTAGCAATATTGTGTAGCTATGTTGTGTAGCATATGTTGTGTAGCATATGTGTGTAGCATATTTTTTGTAGCAATGTTGTTAGCATATGTTGTGAAGCATTTTGTTGTGAGCATATGTTTGTAGATATGTTGTGAAGCATATTTGTGTAGCATATGTTGTGTAGCATATGTTTGTAGCTATGTTGTGTACATATGTTTGTACTATGTTGTGTAGCATATTTTTTGGTACATATGTTGTGTATATGTTGGCAGCATATTTGGTGCATTGTTGTGTAATTGTTGTGTACATATGGAACCCTATGAAATATCTGTTTGTAGTTAATGAAGACCGTCATAGTAAGCCCCAACACTTTCATGATGGACAAATATTACTTTCATATTCAAGGATACGGGCCCCCCCGTGATCCGGCGTTTTAACAGGCACCTCCCCCTGGAGTCCTGGCTTTTGTTAACGTGTACCTCACACGTGAGCCCCGGCGTTGTTAACAGTGAAACCTCACCGTGACCCGGGCGTTGTTAAACAGTGTACCTCACACGGGTCCTGCGTTTTAACAGTGACCTCACACTGTGAGTCCTGGCGTTGTTAACAGTGCCCCTTTCACACTTAGTCCTGGCGTTGTTAACATTTACCTCACACTGTGAGCCCTGGCTTGTTAAAGTGTCCCTCACACTGTGAGTCCTGGCGTTGTTAACAGGTACCTCACACTGTGAGCCCTGGCGTTAACAGTGTACCTACACGGGAGTCCTGGCGTTTTTAAACATGACCCACACTGGGGTCCTGGCTTTGTTAACAGTGAACCCACACTGTGAGCCCCTGGGTTTTTTAACAGTGTACCTCACCTGTGAGTCCTGGCGTTAACAGTGACCCACACTGGAGTCCTGGCGTTGTTAACAGTGTCCTCACACTTGAGTCCTGGGTTTTAAACTGTACCCACACTGTGATCCTGGCTTTTGTTAACAGGTACCCACACTGTGAGTCCTGGCGTTGTTAACAGTAACCTCACACTGTGAGTCCGGGCGCTGTTAACAGTGAACCCCCACACTGTGAGCCCCGGGCGTTGTTAACAGTAAAACCTCACCTGTGAGTCCTGGCGTTTTTAAAAGGGGTTTACCTCACACTGTGAGTCCGCTTTGTTAAACATGTACCTCACACGGAGTCCGGGTTGTTAACAATGAACCTCACACTGTGAGTCCGGCGTTTTTAAAACAGTGAACCTCACACTGTGAGTCCGGGCCCCCCGTTGTTAACAGTGAACCTCCCCCACTTGAGTCCTGGGTTGTTAACATGTCCCTCACACTGTGAGTCCGGGCTTTTGTAACAGTAACCTACACTTGAGCCTGGCGCTTTTTACAGTGAACCTCACACTGTGGTCCGGGCGTTTTTAACATAAACCTCACACTGTGATCCTGGCGTTGTTAACAGGGGCACCTCACACTGTATCCGGGCGTTTTAAACAGTGAACCCACACTGTGGTCCTGGCTTTTTAACATGACCTCCACTGTGGCCCCTGGCGCTTTAACAGGTACCTCACACTGTGAGCCCTGGCGTTGTTAACAGTGAACCTCACGCTTGAGCCCTGGCGTTTTTTAACAGTGAACTTCACACTGGAGTCCGGCGTTTTTAACAGTGAACCCACACTGTGAGCCTGGCGCGTTAACAGTGTACCTCACACTGTGAGCCGGGCGCTGTTAACATTGTACCTCACACTGTGAGTCCTGGCTTTTGTTAACAGTAAATCTCAACTTGGTCCTGGCGTTTTTAAAGTGTCCCTTTCACACTGGAGTCCTGGCGTTTTAACAGTGAACCTCACACTGTGAGCCCCTGGCGTTGTTAACGGGGAAAACCTACACTGGACCCCTGGCGTTGTTACAGTGAACCTCACACTGTAGTCCGGCGTTTTTAAAACAGTGAACCTACACTGGGGTCCTGGCGTTGTTACAGTGAACCTCACATGTAGTCCGGGCTTTTTAACGTGAACCTCACACGTGAGTCCTGGCGTTAACATGAACCTCACACTGTGAGTCCTGGCGTTAACATGAACCCTCACACTGTGGTCCGGGCTTTAAACAGTGAACCTCACACTGGGTCCGGGCTTAACAGTAAACCCTCCACTGTGAGTCCGGGCGTTGTAACATGAACCTCACTCGGGAGTCCTGGCGTTGTTAACAGTGAAACCTACACGTGAGCCCCTGGCGTTGTTAACAGTGAACCTCCACGTATCCTGGCGTTGTTAACGGGAACCTCACATGTGATCCTGGCGTTGTTAACAGGCACCTCACACTGTGAGCCCGGGGGTTTGTTAACATGAACCTCACACTGTGAGTCCGGGCGTTGTTAAAGTGAACCTCACACTGTGGCCCTGGCGTTTTAACAGGAACCTCACACGTGAGTCCTGGCGTTTTTTTAACATGAACCTCACACTGGAGTCCTGGCGTTGTAACAGTGCACCTCACACTGTGGTCCTGCGTTGTTAACATGTCCCTCACACTGTCAGTGTAGTACAGTTAATAGGCAGTAAAAGTTTTTTTTTTTTTTCTTTCTTAGTTACCACAGAGTACAAGGGAAGGAACCCGTATGTGAATTTTTAATTATTTTGCTCCACCAGAAGACTGAGTAGGTCCTGCGTAAGAGAGGAGGGGAACAATTAGTCGTAAACACATCACGGGTTGAAGACAATACCCCCAGGGGGTTAAAAAATGGAGGTCTTTTCTCCCGACAGCTTTTTTCACCCTTATTTTAGGACTAGAGAAGACATTCGTGGAGAAACGTTTCCTTTAATAAATGTTCTGAACTGTACAAGTCTTTTTCCACAGCTCAGGGGAGGAAAAATTGAGACACTTAGCAACACATGGGAAATCTTCATTGAAGAAATGTTTCGCCACACAGGGGCTTCATCAGTCCAATAACAAAGTAGAAATTGGTAAGGAGAGGAGTTTGAGGTAATCAGTCCCTCAGTCCATCACTCTTGTAGGAAGTGATGGATTGAATCCATCGAGTCCAGGCTGAGGGACTGATTACCTCAAACTCCTCCTCTCCTTACCCATTTCTACTTTGTATTGGACTGATGAAGCCACTGTGTGGCGAAACGTTTTCTTCAATAAGATTCCCATGTGTTGCATAAGTGTCTCAATCGGTTTTCAAAACCATTCATCACCTCCGGGTTGCATAAGCTTGGAATAGTTGAATATGGTGTTAGAATATTATGTTAGTATTTACGCAGTGAGTTGTCACACTGAAGAGTTTGCAGTTTATCGTCGCTTCTTGATCGAGAGATGAGAAATGAAAGAATGAATTTAACTTTAGCGGTGTATGGTTTTTTTGTCAGTAAGAAGCAGTGTGATTCGTGCAGGGTGTACCGGTGCAGGTCGGCGCGAGGTGGGGTGTCGAGGGGAGTGGCACTAACCTGCTGCTGCGGTCTGTGACTCGGTACTCCTCAGGTGCTTATACCTGCGCTGCGGCCAACACTCAGGGAGCCCGCACCTCTAATACCATCCATCTTGCTGTCAGATGTGAGTATTCTTTAACACCTTTCTTGTCCTCAAATATACATTGACTTTTATTATCCCTGTCTTCTTTCCTTCTAAATCTCTTTCCATCCTCTACACTTCTCTCTTCTCCAGATGCTTGAACACTTACTATAACCCATTTTTCACCTCCAACCCTTATTTCACTTAATATAACCCATTTTTCACCTCCAACCCTTATTTTCACTTAATATAACCATTTTTTCACACCCAAGCCCTTATTTTACTCCACATAATCCTTGAATTTATACATTTTATATTCCCTCTTTTTCTGTCATAACTTACATGAACTGTATAAATACCGACAAAATGAACAATTGGACATGTGCAACATCTAGATATCTTTATTTGTAGACTACGGTGCTCTTTACACCAACTTCAAGACTGAGGGACTGATTACCTCATCTTTCGTATACAGTAGTAAAGTCTTCACATATGTCCTTATTTGTATTGATCAAGCCACTGGAGGGCGAAACGTATACATAGACGTATTTCACATGTCTAATTCTTTCACTTTCCATCTTGCTTTTAAGCATAAATATACTTATATGTCTTACCTTATATTATTAAGTGTAAGTATACATCTGCATTAGACTTTATCTATACATTAAGCATGAGTATCCTTATGTATACCTAGTTATGCATTAAAGGATGATCACGTCTTTACCACACTCATTCAGGTGAAATTGCCTTTAAATAGTTGGTAAGTGAAGAGGCCCAAACTGCATTGGCTCAATCGTGGAGGTTCAAGGAATGGCTCAATCGTGGAGGTTCAAGGAATGGCTCAATCGTGGAGGTTCATGGAATGGTTCAATTTTGGAGGTTCAATGAATGGCTCAATCGTGGAGGTTCAAGGAATGGCTCAATCGTGGAGGTTCAAGAATGGCTCAATCGCGGAGGTTCAAGGAATGGCTCAATCGTGGAGGTTCAAGGAATGGCTCAATCGTGGAGGTTCAAGGAATGGCTCAATCGTGGAGGTTCAAGGAATGGCTCAATCGTGGAGGTTCAAGGAATGGCTCAATCGTGGAGGTTCAAGGAATGGCTCAATTGTGGAGGTTCAAGAATGGCTCAATCGTGGAGGTTCAAGGAATGGCTCAATCGTGGAGGTTCAAGGAATGGCTCAATCGTGAAGGTTCAAATCAAATGCTTCTGTGAGGATGGTAGTTCGTTCAGACTTAAGGGCTTTCCCCAGCCGGTCATTCACCAGGGGATTCTCACTTTCCGAACGTTTTCTCCCCATGTCCACTTCCTTCTGTATGAATTATTTGTGTTGATGTCCTCTATACATCCGCTTCTTTTAACGGGAGTTATATTATCCTTCAAATTTTGAAGTCTCCCACACTTTACAGGATTCCTCTCCCTGCTTGGTGTTCCACTACCTCCTGGTATGAGCACATTCGTTTCCTCCTTCCAACATGATACAGTAACAGACTACATTCATGCTGGAATTCTGCATTAGATCTTCCGACGTGCTGCTGAAATCCTCTACTCTACTGCCGGTATTCTTTGTTGCTGATAAAGACTTTGACACACGTGCAACATCTAGGTATCTTTATTTTTAGACGTTTCGTGATCCAGTGGCTTTATCAATACAAGGGCCTGATGTGAAGACTGGAATTATAAACAAAAGATGAGATAATCAGTCCCTTAGCCTTGCAGTTGCTGAAGAGTACTGTAGTCTTTAGGAATCTGAAACACAGGCAGGAAGATAGTTCCTTAGACCCAACTCCCGAAATGCTGGCATTAGGAACAACGGCAATTTCTGGCATGCGGGTTTTAGGACACTACCTCCGCCGACTTTCATTCCCCTTGGGTAATGTAATCTCTCCACCTGGAGACATTGCATTACTTGTGTTCTCTCCGGTTTTAAATTACGAGTGTCAGAGGAGACAGATCAAGGTTAACTGGTAAAATGAGGGGGAAAAGTGAGGTTAGAGAGGGGAAAAGTGGGGGTTAGAAGGGGAAAAGTGAGGGTTAGAGAGGGGAAAAGTGAGGTTTAGAGAGGGGAAAGTGAGGTTAGAGAGGGGGAAAAGTGAGGGTTGGGAAGGGGGAAAATTTGAGGGTAGAGAGGGGAAAAAGTGAGGTTAGAGAGGGGGAAAAGTGAGGGTTAGAGAGGGGAAAAGGTGGGGTTAGAGAGGGGGAAAAGTGAGGGTTAGAGGGGGGAGAAAAGTGAGGGTAGAAAAAGTGGGTTGTAAATGGGATAAAGTCGTAATGGGGTAGGAAAAATTTCCTTTTAGGGGATGGAAGATTGGGTCTCATTTTTTGTCGGGAAAATGGAAAGTGCTCGGGAATTGTTTTGGGTATATACAGAACAGTAGTGTAGAGTGATGTAAAAGCCTTAACCAAATTCAACTTCAAAACGAGAATTAATACAATGGGATCATATTAACTATGTCCTAAGTGATTTTAGCTGAGAGGATATCTGAACAATATGGACTCGAACCTTAGCCTAAAAGGAATTTAAACCCTCTGTGGCACCTGAGGTATGTTTCGGGGCACATTCCCTTGAGAAAAAAGGTGAAAACTAGAAAGAGAGAGAGGCTGCCTCTCCCAGGTGAAAGCGAAAAAATCACAGACCTGCTCAGAGGTTTCCCAGTTTATCTTAAATACAGAATGAGTCATAGCCAGAAAAAAATTGAAAATATTGAACTTAATCTTAAGGAATCATACGGGAAAGCCATGAAACAGAAGAACCTAAAAAAAAAAAAATAGATGAAAAAGAATTTTTTTTTTTCTTCCTTATGCCAAATGTAGGTAAAAACCCACATCCAGTATTGAGACCCTGCTTAAACGAGATGGGCCCTTGCACAGATGATGGCAAACATTTTGAGATACTAACGTCCCCAATATGACTGGGTTAAATAAGCCTTTTTATCAGATTTAAGGGTCGACAATCTGAAAGAATTTGATATGAATTTGTCCCATAAAACCTCTGAGGGTTTTAAGAAGGAAGATCGCCAACCACTTAGATACCCATCAGTTCGCGCAACCCGGGGCAGAGTGGGTTTAGAAAGGTCGCTCCTGCCTCTCACAACTACTGGACCCACTATGACTTTGGCCCTTGAATGCACTGGAGAACAAATGTTAAGCAGATGAAAGTATACACATACTTTGCGAAAGCCTTCAACTAGTGCTATCATGCTTAAAAAAGGAGTAAACAGGAAAAGTGGGGTAGATGGATCTGTAATTTCCTGACATATAGAGAAACAAAAAGTAACAGTAGAAAAGTAAAGTCAGAAGCGGTTTACAGAGAAAAGCTCTGTTCCACAAGGTATAGTACTCGCTCCCATCCTGTTCCTCATTTTTCATATCTGAGAGAGATGTAAGACACAACGCTGTGTCTTCCTTTCCCTGACGATATCAGAATTTCCATGACGATTTATCCACTGAGAACACTGCAACTCTCCAAGCAGACACTGACCAAGTTTTTCAATGGGGCCTCAGAAAAAAAAATTAAGAAGTTTAATGAGGACAAATTTTCAATTACTCATCTATGGAAAACTCGAGGAAATTAAAACTGGATGGGGAGCATAAAATAAATTCCAACCACGCAATAGAGCGAAAAATTAATGTGAAGGACCTGGGAGTGGTAATGTCAGAGAATCTCACTATCAAAGATCACAATGTATCTACCACATCTGCTAGAAAAAGATGTGATTTAAACAGAAAAAAAAATGAAAATTCTATAAGCTCTTAGAAAAAATCTGTAATGCTTTTTTTGTTCCTGGTGTCATGGTGGGAGGAGTAATGTTCTCTGTAACTCAAAAGACTGAAGCACCCAACCTTAAATTTCAGATTCGCTTTTGGATATCGAAATCCAAATAAGAGTTAAAACACGGTGATCTAAATTTTCTAGCTTTGAGTTTAACAAAGGTTTTATTTAAGGACTTATCGTAGCAAATCGTCTCGAAACCTAGTCATCCCCCGTTATCCCACGTTGATACATCCAGTCACTCAAAAATCCGGCTTACAATAGAAACGAGGACGTTAGGCAAGAGTCGTTAGGCAACACATTTTCCAATCACCAAACACATATGGTAGACAGAAAGCGTAGTTAGTGTTTTAAAAATAGGTTGGATAAATACATGAGTAGTTGTGGGTGGGTTGTGAACTGGATCTGATTGCGTGTGCTATTAGGTCAGTGCCGTGCTCCTTCTTTAAGTGAATGTGACCTGAACCTAACTAGGTTAGAGCATTGGCTTAAGCCGGTAGGAGACTTGGACCTCCCTCGCATGGGCCAATAGGCCTGCTGCAGTGTTCCCCTTTCTTATGCTCCTATTCCTTTCTAAGACTCTTTAAAGTACTCAGGAAAAGGGTTTTAAAAAGCCCTTTCACTTCGTCCTCGCCAAAACCCCAGATCAGCGAGACTTTATGGGTAACTAAAACCTGCAAATCTAGTGTGTCTACGAGGCCCATCACGCCAGGTGTTGGCGCGCCCCCACCATGTTTAACACAGATTTCAGACAATATTTACCCAAATTTCAAGGACGATTAGTCAAGCTCACTTGCTGCACTCACGAGGCTAACTGCTTGAGGGATCTCCACATGAGTGTTAAGAAGCTTGCAAGAATAAAAGGAACTTTACCATGACTGGAACAATGCACAGATAAACCCCATCTTATAAATATACTAGCTTCCTTCTCTTCGCTCTTCTGTGCAACTAGTTAATGGGTTCAATTTGGACAGAAACGCCGTCGTAAGTTTCATTCTCTCAAATACGGGATATTTTTCCTAAAGTTTGCAGATTTTGACGTCACTAACCAAACTATTAATCATTTTAGCAGGTTATTAATAATGTTATTTGGTTGCCTGTACTTCGCCATGATTTTTTTCTGATTTAAGAGCCCAACCACGGGCTGAAACTCTTTTAAAGCAGTCCTGACAGTTTATATATGGCGGACCTGGATTATAGACGGACCTTAAATATCATTTTTTAGATCAGTTACGTGGGAAAGATAATTTTGGTCATAGTACCGAAAAGTATAGAAATGCGTGACATCCTCAACGCCACCAAAAGTTTTGGAACCTTCAATTAAATTTTCTCTGTAAAGTTAAAAGGACACAAGTGCAACTAATGTGACATTTTATTGTGGCAAACGTTTCGCTCTCCAGGAGCTTTATCAAGCCCATGCTTGTTAGGTAAGACACTTATGCAACAGTTAGGTATCTAACTTTGCTATGTGTCTTACCTAAAACCTGTCGGTATTTATACCATTTTAATGTTCAAGCCATGGGTTGATAAGCTCCTGGAGAGCGAAACGTTTGCCACAATTTAAAATTTCCATTAGTTGCACTTGTGTCCTTTTTTTTTACATATTGTCGGTTAATTCTACCAAATTTAAATTTACTCTAGAGAAAGGAAGAACCAATTGTCGATTCTTTGATCCATGTATCAGAAAACTTCCTATGAGGTAGACTGGGGCCTGAAAAATCTGCACTCTCTCGAAGGCGTAGAATTTAGGGGGAGATATGATTGAGGGTTATAATGGGAAACAGGAATAAATAAAGGGAATGTAAATAACGTGCAAAAAATTTCCAGCCCAAGACAGGACTCACAGCAATCGTTTCCCAGTTGGAAAAAAATTCAGATTTCAGGAAGGAATAGGAAAAGTTTCGGTTTGGTAATAGAGTTGTGGAGAGTGACAGACTCCGAGTTTCAGTATAATGAGGCAAAACGTTGTGTAGTTTTAAAAATGGTTAGATAAATACCCCGAGTGCTCACCCAAAAACGTAATGACACGATTGAAAACAACCATACCACTGGCGGGGATTAGAAACCCGCGTTAGAGAGTCCAGTGGCAACGCGACGGTTCTGGGAAGTTTTGACTCTCTTGATCGGGTTCTATCCCCACCCGTGGTATGGTTTAATACATGAATGGGTGTGGGTGGGTGTGAGTTTGGACCTGACTAGCTTGTGCTACTAGGTCTGATACCTTGCTCCTTCCTTAAGTGGAAGTGACCTGACTAGGTGAGTCATTGGGCTTATCGGGGGAAGGGGGGAGACATGGACCTGCTTCGCATGGGCCAGTAGGCCTGCTGCAGTGTTCCTTCTTTCTTATGTTCTTACGATCTTATTTTCTTCTCCCACCCTGACATCAGAGACTAAACTAAAACTTATAAGTTTCTCTTCAGTCGCCAGTTACTCGAGGGAGATCAAACTCACAACACACATTCACTCGTTTCACTCCCCCTACACTTCTCACATGACTGCAAGGAAAAGAGGACTAACGTTAATTCAGTTGAAGGAGTCTCCCCGTTAAATCATTCTGCCAGTCAGCGACGTGCTAGCATTTTCAACACACACTTTTGATGTAAAATTTGTTAAAATATCCACAAACTTTTTAACTCCTAAGTAATATGATAGACTTACCTGCCACAGAGGCAGGACACAAATTCAACTAATGTGACATTTCGCTCTCAAGGAGTTTGACAAAATACGACACAAAACTACATGAGCGACTCTGTCATCAGGACAAAAATACAAAATACCGTGGGAGGAGGGAAGGAGTGTGACAAAATCAATGAAAAAAAGAAACTACAAGATCTCTAGATATAAGGATCCGTGAGCACAACCTAAACCTGGTTATCGAACGGTATACAATACCGACAGGTTGGTAGATAAGACACATAGGCAACATTTAGGCAACTTTATTCCGAAACGTTTCGCCTACACAGTAGGCTTCTTCAGTCGAGTACTTTGGAACAGAACTTCTCCAGGCTGAGGGACTGACAACCTCAAAACTATGACTTCAAGGGTGATGGACTGATTACATCGTCTTCACATCTCTATGCTCCTGCCTACTTTCTGTACTCGACTGAAGAAAGCTACTGTGTAGGCGAAAACGTTTTTGGAATAAAGTTGCCTAAATGTTGCCTATGTGTCTTATCTACCACAACTAAACCTGCAACCGTAGCTACCATGATAATGCGTGTTCAACACAGAGACGATGTTGGACACCTTAAGAAGTCCAATAAAGCTAAGTTATGATGAATGGTTTGAAAAAACGACAAGTTGAAGATTGAGACACTTATGCAGCATATGGGAATCTTTATTCAGGAAACGTTTCGCCACACAGTGGCTCCATCAGTCCAATACAAAGAGGAAGGCGTAAGGAGAGGAGGAGAATGAGGTAATCAGTCCCTCAACCTGGAGTCGATGTGTTCAGTCCATCAATCTTGTAGATTGATTGGACTGATGGAGCCACTGTGTGGCGAAACGTTTCCTGAATAAAGATTCCCATATGCTGCATAAGTGTCTCAATCTTCAAAGCTAAGTTAGTAGCCGAGAAAAGATGATTTCCAGCTACAAAAGTGCATAAAGACTGCCCTAATTGCTGTTAATAACAATCCATCAGCAATCCGGCAGTTACTCCATATGCAATTTATCAATAGAATATTTGCTTATTTCGGAATTCGCAGCAACGAGATGTTGACAGTTCTTCAAACTGAGCCCACCTCAACACAGTTGAACTGCTACTCCTATTACAGCACTTTCACAGCTTGCCACCTGACTTCCACCACAATATAAATTCATTTCTTTGTTGTCTCTGTAGTTCCTTCAGTCAGCTCTCAGGTACTTACCGTGCCACTACTTCAGGATGTTGGTGCACTGTGTGCATATTTATCCACTTTGCGGGACCTTTCCTGTCACGACGAACAAAAACTCTGGCAAACCCTCCTGACGATCACCCTGTATGTGAAACGGTTCAACCTTCTCGGTACTTGGGATTCATTTCATCACCGTTTACATTAACGATGACGAGGCCGACTAGATCATCACCTTGGTACGGCAACTTTCTCACGGACCATAGCTGACGTGGCTCCTTCTGCATTATGGGCGGCGAGTAATTAGCATTTACAAAGAGGTATGATCGATGCATAACCAACCAGTCAATAAGCTACATGAATGACTCATTGAAGATCACAATGACTGGACCACAGTCGACTCGAAAACAAAAGTTCCATTTGCCAGCTCTATGATCAACGTCGCCTTCACTGAATTCTCCATAGCATTTCAGAGTATCATTGAAGGTCAATGTACTTCATATGCTATGCATATACTCATCTCACCACGCTCTGCCATTTGAAGGAAAAGAAATCCTCGACCTCTCTTGAGGTCGAGGTGCAGTCTGATATACGGGGTTCCAAATGGCTCAGTACTGGAATCTGCGCTGTTTCTTCTGTCAATGTAATAGACATGACAGAAGAAATGGTAATGGATATGTAAAACTAATGTGGAAATTACAAAAAGAAGAGGAAAGGGAAAAACCTACTCACGGACCTTCATAAGTTACAGAATTGGTCTGATAAGCAGTTACTTGACTCACGAAATCGTGATGACACGATTGCAAACAAATCGTACCACGGGTGGGGGTTAGAACCGCGATCAGTCATGAAACTCCAGACCTAACGTGTCGGCCTGGAATTTTATGACTATGATCGCGGGTTCTAACCCCACCCGTGGTATGGTAAGTAGTTACTTCGTATACAACGTATACGAACCTAATCGTGTAATCTGCAGCAATTGTCAGGACGCCACACGTGACAAGCCATTTCAGGTCACTCGTCAGAGTGCTGTAATTGTTAGAGAGTCAGTCTCAAAGATAATGGATATGAGCTGTGAGGAAACACTCAATGAGCTATACCTGATCACATAGAAGGATCGGGAAGACATAGTAACAAAGGAAATCTGAGACAGATAGGGTAGACAGGCTGTTTTAAGAGGCCGGAAAGAAGGCACGCAAAAACACAGCTCATATGAGCCACAGAGATGTTAGGAAGCATTACTTCAGCCTCAGAGTAAAGAATCAGAATCTATATATGGCTTAAATAATACGTATGATAGTGCTCACGAAGCCAAGAGAGAGAGAACTCCATGGCAACCAGTTTTAGAGGAGGGCCAGGACTTGAATTCAACCCGTGCAGCCTCAAACCAGTAAGTATAAAATGGGTGAGTAAACTCTCATATTCTTTCTTTCATGGAGCTTTTCCAAAGAAAATCTGTACAGAACAGATCAGTATCTGAACACAGGCACGAGCAGGGACTCAGGGTTCTTATTGTACGGTCATCACTGAACTGAGAGGACGTTGTACGGTCGTCACGGAAATGAGAGACGTTGTACGGTCATCACGGAACTGAGAGGACGTTGTACGGTCATCACATAAACTGAGAGGACGTTGTACGGTCATCACGGAACTTAGGAAACGTTGTACGGCCATTATGGAACTGAGAGAACGTTGTATGGTCATCACGGAACAGAGGAAGTTTTTGTTACTTGAGTGAGGAACTGGCAATTCCAAAGATTAATAAAACAGAAGAGGGAGCTGAAGGAGTCGAATGTGATACATAAATAATCTCAAACAGGAGATAGAAACTGATTACGTTTCAATTCGACTTGGATCATCAACTAGACACGATACGTGATCCTAAATTCCTTTCTCCTATGTACAGGTTATTTGTGTATTGTTCCAGTCAAGGTATTGTGTCTTTTTTGTCTTTGAAGTGAGATATTATTCCAGCATTTGAAATTCAGTAATTTAAAAAAGCGAAATAGAAGAGGGCCTAATCAGAAAGTTTAAGTTATCTTCGAGGAAATGGAAAAAAAAGGTATATAAAGCATAGGAGAGCAGGAATAATCCCAAATCTGGGAATGGATATGAGGATGCTGAAGGAGGAGATAGGGATAATGAGGAGGAGGGAGAAAGGGGAAGCGAAAATAACGAGAGAAAGGTAGACGGGAGATGTTAGGGAAGAGGATGAAACCGTAAGAAATAAGAGCCTTTGAGGGAAACACTTTCAGGAGAGTATGAGCTTCAGATAAGAAAAGCTTCATGGGAACCAATGAAAACAGACTAGCCAATCTTGCAGAACAAAACAGGAGGAAGAAAGAGATACGTCACTGACAATCTCAGGTCTTCATGTGGCCAATGAAGAGAAGAGAGTAACAGAGGAATAAGAAGGGAGAAAATATCATTGAACTTAAGGAAGAGTGGCTGACTTACAGCTTGGACTTACAGTGTATGGAAGCTTGCAGACACTTCCAATCAAACTGACCCTTGTAGCAGAAAAGGCATAAGACTGGAGTATGAGACAGAATGCGTCATATAGGGGACCATAAAAATATTATCCTCAGTATCTGGACTGGGGCAGTAAATAGAAAAGGAGATGAAACTGCTGAGGAAAAAATAAAACACCGACAGTCATAGAAAATGGAAAAGGGGAAGATCACAGTTGTGAATCCAGGCCGCTAATGTCATTACCGTCTCAATCAACAACCCTCCCTCTCCCTATACAGTAAAACACAAAATCAGTCACTCCCATCATCCTTATTTCACGTTACCCATCATGACTTATTATAGTACAATAAACCTGCCAAACAATTACTCCACATTACTTCAATTCTCATTTTTATTTAGTACTATTCCTCTAATTCCTCTGACCCATAGAAGCCTGGGCACCACACGCTGGAATATGGTACAAAAATAATGGAAATAACTGAATAACTGGTAAATGATGGCGGTATTTATAGCATGGTATTAATTCTGAGAGGACAGAGGGAAAAAAATAGAGCATGGAAGTTGAAGCTTCTGTGAGTCAAAGGGATGTCAGGAAGTATTTCTTCAGTCATAGAGTTGTCATGAAGTGGGATTGCCTAGAAAGTGACGTAGTGGAGGCAGGAACCATACATAGTTTTTAAGACGAGGTTTGATTAAAGCTCATAGAGCAGGGAGAGAGGATCTAGTAGCAATCAGTGAAGAGGTGGGGCCAGGAGCTATGATTCGACCCCTGCAACCACAAATAGGTGAGTAGCCGACACACACACACACACACACACACACACACACAGTCTTTTGCATACATAAAACTATTTTCTCTACCATATATTACAGTCCCACCGACGTGCACTATGGTCAGCAGACAGTGTTCGGTGCCGCCCGACCGATCACTTCAGGTTCCCTGCGAAGTACTGGCTTACCCTGCACCAGTCGTCTTCAGGTGAGTACCGTCACTCTCGTCTTGTTTTACCTATCCTGGTCACCTTTTGGAATGTATTCCACGTTAGGCCATTACAATATGATGATCATTTTAGTATTTAAACGAAGGAGAAGCTTAGCTTAATTAGGTCAGCATACGGTGGCTAAATTAACATGACATAACTGACAGAGCATCATCAAAGGTTCCTCTTGAAAGAGAAACAAAGTTACATAGTTACGCCTTTTTCCTACCTCAGATTTTCAGGAAAAAATAATTTTCCAGTGCAATAGATAATAGAACTGAACCGAATTAGCATAATAAGGACGCATATTATAGCCAATGGGGGCCACAGCACAGTATCCCCATTCTACAGTAACCAAACATGGACATCACAGTATGTTACTACCCTGTCCTGTAGGTCGACTGGTAGCACACTTAGTTCACACACTGAGGTCCTGTGGTCGATTCCCGGTAAGGGTTGAAACTTAGGAAGTGTTTCCTTAAGACACCTGCTGTCCATGTTCACCTAGCAGTAAAATGGGTACCTGGGTGTTAGGCGATTGGTGTGGGTCCACATCCTTGAACAGAATTTACATAATTTGCCAGAAATCCCTTGCTTTAAATCAAGAGGCTTTCTGTTTACTAGTATATCAGTGATGTCAGCTACAATTTGTATACCTTATTAGTTGTAGAAAGTAGTATTGAAAACACACACCAAACCTCAGGAGATGACAGTATTCCTAGCGGGGGATAAAGCCAAGTCTACATCAGGGAGACAATCCGTCTTCAGCAACACAAATACAAGAGTGTGCATCACTTAACTCTTTCAAAACACTTGGCGGGGGTTTAAAGCAAGGTTCAGTTCCAGGAACACTGCTTTCAAAATTAGATGCTTTCAAAATTAGTGGAACATTCACTGTAGCAAAACCTATGGTGTATATTGGTTTAGCCTGTCAGGGTCCGTGCCGTAGATCTACGGCTTTACGTTGAGGGTCCAACCGTAGATCTACGCCATGAGCTCAGCTCACTCTGATAAGCTGTGAGTGGTAAATTTGGGCATAGATATGAGAGAATACATCTATGTGGTATTGTGTGCACCATATTAAAACATAATCCTGCAGCACACAGTGCATAAGGAGAGAAAATAACTGAGACCATAATTTTCAATTAAAACAGCAAGTTTGCAGTGCTTTTTTGTATTTGCGATTTCTTGGTCTCATTTGATAGAATGGAATGTATATTTTGATTGGTTTTAGTAGTGAAAATGGCTTGAAACTGAGCTCAAAGTAGCGGAAATGTTAATTTTTGCCGATGTTCAAGAGTAAACAAATGACCTCACACGTCTAATATATGCAGCTGGTGGGTCTAATATATGTTAAAAATGTGGTGATGTTATTTATACATTACAATATTGCCTAACAGTAAATCTTTTATTTTTTGGTTTTGAATAAAAATTCATTATATAAATGAAAAATGAAAATGGAATTCATTTGTAAAGCCTGAAAAAGTAATCTAATGAATAGAGGAAATGTTAGTTTAGTGCCCGGAATGTTTATTCTGGACCCTATTTTGAAATTGGAATATTTTGAACTTTGCACTAAATTAGCCAAATTACCAATTTCCAATCACTTTATTTTGTAGATGAAATAGTTGAGCTGGCAATTTCTTGTGCTCAATCGATAGGAGTAACACTAGTGAAATAGCTAAGAATTTGATCGACTGCAATAAGGTAATTGGCCTAAAATGGAAGTCAAAGTCGGCAGAATCGCCGATGCGTAAATATTGCTGACACATCAAAATTCGCGAGAGCATAA
Source organism: Cherax quadricarinatus (assembly GCF_026875155.1). Taxonomy (NCBI): domain Eukaryota; kingdom Metazoa; phylum Arthropoda; class Malacostraca; order Decapoda; family Parastacidae; genus Cherax; species Cherax quadricarinatus. The sequence continues at coordinate 1,998,537 of NC_069453.1, read as the reverse complement.
TTTCGTCAATTTTCCATCAAATTTCGTACTTTATGTTTTATTTCCTTCAGGAAAAGATTCTTTACCATTTCATAAGCATTTTGGGGAATTCTTTACTGTATCAAGTTTTTTGAATACAAACTTTAATATTAAACGTCTTAAGAAGAGAAGGCATATCAACCAAGTTTTCATGGTAAGGGAGAACCAACATATTTTTTAGATGAATAAGGATGGTTGTCCCTTTTTGGATTGTAAAAATGTATTTCTAGCAACTTTAAAAGATTTATCAATTACATATCCTGCCTGTCCCAGCTACTTAGACACTATGACAAGCTCCTGGATGCTGTTTGAGGATAAACAAAAATACAGATGTGGTATACACAGACTTTGCAAAAAACTTTCGAAAAGTGTGACCATGGTGTAATAGCACACAAAATGCGTGATAAAGAATAACGGGAAAAGTTGGTAGATGGATCTAAAACTTCCTGACAAATAGAACACAAGAATAATAGTAAACAGAGTAAAGTCCCAGGCAACTACGGTGGAAAAGTTCTGTTCCACAAGGCACAGTACTCTGCCATTCTATTCCTCATCCTCATTTCTGACAGAGATGTAAGCCATAGCTCCGTGTCTTCCTTTGAGGATGACACCAGGATCACCATGGCATGACCTCCATCGAAGACACTGCGAGACTCCAAGCGGCATCAAACCAAAATCTTCAAATGGGGCCACTCAAAATAATACGATGTTCAACGAGGAGAAAATTTCAACTACTCAGATATAAAAAAACTTGGGGAAAAATTAAAAATGTATCAGGGTATACGATAAATTCTAATCATACAATAGAGCTAAAAAGAAATGTGAAGGAATTGGGAGTGATAATGTCAGAGGATCTGGCCTTAAAAGGACCACAACAATGTATCTCCTCATCGGCTGGAAATGATAGGATGGATAATGAAAAACCTTCAAAACTGGGGATACCAAGCTCATGATGACACTCTTCAAATCGCTTGTGTTTCTCTAAGCGGGAATACTGATGGACGCTAACGGCCCCCTTCAAGGCTGGCGAATTGCAAACCTGGAGAGTGTACAAAGAACTTTCGCAGCACACATAAGTACGATAAGGCACCTAAAACATTGGGAACAGTTGAAGGTCCTTGATCTGCATTCCCTGGAACGCAGGCGAGAGAGATGCATGATAAATATACACTTGGGACGGTCCGGGAAGTTTTGGCACTAAACCTGCACACGAAAATCACTCCCCATGAAAAGCATAAGACTCGGCAGGAGATGCAACATTCCCCCAAAATTGAAAAGCGGGGGCACCACGAGTACACTGAGAGAAAAAATTTATGTGTCCCCGGGGCCCAACACTGTTAAAATTGCCTCCCAGCTTGCAAAAGGGGGGAAATTACCAATAGATCCTTGGCTGACTTCAAGAAGGCACGGGACAGCCACCTGAAGCCAGTACCTGAAAAGTGGGCTTTTGATTAGTACGTCAGCTTGCAATGCGGCCAACAGTAAACACCCTGGTTGATCAGACCCTGATCCACAACGAGGCCCTGGTCTCGGGACCGAGCCGCGGGGCTTTTGACTCCTGAAACCTCTCTAGTTAAACCTGTCACATCCAAGCAACACAACGGTATCTTGAAAACAGAAGCCATCTTCCACAACACCATCGCTGTACCACTAGTTACGAGTGAGATGGGTTTTGAAATTTAGAGGGACTTGCTAGCATGGACCAGTAAACTTACTGTAGAGCTCCACAGTGTTCGCATCGCTATTGGGCCTTGCGGACGTGCTGCGCAGTAGCCCCTGATTGATTTTGGCTTTTGGGCAGTGTTGACATGTACTTAGCTTTGGAAGACTGTTTGCGCGCTCTCTACGAATTAAAGCAAGATGCCCTCCATCGGGGCAAACTTTACCAACAGCTTAAGGAAGAATTGAGGATAGCGAAGTTGGGATTCGGCGACTGACGAGGAAAACAAGAAGATTCGTAGTAGTCCTCCTGTTTTGGTCCTCAGGTCAAGAAGGGAAACTGGTCAGTGGCTGGACAGCGGGGGAACGAAGTTGACGATCAAGAAGACGAAGGGAAAGGGTAAGAAACGATGAAGAAGAAAGAAAACTGCCCGTGGAAACTGTTGTGGAAACATCTAATACATTCTCAGTGCTTTCCCGACCCAATGTGAGTGGGGGGCTACTGGGAACATCACGACGAACGACCCAAGGGAAAGGGAAGAAAATTGTTGTTGTTGGGGATAGCCCAAGTTAGGTATATGGATAGGGCGTTCTGCTTGAAGGACAGGAAATTTGGAGACAGAGAGTTTGCTTTTCTGGGGCTGGGATGGAGGATATTGTTAGCCGTCTGGATGACATCATGAGAGGTAATGGGAGCAATCTATTATCTGTCTCAGTGCTGGAGGCAACGATGTTGGCAGACGTAGGAGTGAAGACCTGATTAGCAGGTATAGGTCAGCAATAGAAATAATTAGGAGTTTTAAGGGTGGGAACCCTGTCATATGTGGTATTTTGCCAAGGAGAGGAGTTGGTAATGAATGGTTGTCCACGGCAATTGGTGTCAATTGCTGGCTGGACAAATACTGTAAGGAAAATGCGGTAACATTCATTGACAACTGGGACCCTTTCTATGGCAGAAATTGACTGTATGCCAGGGATGGGGTTTCACCTATCTAGGTCTGGGGTGGTAGCACTGGCAACTGGGAGTGGAGGGAGCAGTTAGGGGCTTTAAACTAGGAACAGTTAGTGGTATGGGTTTTTGGCAGGAAAAAAAGTGAAGTCCCAGTGTAGTAATATTACGAAATTTAGGGGAACTAGTAATAAGCAGAACGAGGTAGATTTAAAGAAAAGCCAGGGACTTTGGGTGATAAGGACAGTAGTAGGTTTAGTAGAAAAACGAAATGAGCAGGAAGGGTAAAGAGAAAGGAGAGTCTTTCAATGTTTATTATTTCTAATTGCCGTAGTGCTAGGAATAAGATGGACGAGTTGAGATTTGTTGCTAGTGCAGGTAACATTGATGTATTTGCCTTAACTGAGACGTGGTGTAAATTTACAAAGTCGGACATGCCTGCGGAATGTCATATTCAGGGTTTTAAATTGTTCTAAGTAGATAGAAGTATCGGGAAGGGGGTGGGGTGGCATTGTATGTCCGAGATCGCTTGAACTGTTGCATAAAAAACGGGGATTAAAGTCCCGAAGTAACGCCCTACGAGTTTGTTTGGATTTGAATTTTCAGAGGGGCATGAAAACGATTTTAGGAGTGATATACCGTCCCCAAACTTTGGGTAGGGAACCAAGGGAGACTACTATGGGAGGAAATTGTTAAGGCCACAAGGCACGATTAATGTAGTAATTCAGGAGACTTTAACTTTAGTCATATTGATTGGAATTTCTTGACTGGGAATTTAGATCATACGACTTCTTAGAAGTGTTCAGGATTGTTTTTTGAAGCAGTTTGTGACAGAACCTACAAGGGGAAATAACCTGCTTGACTTAGTTCTGGCAAACAATGAATCCTTGTTAATAATTAGAAATTTCAGAGGAACTGGGTGTAGCGACCCAAATTTCAATTACTTTTTAGCATTGAATGGAATTTACGATAATAGCGATAACTCAGTAACAGTCCCAGATTTTCGTTTTAGCAGATTACGATGGGCTTAGAGAACACTTATCATCTGTTGACTGGGGTAACAAAGTGAGCTATCAATATGACAGTTTTCTGAACCTTTACATGCTGCTCAAAGAAACGTTTATCCCATATAAAGAAATTAGATCAAAAAAGAAATGATCCAAAATGGATGAATAATAGGCTCAAATATCTACTAGGGCATAAGAAAAAGGAATTTATAGGCGTATCAAAAGAGGTGAGGGTCATCTTATGAATCAGTATATTGCATTAAGAGGGACATTAAAAAGGGGATAAAAAAAAAAGCTAAAAGGGACTATGAAATTAAAGTTGCTAGGGATTCTAAAACTAACCCAAAAAAAGTTTTTTCCAAGTCTATAAAACAAAAGTTAGAGAAAAGATAGGCCCCCTTTAAATAACTGTGGGCACCTTACTGACAAAGAGAATGAAATGTGCTCGTTTTTAATAATTATTTTCTCTCAGTTTTTACACAGGAAGACACTAACAATATTCCGGTAATTAATTTTTATTAGTGGGCTAGAAGAAGATAAATTATGTAACATCACAGTCACTAGTGAAATGGTTGTGAAGCAGATAGACAGACTGAAGCAAAATAAGTCGCCGGGTCCTGATGAGGTTTTTTCAAGGGTTCTTAAGGAATGCAAAATGGAACTCTGTGAACCATTAACTAATATTTTTAATTTATCTCTTCAAACAGGTGTAGTGTCTGATATGTGGAAGAGGCTAATGTAATTCCTATTTTTAAAACAGGGACAAGTCGTTACCGTCAAATTTCGCCCAATAAGCCTGACCTCAATTGTAGGCAAATTACTAGAGTCAATTATAGCAGAGATTATAAGAAGCCATCTCGATAAACATAGCTTGATTAATGTACTCAGCATGGATTCACAGAGGTCGGTTTTTGTCTAACTAATTTATTAACTTTCTTCAAATAAAGCTTTTGAGGCTGTTGACCACGTAAAGAATTTGATATTATTTACTTAGATTTTAGTAAGGCTTTTGATAGAGTTCCGCACCATAGACTGTTAAAGAAAGTGGCAGCTCATGGCATTGGGGGAAAAGTGCTCTCGTGGATCGAGTCATGGCTCACTGACAGGAAGCAGTGTCCATAAATGGGGTTAAATCCGAGTGGGGATCTGTAACAAGTGGCGTTCCACAGGGATCGTCTTGGGCCCGTTGTTGTTTATAATATATATCAATGATCTTGATGAGGGAATTACTAGTGATATGAGCAAATTCGCCGATGACACAAAGATAGGTAGGATAATTGATTCAAACGTAGGTGTTATGGAGCTTCAGGAGGTATTTAACAAACTCTATTCTTGGTCAGAAAAGTGGCAGATGCAGTTCAATGTAGATAAATGCAAGGTTCTGAAGCTTGGGGAGTGCCCATAACCCTAGTACTTATAAGTTAAATGATGTAGAACTTAGCCATACAGATTGCGAAAAGGACTTGGGGGTTATGGTGAGCAGCAACCTTAAACCAAGACAGCAATGCCTAAGCGTACGTAATAAGGCAAATAGATTACTGGGATTTTATCAAGAAGTGTAAGGAACAGAAGTCCAGAGGTCATACTGCAGCTTTTATACATCATTAGTAAGGCCTCACCTAGATTATGCAGCTCAGTTCTGGTCTCCATATTACAGAATGGACATAAATTCGTTTAGAAAAATTCAGCGTAGGATGACTAAATTAATACATAGCATTAGAAATCTTCCTTATGAGAATAAGATTGAAGACTCTTAAGTTACATTCACTTGTTAGACGAAGAATGGGGGAGACCTGATCGAAGTGTATAAGTGGAAGATAGGTATTAATAAAGGGGATTTTAATAAGGTCTTGAGGATGTCTCTCCAAGAGAGAACCCGCAGTAATGGATTTAAATTAGATAAGTTTAGATTTAGAAAGGACATAGGAAAGTATTGGTTTGGAAATAGGGTAGTTGATGAGTGGAACAGTCTACCTAGTTGGGTTATTGAGGCTAGGACTTTGGGTAGTTTCAAATTTAGTTGGATAAGTACATGAGTGGGGGGTTGGATATGAGTGGGACTTTCACATCAGAGCTTATTTCATAGGGTGGCATTGAAAAATTGGGTTGGGCAAATGTTTTGTTAGTGGGATATTGAATTGTAAAGGACCTGCCTAGTATGGACCAACAGGCCTCCTGCAGTGTTCCTCCTTTCTTATGTTATGTTCTTATGTTCACAAATCTTGCCTTCTTGTTCCTTCTAGTAAATCCCGTTTCCTGCAATGTCTTCAAGATTTTTATCTCTCACCTTCAAGAGTATTTAAGACTCCCTTCTTATGCTTCAGCATCATCGAAAAATCTTTAATTGGATTTATTTCAGAACTGACATACAGGCGAGCTACAGCTCATGTCCAATTTTTAAATGACTCACGAAATCGTAATGACATGATTGAAAAACGAACCAGAGTTCGTCACGGCCACGCTAGTGGGAGATTCGTCTGTAAAAAACTTGCATTTGTGGTCACAGTGGTGCCTATGCTAACCTTCCTATGGTGTAGAAATATACCTAGTTGGATGAATCTTATTGTGGCTAGCTGGTCCAGTGGCCAAAGCGACGGTTCTGGAGTTTTATGACTCTGATCACGGGTTCTAACCCCACCCGTGGTATGGTTTCTTAATTAACAGTATGACCGAGTTCGGAACCCCAGCCTAAGAGTCAAATACATTGACCACAGAAACTGTGTTTTAGAGAGATGACTTTCAGCTCTTGATGAACATAATGGTTGTGCTCTCAGTTCTTGGGCCTATTGATAATACTCTTTCTTCCCGCTTGTTTTATGATAATCAATATGGGAGTGGAACATTTTCTGTTGAGCAGCTTCTCGAGAGTGGTTTAGTTTCCAAGTGATTAAGACAGTTTCTCCTCCTTGCCATGTTCAGGATGCTTAATTCCAGCAACAGGTTCTGTTATTGATGTACAGGTCGTAATTCAACTGGGTGCTGCGTTGTGAATTAAGTGAAAACAGAATACCAGGACGAAGGGCAAGTAACAGGAAGTTGAAAAGTATATAATTAAAAGAAAGGGAATTGAGGAACTGTACACTTAAGTGAGATATTAGTTGAAAGTGATGTGGGGGAGGTTTTGTAATGGAGATATGGGCAAAAGAATTGCAATTTGATTGAAAATTAATGAGAGTAAAATGGGGCATCCTTCCACGAGACAGGAAGAAATTTAATTTGTTAGAAAGGTGGATCTAGAGGGAATGAAGCAAGAGTGAAGAGTTGAGAGGGTAAAGTAGACATTGACATATAATTGAACTTTTCTTTCACTTGGTAATACACGTAACAGACAATTCAAAAATGATATAGGCTCTATACGTCTCCCGGAGTTCCAGTGACGTGATATTCAGATGATGTTGCCATTCCATGAGTATCTCACTCATCTGTCTGTTGGTAATTAGATAAGATCGTCTAAAGACGAGACACCTGACTTACAACGTGATGTCCTGTGGACTACGTACAATCTGTAGAAATGTAATTTGTTTCTAATGTGATCTGTGACATTCAGTAAAGTTCATTCCATGTCACAGATTACATTGAAAATACAGATGAATATTAATTAAAGATTAATAATAATTTAAGATTAATAATAATTAAAGATTAATAATAATTGAAGATTAAAAATTTAATTAAAGATTAATAATAATTGAAGATTAATAATAATTAAAGATTAATAATAATTAAAGATTAATAATAATTGAAGATTATTAATAATTAAAGATTAATAATAAAGATTAATAATAAAGATTAATAATAAAGATTAATAATAATTAAAGTTTAATATTAATTATATAAATATGTATATTATTCGGAATGCACCTTTTGAGTCAATCTTAAACAATGCCCGTGGAATGCATTATGATAATTACATGCAAAGACAGATAATTAAATGCATAATTACATGCAACAGACAGATAATTAAATGCATAATTACATGCAACAGACAGATAATTAAATGCATAATTACATGAAAACAGACAAAAAGCAGAATTTATCATTCAGGTGCCTATCAGTTTTCTGTCAAAAATGAAAAGTGAAGTGTCCTTCATTTACACTTAATTCTTGGTAAAATAATGGAAAAGGCAATTATCTGCCAGCGATAATTTTCTCTCCAGCTAGTGTTAGCTTTAACATAAATGCTTAGCCTATTATTAAGCGATTACCAGTGGACAGTCAGTATTATTACAGAAACTAATGAGGAATAATCATAGAGCCCAGATACCACTCCCAGGAGCCCTCCTAGAGCTGGGAAGGTGCCAGAGCCAGAGCTCGCTACCACCTCTGCAGCTCACAAGACTGCCATTCCCACGAGCTCCCATGGGGCAGGGAAGATGGCAGACCAGAGGAGGACTAGCTTCTCACTACGAGCCCCGTGAGGGCAGGGAATGGGGCTAGGCCTGGGGACAGTTGGTCCCAGAAGATGAGGAAGTACTTGTACCTCCTCCCATGAGAGACGTAGGTCTCATGGCACTCCCAAGACAGGAAGTCGGGCCGGAAGTGTGCTGGAGAATCAAACAACAACAATGAGGAAAAACATTCCAGTACATGAAAAGTGTATTTCTAAAAGCCATATGGCAATAATGTTTTTAGGAATGCATTAAATATTCGCGTCGACATATCAGTTTCTAAAAAAAATTAAAAGCCTTGTTACCAGGAATAATGTGAAAAGTCGTTGATAAAATGCCGACACAATACATGTAAGAAACACGTAAAAATATGAAAACATTGTTACCAAATAATGTGTCAGTTGGACACTAAGGTTCATTTATGTTTGGTAAAAGCGTAATAAATAATTTAACTATAATATATATATATATATATATATATATATATATATATATATATATATATATATTTTATATATATATATATATATATATATATATATATGCAATAAGATGACAGTAAACAGGTGATTTCAGAATATGGAAAAACAACCACTCTGAAAGAATAGAGGAATTCCAAGCGCTTTCGTGACTACTCACATTATCATTGTTCCTTGATAATGTGAGTAGTCACGAAAGCGCGCATATATATATTATATATATATATATATATATATATATATATATATATATATATATATATATATATATATATATATATATATATATGCAAAACAACCACTCTGAAAGAATAGAGAAATTCCAAGAGCTTTCGTGACTACTCACATTATCAAGGTGAGTAATGAGTAGTCACGAAAGCGCTTGGAATTTCTCTATTCTTTCAGAGTGGTTGTTTTGCATATTTTGAAATCTCCTGTTTACTGTGATCTTATTGCATATATATATATATATATATATATATATATATATATATATATATAATATATATATATATATATATATATATATATATATATATTATATATATATATATATTATATATATATATATTATATATGTATATATGAAAATGTTGAATGATGATGAAAGTATTTTCTTTTTGGAGATTTTCTTTTTTTTGGGGGTCACCCTGCCTCGGTGGGAGACGGCCGACTTATTAAAAAAAAAAAAAAAAAACTGGTCAAATAGCTAAAACTCATTTAAAATTAAGTCCTTTCAAAAATTTTCTCTTATACGTTTAAAGATATTTTTTTCATTTATGTTAATGAAAATAATTAATAATTTTGTTCCCCCCCAAAAAATATAAAACTTACCTAACCTTATTATAACAAGAGTAATTTAATTTAACCTAATCCTACTAAATATATTTTAGATAAGTTTACAATAATTTAATAATAAACACAATGAAATATATTTTTTTCGTTAGGATCAGAGTGACTTTTGCGAAATTATTACATATACAAATTTTCACTTGCCTTATTCAGCAAGAAGAGAGTTGCTATTTAAGCCAAAATCGCTTTTTTACCTATTCGGCACGATATGTATATACAGCATTGTAACCACGAACGAGTGATATTTAATCAATAACACTGAGACTAGCCGGGGGATCGAACCCGTGTCGTTTTGGCCTGCCTAATGGTGAGCGAAAATCGCACGAGGCGGATGAAAAACGACATGGGTTCGAGTCCTTGGCTAGTTGCAGTGTTGTTATTGATATATATATATATATATATATATATATATATATATATATATATATATTATATATATATATATATATATATATTAATATATATATATAATTTACTGTGATCTCAGCTGCAGGAATACTTTAAATACTGGTGTGTCTATAGGTGGGGTTGTAAAACATCTACTGGGATAGTGTCCACCACTAATGTGACTACAAGTGAACACTATTGTACCCACAGGTGGGCAGTGAACACGTCTACGGGGTTGGTAGATGTAGCAGGCAACTTGTATAACAGCAGTGGAAGCAGGTCAGTGGTGCAGTACACGCCTCAGACCCATCACGACTTCGGTGACCTCCTGTGTTGGGGTGTTTAACAGTGTTGGCCTGCAGCACCAACCCTGTGTTTTTCATATCTTACCTGCAGGTGAGTCTTACCATCATTTCTCCCTGGTCTCTCACTTTCCTATACCTTTAGTTCTCACCGCTCTTCCAACTCTCTCATATTCTCACTCGTTACACCTCTCTCTTCATCTTTGTCTCCTTTCTCAGTCTTTCCTCACGGTTCTTATAATTCACTTCCTTCCCTTTTCCCTCTTCACTGTTGCATTTTACAATATAATGTCTGTTCTCTTCCTCCAACTCATTTCAAAGTCTGGTCCTACTATTTACATCATTGTAAAATGGTTTTAGTGTATATAACTTCTCTGTGTCAAGTGCCATTGCCGAGGACACACAAAGTGAAGCTTTTGACGTACTGACATGTGGAAGGTAAAGTTCGAGTCATTTGAGAGTCATAATGTGACATTTTATGTTGTATGTTGAAAATGGTGTTAAAATACTGACAAGATGGTCAGTTAGACACATGTGCAACAGTAAGATATCTTTATTCCGAAACGTTTCGCTTACACAGTAGGGTTTCTTCAGTCGAGTACAGTAAAGTTGATAAAAGCAGTAGAGATGTGAAGACGATGTAATCGACTAGTCCTTCACCTTTGAGTTGGTCAGTCTAACCTAACTGAAATGTTGCAACAAGGAGAAGGCTGGAGGTAGTGGAGATGTCGTGTCTGAGGGCAATGTGTGGTGTGAATATAATGCAGGAGAATCTGTAGTTTGGAGATTAGGAGGAGGTGTTGTTGAGATGGGTCGGACATTTAAAGAAGATGGAATAAAACAGGATGACTTGGAGACCAAGTAAATCTTTTGTTGAAGGAAGACGGGTAGGGCTTGGTTTTGTTGGCGAGGAGCTTGGACTTCCAGCAAGCATGAATGAGCGTGTTAGATAGGAGAGAGTGGAGGCTTGACATGCTGTTGGAGTGTAAGAAAACTAAACATTTATGAAGGGATTAAAGGAAATCGGTAAATCGAACTTGAGTCCTGGAAGTGGGAAGTACAGTCCCTGCACTCTGAAGGAGGAATATTGATTTTTCAATTTTCTAACTGTAATATAGGCGTGCCTCTGACAAGACAGTGATGGAGTGATTGATGATGAAAGTGTTTCTTCTCTTTTGGATCACCCTCTCTCGGTAGGAAACGACAAATATACTAATAATAATGAAAATGTTGTTAGAAACAGAGCCTCACCTCTGATCAGAAAAGGTCAAGTGAAAGAGGTTTAAAATCATTCCCAAGATTATGACCCTCGCCTTTTGGCATCCTTCGAGCGATACTTTGTTATGAGAAAGAACTGCCAGACTACCACGACTATAATAAGCGTATTGTAACCACGACTATAATAAGCGTATTGTAACCACGACTATAGTAAGCGTATTGTAACCACGACTATAATAAGCGTATTGTAACCACGACTATAGTAAGCGTATTGTAACCACGACTAAATAAGCGTAATGTAACCACGACTATAATAAGCGTATTGTAACCACGACATATAATAAGCGTATTGTAACCACGACTACAATAAGCGTATTGTAACCACGACTATAATAAGCGTATTGTAACCACGACTATAATAAGCGTATTGTCACCACGACTATAATAAGCGTATTGTAACCACGACTATAATAAGCGTATTGTAACCACGACTATAATAAGCGTAATGTAACCACGACTATAATCAGCGTATTGTAAGTTAGTTTTAAGGAACCAGAAGTATCACGGTACCTTACCAGATATTTTACAGTTCATGCCAATACTGCCAGGTAAAGTGGAGGAAAGTTGGGTTACTGTAGACGTCCATTGTTGATACTGTTTGACATTCATTATGGGGTATCAGGAAGGTGCATTTCCTCGTGAGGACGAAACTTTGTCTTTTAAGGCTATACTTTATCACCCATTAGTGAATATGATCAAAATAAATTATTACTCCTGTAGTGATAATGGCAACACTTTAGAAGAGCTGTATTCCCTGGGATGCAGGCGAGAAAGATACAATATACACTTGAAAAAAACTAGAGGGATTAGTCCCAAATCTGCGCACGAAAATCACTCCCTATGAAAGCAAAAGCCTCAGCAGGAGATGCAACATCCCCCCAATGAAAAGCAGGGGCGCTACGAGTACACAAAGAGATAATACAATAAGCGTCCGGGGCCCTAGACTGTTCAACTGCCTCCCAGCATACATAAGGGGAATTACCAATTGACCCCTGGCTGTCTCCAAGAAAGCACTGGACAGGCACCTAAAATCTGTTCCTGATCAGCCGGGCTGTGGTTCGTACGTCGGTTTGCGTGCGGCCAACAGTAACAGATTGGTTGATTAGTCTCTGATGCACCACGAGGCCTGGTCATAAATCGAGCCGAGGGGGCGTTGACCCCCGAAATCCTCTCCAGGTATATTAAGAAGTTAATATAAAAAATCTTGAGTGACAAGTGTCTACTGACAGTTTTTGAATTAAAAACAAATCAGTAGAATTTGCTTAAGTAACAATTTCTTACAATGATTTATCAGCAGGGCCGGATTACAGCATAGGCAAACTAGGCATTTGCCTAGGGCCCCGCGCATTTGGGGGCCCCGCGGCCCAAGGGGTTCAGGGGCTCATCCAAGACTGCGCACATGGTGCAAGTACAAAGGGGTCCCTTACTAAAAAGTTCAAGTGTTTGGAGAGTAAAATTGATTTTTAAAAATTAATCAAAACAAAAATAAATAACGAAATAAATAAAATAAAAATAAATAAACCTAACCATAGATGGCAACACTCAACACGCCTTTGTTTACATCAGAACAGCTGTGTTTTCCCGCTAATGGGTGAGTATGGAGATTCCTCTCCAATTTTCTGTATAAAATTACACGTTATCTAGACTTGTACTGTGACAAATTAACTGAAGTGTTGTTGATAGACATTGATGTGTATGGATAAATGTTTGTTTTCGCCTCTAAATTTAAGGAGGGTACCTGAAAAAGGGTTACTTGACCAGTAAAGACGCATGGACCAGTAAAAGACGCATTTTTGTAAAAATACTATAAAGAAAAACCTAAAAACGCAAACTGACTTCCGTTTGTAGGTTTAAAAACACTTTTGTCCTGTCTTTAAGTCTTTATCATTTCAATAACAGATCTCATTGATTGATGTTCTACATCACTTCCGTCGCAAATGCTTAGTTTTCAAGTTGCCACGGAAGTCATGTAGAACATCAATTAATTTACTACATATTTCCCCAGAAACACATAAGCCACGTCAGAAAATTGTTGGTTGGGTGAAACTGAAAATTGTCCCTGCATTCTTTAATTCTCATGTCCTTATCTATGGTGGTAGGCCATATATCATGCAAAACATAATGATTAGTTTAGTTATGAAAATGGTAATATAAATACCATTGTGCATTGTTCTTGGACTCAGTATGATTTCTGCTTAAGTAAATTGGAGATCAAGGAGGATGAATTAGTAAAATATCGTAGCCCAAATCACTAACCTAATCTATGGTAAAAGTTCTGTATATGACTCCTTTCTGGTAACGTTTTGAATTTTTAGATGCGCAGCCAGAGGAAAGGGGCTACAAGGGCCATATCCCCCCAATTGACAAAAAAAAATTAATAATAATTACAAAAATAATAATAATTGACAATGAAAAATTTGTATTTGCATGATTACAGACAGTGATACATCCTCATTATGGCATCTCGTGAACGTGATGTTGGACGTTTCTTATGCGAGTGCGTCACAGAAAAGAAAAGAAGAAAATTCAAGAAGAAGAACAGAAAAAGAAAGATGTAGGAAGCTGCAGAAAGATCACAGACATGCTCACGAAAACAGTTTCTGATGTTACCAGTACAGTTGAATCTGCAGATACGTCAGATCATACAGGAAGCCCTCCCTCCATTATTTCTCAGCCAGCATCTACTTCTTTTGTGTCTCCTCTCAATGTCTCAACGGACATTTCATCCACAGGATTTGTCTTAAAACATCCTGCCTCATGGCCAAATGTAATCCCAGATTCTCTACGTAATGCTTTCATTGCAGAAAACTTCAGTCAAACTCTGAACATTGACTTTAGGAAATCAGCAAGGATTTATGATGATGGAAGTCGTCGTTGTTTAAAGTCATCTGTGTTTTATAGGAAGCTTGCAAATTCAGAAACTGTGAAAAGATCATGGATGGTATACTCTGAAAGCTCAGGAAAAGTGTACTGTTCAGCATGCAAGCTATTTTCTACCAAAGAAAATACCTTCACACAGGGATTCAATGGCTTGAAAAATTCCAAGCGTTTCGAGGAACATGAAAACAGCACCACTCACAGGAGCTGCATTTTAGCCAGTGTATTTCGTGCACAGAAAAAAGGCTTATTGGATTCTCATTTGGAAAATCAAACTGAAAAAGAGCGCACTTATTGGAGAAAAGTTCTAGAAAGAGTTGTTGCTGTTGTAAAATTCTTAGCTCTAAGAGGACTTGCTTTCCGTGGAGAAAATGAGGTTTTTGGTTCGGAAAACAATGGCAATTTCCTAGGGATCATAGAACTGTTAGCACAATTCGATCCATTCTTAACAAATCATATGTCACGCCTTGGGAATGCAGGAAGAGGCACTGTATCTTACATGTCATCTACTATATGCAATGAATTTATTGAATTGATGACTAAGAAGGTCCTCAATAACATAGCAGCTGTGAAAACTGCAAAATACTTTGCAATAAGTGTAGATTCAACACCAGATATTTCACATACAGATCAATTGACATTCATTGTTCGCTTTGTCGACTCCAGTGGTAAGCCTGTAGAGCTCTTTATAAAATTCATTCCTCTTTCAGGCCATGATGGAGAAACAATGATGAATGTAGTACTGGATACTCTGCTTGAACATGATCTCTCTATTATGGATTACCGTGGCCAGAGCTACGACAATGCAAGTAACATATCGGGTAAATATAATGGATTGTAAGCCCGTATCAAGCAAATCAACCCACTTGCTGAATATGTGCCCTGCTCAGCATATTCTCTTAATCTTGTTGGGTCATGTGCTGCGGAGTGTTGTGTCGCTGCAGTTTCATTTTTTGGACTTTTACAAGCACTCTTTAATTTTGTCTCTGCTTCAACGCATCGGTGGAGTATACTCAAGTCATCAAATCATTATCAACAACAAGGTGGTCAGCGCAGCATGATGCAACACATGCTTTGAAAGACAGCTTTGCTGAAATACGTTCTGCTTTGATCTAAATAGCAGAGGATGAAGACCAGACAGCAACTACAAGAAGCGAAGCAGCCAGCTTAGCATCAAAATTGGAAGATTTTGAATTGGCCTTACTCTGTGTGCTTTGGGACTGTATACTGGAACGGTTAAATGCCACGAACAAGACACTTCAAAAAATTGAAATTGAAATGGCTACTTGTGCTAACCTCTATGCAGGCTTAGTGGAATTTGTAAGCTCACTTCGCAATGATGAAGCTTTTGAAATGTTTGAAGAGAAAGCTAAACTGCTGGTGAAAGACTACAGTTACCGGGCTGATCATCAGCGGTCAAGGAAGAGGAAACGCAATTTTGAAGAGCCAGACAATGAAATTGTGTTGCTACCAAGGCAGAAAATGTAAGACAGCTACATACTTCGTCATTCTGGATTCACTGATTACAGAATTGGTGAAAAGAAAAGAAATCTACCAGAATCTCAATGACAAGTTTGGATTTCTGTTCAAAATTACTACTATGCCAGATGCAGAATTGAGAGAAGCTGCATTAAAGTTGCAACAACACCTTTCAGCAGATGTTCAGGACACATTTGTTGAAGAAATAGTTCATTTTTCTGGGTATATGAATCAGATTAAAGCTCCACCTGAAAAATGTGCGCCCTCAGCTGCTTTGAAACATTTAAGAAATGCAGGTATCTCAGAAACCTTCCCTAATGTTGACATAGTGTATCGCCTTTACCTAACACTTCCAGCTACTAACTGTGAAGGAGAACGTTCATTTTCTGTTTTGAAAAGAGTGAAAAAACCAGCTCCGTTCAACAATGAGCCAAGACAAATTGTGTAACCTAGCCTTGTTGACCACTGAGTCTGATCTAACAAGAAATATTGATTTTCAGAATATAATTGATGATTCTGCCAATATGAAATCCAGAAAAAAGTTTATTTAAGAAGTGCCTGTGAATATAAACAATTCTTTACTTTCTTGAGTTTATATGATTTGATAGTCTTATGCATGATGCAATGATAACAATAATGGTCAATTGTGAGGCAAAAGTTCAATAGATAGGAGTAGCGATATAGTAACAATAGTTTCATTGCCGGCTACTAGTTAAGGTAGGGTAAGTCAAGCTCCCGCTATTCCCCCCCTCCCCTTTTTTCCACCTCCCCGAAAGTGATAGTTTGCTTGCCGGCTACTTGTTAAGGTAGGATATGTCAAGCTCCCGCTATTCCCGCCTTTTTTCCCCCACCCCGAAAGTGATAGTTTGATTGCCGGCTGCTTGTTAAGGTAGGATCAGTCTAGCTCCCACTATCCCTTCCCCTCCTTCTTCCCCCCCCCCCGAAAGGTGACGTGTGGGGCTCCGGTCCAAACAGTAATCACTAGACTCACAGCTCCCAGCACTACTGTAAGTACATGCCTGCCTTGTATTCTAGTGGATTTATTGGTTGAAAGCTTCACTTTTGCCCAAATTAATAACTTAGTCCTTTCAGTCTTGTCTAGGTTGACTGTTGTAATAATCACCACGTCTTTTAGGTATTGTACTTATCAGGAGATTTGTTTTTCTTAAGCAGTGGGTAACCTGTCTATCTTTCCAGTTTGGATGACGGGAGAGGGTCACCTCCCAATCAACGAGTAGGAATTCATGGAGATGGACTAACATCCTGAGACTTCCCCTTTTTGGATTTTAATTACTGTGCCCGGTATGAAATTGTAGGACGTAACCCTTCATCATTGCAGCGGAAAAGAACCTGCTTTCCTGTATCGGGATATAATACTCAAGGCTATACTGTGAAGACGAACCGCTGGGTTGTCATCAAACACCTGCGACCCCCCCATCATCGGCAACGGCTACGATTCAACAACACACATGTCACCAACACCAGACACCCAAGTTTTATATTAGCGTTGAATTCATTTATCTTTTTATATTTTTCATTTTTCATTTTCTTTAATGTAGGATTAATATTTCATATTTAAGTGTTTATATTTTTATTTTATTTTTAAAAAGTGTTTATGTTTGTTATTATTTTTTTCTTCTCATTAATTTTCCTGAGGAGGAGCCAGCCTTGGTAATACTGTCTGAAGTTGTTACTGGGCTGGTAAGCCTTCACAAGTGGCGACCTTGCCAGGATCAACTCTACGGGAATCAAGATTCAATTTTCCATCTCGAATCTACCTTTGGAACTTCAACGCCGCATACCACAGACGGTTACCTCCAGCCATGAGTAATCATTCTCTAGGGTTTAGGACAAACGGTACAGGTATTTAAAAAATTTGGTGATTGTTATAGTCTCAATTTATTGTAAGTAAAGGGTCAGGCAGGAATATAATATTTAATTCTGCCACCTAATTTTGTGTGAGCTTGAAAACTTTGGAGGATTAGACTCTAGGGACCCGAGTTTTTTCCAGTGACAATTTGTTTCATTGAGCTCTTTATTTTATCAGGGAAACTGTCGTAGGACACTCTTGATTTGTTGGTGGGGAAGATTGGATGGTCAAGGGACCCCATTCTACTTACTGTTTGCTCGGAGCCGGCATAGAATCCTTCGTTTTCATTAATAAATATTGTTTAATTGAAGCAGGGATCGAGCGATCTGGTTTATTTACAGTTTGAGTGGAGCAGGAATTGAACCCTCCGTTTTCTTTAATACCCGTTTCATTTCCCCTGATTGTTTAAGTTATTCTTGCAAGTATGGAGGAATACCCGTTTTGGATGAACCCTGGAAGTAAGTTAGGAATAACAGGGAAAAATTTAGAATCTTTCATTAGTGCTAAGATCCAGGAAAGACTTGAAAGAGAGAGAATTGAGAGAGAAGAGAGACAGAAAGGGAAAGACAGGAGAAAAAGGAGAGAGAGAGAATTGAAAGAGAAAGCAAAGAAAGACAAAGAGAGCGAGAAGACAAAAAAGAGCGTGATAGACTTGATCGTGGGGAAAGAGCTAGAGAACGTGAGGAACAAACTAAAATACATGAGGATCAAGCTAAGATACGTGAGGAACAAGTTAAATTAAGAGAACTTGAGGAAAGAGCAAAGGATAGAGAATATGAGTTAAGCGATAGAGAAAAGGATCGCGAGCTCGAACAAGCTCGCCTTGAATTAGAGAATAAAAAGTTAACTTTCTCACAACAGCAATTAGATGAAGGAGTAATGGAACAACGTGCAGCTAGTGCACATATTCCAACACCTAATTTACCTCCCTTCACAGAGGGGGAAGACATAACTTCATACATTATCAGGTTTGAAAATACCGCTACCCTCTGTGAATGGCCTGCTGACACCTGGGCTACCAGGTTAGGAATGTTATTTTCCGGTACTGCTTTGAATATCTATGCAACTTTGTCGCAGGATATCATATGTAATTATAACCTACTAAAGAAGGAAAACCCTTAAAAAGCATATCAAAAAAACACAAATTCTTACGGGAAGAATTCATGTATGCCACCTTACACCCGGGCCCAAAACTTTCAGCAGTTACAGGTAAACACTCTTTCGTTTGTTCAAACTTTTGGATAGAGAGTTCGGGAAATTTTGATCACAATTATGAATCTCTTAGAGACTTCATGGTTGCTGACCAGTTCCGGGCAGCTCTTCCTCACCAGATACGAACTTTTTATCAGAGAACGTAACTTGATTAAGCTTGAGGAAGTTGTGAGGCTGCTGACCTGTATGTGAGGCTCAAAATTTCCCTAAAAAGGGACCTAAAGGGATCAAACCCCTAAGGGCAAGGGTTCATCAGACCTTAAGAAATCAAAACCTTAGTGGAAAGTAAAATGACTTTTTTTTCCCTGTTTGTCATTTGTGTGGTGTTAAGGGACATAAACGTCTAGATTGTCCTTCTAAGGAAGGTTCAAAAAGTTGGAAGATGTTTTAAAGACTGTAATGACCAAGCACCCTTCTGTTCAGGAACAGTTAAGGACTTAATGTATCTACCATTTTACGAGACACTGGATGCCAAATGTATAGTCATTTCTGATAAGTGTTCCCAAAACCTTAAAGAAACTCTTCCTCTGCTTACTTTCAGACTACTTGGGCCGTACAGACACTTTAACCTACCATCCGTTGTTACATTAGGTCTAAATGGTTCACAGGTTGGTCTGAACCCGTACTAGCTCCCATCACTTCTTGCTTCGTACTAATAGGTAATGAAAAAGGTGCCATTCTTCCTTCTGAGGTTGACCTTTCATCACCAAAGATGGACATAAGCTTTTCGGGATCCTCTTCCTGTAGGAGTCAGAGAAGCCCCTCGAAAGTTCAGATGAGACATGTCTCTTGAGATTCATGTGGGATTAAAAACCAGTGATGTACTCTCGAAAGCGGGTAGTAGGATCACCGGTTCACTTGTTAGATGAAGTGAAGATAACACCCCCGATACCATAAATGTCTTGACTAGGGTCAGACCAAAGCCCAGGCCTTCCCCTACTATCCATCCTTTGGTTTTCTCTGATTTTTAAGCCTTTAGATATATCGAAGGACTCCTTTGTCAATTTACAACGTAAATTCCCCTCTCTTCAGAATTGCCATAATGCCGCAAAACAAAATCAAGTTATCCAAAGGAAAAACTTTTCATATAAATTTGAATATATAAAAGGTATCTTGTACAAGTCGTTATTCAAATTAAATTCAGATGAGATAGACTATTCCATCTTAGTTGTTCCAGTCAATGCAGAGAGACCATTCTTAATATGGCTCATGACCTGCCAGTGGCCGGACATTTCTGCATCGTAAAACCTTAAATAAAATTAGGGAAACCTATTTTTGGCCAAAAAATGTCCTCAGATGTCCTTACCTATTGTAGATCGTGTAAAGTTTGCCAAATGTCATCCTCCCGAGGTACAGGCAAGTACCTATGGTAAAAATGCCAGTCTTTACGGTACCTTTGAAAGAGTACCCAAATGACATCGTTGGTCCTTTATCTCCACTTTCATCTGGGGGACATAGATATATATTAACATTAGTGATTATGCTTCGAGTTTCCCTGAAGCCATACCTTAAAAGGGACCTAACTACTACAGAGGTGGCTGAAGCCCTTTTGTCCATCTTCTCCAGAGTGGGCATCCCTAGAGAAATTTTGTCTGACCGGGGACACCAAATTACATCTGACTTAATACAACATCTATACCAACTTTGGGAGTGAAGCCTCACTTCACCACACCCTATCATCCCAGCTGTAATGGGAGGATTGAGCACCAGCATTCGATTCTCAAGTCCCTTTTAAGGAAACTTTGCTCCCCTTTAAACCTAAGGAGTGGCATCGTTACCTACCCTGTGTTTGTTTGCCATGGGGAAGTTCCCAGTGACTCTTTGGGTTTTCACTTTTGAACTTCTCTATGGTAGACAGGCCAGAGGCCCCCTGTCATCCTTATGACTTATGGATTTAAAGAGGAGGTGAGTGCTGAGGTTCAGTCTTCTTTACCAGGTTTCTTCCCTTTACCTTAGATCCAACTTGAGGAGACCTCTGACATAGTTTCGAAAAACTTACCTTGTCAATTGACCAGTACAAAACCTATTTTGATTCCAAAAGTCAGAGGAGAAGTTTTTAAAATAGGAGATGAAGTTCTGGTACTTTTGCCTATCAAGTCAAATCAATTATTAGTAGCATGGAAAGGTCCATATAAAGTATTAAAAATTTGTGGGAAAGTTGACTACCTCATAGAAGTCAAGGGGAAACCTAAGCTTTTCATATCAACATCCTTAAGAAATATTACCGAAGAAAATTTAGTTAACTGCCTTAATAACTTTGACTTAGTTTTTTTCCCCACAAACTTGATACGACAACTGAAGAATGTAAGGTGTGCGTAATTGAAAACCTCTAACTTAGACTGTGATGAAGAACTACATGACTTGGTGACTCTTGACCACTCGGACGCAACCAACATTAATATTTAAAGAATCTTTGGATGACCATAAGAGACATGAACTACTTCAATGTGTGAGTAACTTTTCAGACGTCTTTTTGATTTCCAGGAGTTACCTCCACGGTATTTCCCTAAGATTGACTTAGTGACAGACAATCCTATCAAACGAAAATTATACCCAGTTCCAGTTCACCTTAGGGATGCATTTGACCGAGAGGTAGACAAATTATTAAAACTAAAGATCATTGAACCTTCAGTATCTTCATATTGTTCACCAGTAGTCATGGTTAAGAAGGAGGGTAATTCATATAGACTTGCTATTGACTTCAGAGGCCTTAATGCTATAACTCGGTGGGATGCTGAGCCTATGCCCTTAAATAGATAGCGATCTACACAAATTTTATGACTCTTCCCTTTTTTTCGAGATTGATATTGCACAGGCATATCAAGTAAAGTTAGATCCTTCTTCTAAGCAGTACACCGCTTTTCCTACACACCAAGGACTGATGCAATATCGAACTATGCCCTTCGGTTTGGTAACTGCCTGTGCAACCTACGTGAGACTGATGAGAAAGGTCTTGGGTAATATGCCCAAATGTTTCAGTTTATTTTGAATAACATTTACGTAAAGACATCCACGTGGGGGGAACATATCCAAACATTAACATCAGTTTTGCGTAGGTTACGCTCACATGGCCTCACTGCCAAGCCGAAGAAATGCTTCCTTGGGTATAACAAGATTAGATATCTTGGACTGATACTTTCTAATAACTCTCTGCAGCCTCTCCCCAGTAAGATTAAAGCTTTATTAGAATTTAATTTCCCCAAACCCAAAAGCCCCATGCGTAGTTTTCTTGGTTCTGTAATTTTTATGCACGGTTTATCCCGAACCTTATCGATCTTACAGGCATCTTATCTGACTTCCTTAAAAAGTCTGTGAAGGAACCTCTTTAACTTTCCGACGTAGCTCGGGAAAAGTTTAATGAGATTAAAAGTATCTTTTTGAAAGACCCTATACTTAAGATTCCAGTATTAAATAAAACATTTTGTTTTTAGAACTGATGCCTCCAATACTGGCTTAGGTGTGGTGTTTACTACAATACCATGATGGTACTCCCTTCCCTGTATGCTTCCTAAGCCGGAAACTCCTTCCCGCAGAAACGAGATACTCCACAATAGAAAAGGAATGTTTAGCCCTTGTGTTGGGTATCTCCAAACTTAAATTTTATTTGCTGGGAAAAGAATTCAGTTTAGAAACAGACCACAAACCTTTGATATACCTAGAAACTCTTAAAAAAACCAACAGTCGCCTCTTGAGGTAGACATTGGCACTCCAGGCTTTTAAGTTCCATATTGTGTATATCAATGGTTCATCCAATTATTTCTCTGACTGCTTAAGTCATGACAGTCAGTAGAAGATTTGTTGCCTTACGCGACTTCCACATGTTAGAATTTTTCCTCGCCTATTCTTCTTATACTCCTTGACTATAAGTCTTGGTATAGGGGAGTGTGAGGGAAAAGTTCAATAGATAGGAGTAGCGATATAGTAACAACAGTTTCATTGCTGGCTACTTGTTAAGGTAGGGTAAGTCAAGCTCCAGCTATTCCCCCCCCTCCCCTTTTTTCCCCACAACGAAAGTGATAGTTTGATTGCCGGCTGCTTGTTAAGGTATGGTCAGTCTAGCTCCCACTATCCCTTCCCCTCCTCCTTCCCCCCCTCCCCCAAAAGGTGACGTGTGGGGCTCCGGTCCAAACAGTAATCACTAGACTCGCAGCTCCCAGCACTACTGTAAGTACATGCCTGCCTTGTATTCTAGTGGATTTATTGGTTGAAAGCTTCACTTTTGACCAATAATAAACTTAGTCCTTTCAGTCTTGCTCTAGGTTGAATGTTGTAATAATCACCACGTCTTTTAGGTATTGTACTTATCATGGAGAGTGATTTCTTAAGCAGTGGGTAACCTGTCTATCTTTCCAGTTTGGATGACAGAGAGGGTCACCTGTCAATCAATGAGCAGAACTGATGGAGATGGACTAACGTCCTGAGACTTCCCCTTTTGGATTTAATTACCTGTGCACCTGTATGAAATTGCAGGACGTAACCCCTCATCATTGCAGCAGTAAAGAACCTGCTTTCCTGTCATCGGGATAGAATACTCAAGGCTATACTGTGAAGAACGAACCGGTGGGTTGTCATCAACACCTGCGACCCCCCCATCATCGGTAACGGCTACGATTTCAACAACACACAGTGTCACCAACACCAGACACCCAAGTTTTATATTAGCGTTGAATTCAGTTATCATTTATATTTTTCATTTTTCATTTTCTTTAATGTAGGATTAATATTTCATATTTAAGTGTTTTATATTTTATATTTTTATATAATAAAGTGTTTATGTTTGTTATTATTTCTTTTTCTACTCATTAATTTCCCTGAGGAGGAGCCAGCCTTGGTTTAATACTGTTGAAGTTGTTACAGGGCTGAGTAAGCCTTCACATCAGTGATTTATAAAGGGAATAATAGTGCTGTAGTGGTTATGCTGAATATAATAGGTACATGATGTCACTACTTTAATAGCCTAATCTAGTAATACTATGCTGTCTTGAGTTTATTCTCTTTAAAATGCATGATTTAACAAGATAGTTACAATGGCTGTTGGTAAATGGTTTTGGTTGTCTTGATGTACTTTCCCTATTAAATTTAATCTAAATAGCCAGAATGTATTTAATTAGACCTTAAACAGGCTCACACCGACCCCCCCCCCTCCCAAGATGGAAGGGGTCGCTTCGCTTACCCGTAACTCAAAGGGGCCCCGCCATTCTGAATAGCCTAGGGCCCGGAGACTTCTTAATCCGGCCCTGTTTATAAGATTCACGAATAATTAAATAAGTGAATAATCGAATTAATAAATTATTGCATGAGTCTTAGTGGTGAGTCAACCTCGGCCACACCTTGAGAAAAATGGGAATAAACTCATCCATCCTTGTAATGGTGGTTTGTGATGGGTGGTTTGTGATGGATGGTTTGTGATGGATGGTTGTGATGGGTGGTTTGTGATGGATGGTTTGTGATGGATGGTTTGTGATGGGTGGTTTTTGATGGATGGTTTGTGATGGATGGTTTGTGATGGATGGTTTGTGATGGTTTTTTGATGGATGGTTTTTGTGATGGATGGTTGATGATGGGTGGTTTGTGATGGGTGGTTTGTGAAGGGTGGTTTGTGATGGGTGGTTTGTGATGGGTGGTTTGTGATGGATGGTTTGTGATGGGTGGTTTGTGATGGGTGGTTTGTGGGTGGATGGGTTTTTGATGGATGGTTTGTGATGGGTGGTTTGTGGTGGATGGTTTGTGAGGGATGGTTTGTGATCGATGGTTTTTGATGGGTGGTTTGTGATGGTTGGTTTTTGATAGATAGTTTCTGATGGGTGGTTTGTGATGAGTGGTTTGTGATAGATGGCTTGTGATCGATAGTTTGTGATGGGTGGTTTTTGATGGGTTGTTTGTGATGGATGGTTTGTGATGGATGGTTTGCGATGGTTTGTGATGGATGGTTTGTGATGGATGGTTACTGATGGGGTGGTTTGTGATGAGTGGATTGTGATAGATGGCTTGTGATCGAAAGTTTGTGATGGGTGGTTTGTGATGGGTGGTTTGTGATGGATGGTTTGTGATGAGTGGTTTGTGATGAGTGGTTTGTGATAGATGGCTTGTGATCGATAGATTGTGATGGGTGGTTTGTGATGGGTGGTTTGTGATGGATGGTTTGCGATGGTTTGTGATGGAGGTTGTGATGGATGATTTGTGATGGATGGTTACTGATGGGTGGTTTTTTGATGAGTGGATTGTGATAGATGGCTTGTGATCGATAGTTTGTGATAGGTGGTTTGTGATGGGAGGTTTGTGATGGATGGTTTGTGGATGGATGGTTTGTGATGGTTTGTGATGGATGGTTTGTGATGGATGGTTTGTGATAGATGGTTTGTGATGGATGGTTTGTGATGGATGGTTTGCGATGGGGGGGTTGTGATGAATGGTTTGTGATGGATGGTTTGTGATGCGTGGTTTGTGATGGTAGTTTGTGATGGATGGTTTGTGATGGGTGGTTTGTGATGGGTGGTTTGTGGTGGGTGGTTTGTGAAGGGTGGTTTGTGATGGGTGGTTTGTGATGGTTTGTGATGGATGGTTTGTGATGGTTGGTGATGGGTGGTTTGGTTGGGTGGTTTGTGAGGGGTGGTTTGTGGTGGGTGGTTTGTGAAGGGTGGTTTGTGATGGGTGGTTTGTGATGCTTGGTTGTGATGGATGGTTCGTGATGGGATGGTTTGTGGGTTTGTGATGGATGGTTTGTGTTGGGTGGTTTGTGAGGGTGGTGGTTTGTGATGGGTGGTTTTTGATGGATGGTTTGCGATGCATGTTTTGTGATGGATGGTTTGTGATGGTTTGTTTTTTGTATGGATGTGTTGGTGAGGTGGTGGTGGTTTGTGATGGGTGGTTTGTGAGGGGGTGGTTTTGTGGTGGGTGGTTTTGGTGGAAGGGTGGTTTGTGATGGGGGGGTTGTGATGGGTGGGTTTGTGATGGGTGGTTTGTGATGGATGGTTTGGTGATTGTGGTTTGTGATGGATGGTTTGTGATGGGGTGGGTTTGTGGTGGATGGGTTTGTGTGGATGGTTGGTTTTGTGATCGATGGTTTTTGATGGGTGGTTTGTGATGGTTGGTTTGTGATGGATAGTTTGTGATGGATGGTTTGTGATGGATGGTTTGTGATGGATGGTTTTTGATGGGTGGTTTCTGATGGGTGGTTTTGTGATGAGTGGTTTGTGATAGATGGCTTGTGATCGATAGTTTGTGATGGGTGGTTTGTGATGGGAGGTTTGTGATGGATGGTTTGTGATGGATGGTTTATGATGGTTTGTGATGGATGGTTTGTGATGGATGGTTTGTGATGGATGGATTGTTATGGATGGTTTGTGATGGATGGCTTGTGATGGATGGTTTGTGATGAGTGGTTTGTGATAGATGGCTTGTGATAGATGGTTTGTGATGGATAGTCTGTGATGGATGGTTTGCGATGGATGGTTTGTGGTGCATGGTTTGTGATGGGTGGTTTGTGTTGAATGGTTTGTGATGGATGGTTTGTGATGGATGGTTTGTGATGGATGGTTTGTGGTGCATGGTTTGTGATGGGTGGTTTGTGATGGATGGTTTTTGATGGATGGTTTGTGATGGATGGTTTGTGGTGGATGGTTTGTGGTGGGTGGTTTGTGATGGGTGGTTTGTGATGGGTGGTTTGTGATGGGGGGTTTTTGTGATGGATGGTTTGTGTGCATGGTTTGTGATGGTTGGTTTGTGATGGATGGTTTGTGGTGCATGGTTTGTGATGAGTGGTTTGTGATGGATTGTTTATGACGGATGGTTTGTGACGGATGGTTTGTGATGGATGGTTTGTGATGTGATGGGGTTT
>NC_069453.1:1891142-1971446 GCF_026875155.1 Cherax quadricarinatus | reverse complement strand
CGGGGGTCCCCAAACAGTAATCACTAGATCGCAGCCCCCAGCACTCTGTAAGTACTGCTGCTTGTATTCTAGTGGATTTATTGGTTGAAAGCTTCACTTTTGACCAATAATAAACTTAGTCCTTTCAGTCTTGCTCTAGGTTGAATGTTGTAATAATCACCACGTCTTTTAGGTATTGTACTTATCATGGAGAGTGATTTCTTAAGCAGTGGGTAACCTGTCTATCTTTCCAGTTTGGATGACAGAGAGGGTCACCTGTCAATCAATGAGCAGAACTGATGGAGATGGACTAACGTCCTGAGACTTCCCCTTTTTGGATTTAATTACCTGTGCACCTGTATGAAATTGCAGGACGTAACCCCTCATCATTGCAGCAGTAAAGAACCTGCTTTCCTGTCATCGGGATAGAATACTCAAGGCTATACTGTGAAGAACGAACCGGTGGGTTGTCATCAACACCTGCGACCCCCCCATCATCGGTAACGGCTACGATTTCAACAACACACAGTGTCACCAACACCAGACACCCAAGTTTTATATTAGCGTTGAATTCAGTTATCATTTATATTTTTCATTTTTCATTTTCTTTAATGTAGGATTAATATTTCATATTTAAGTGTTTTATATTTTATATTTTCTATATAATAAAGTGTTTATGTTTGTTATTATTTCTTTTTCTACTCATTAATTTCCCTGAGGAGGAGCCAGCCTTGGTAATACTGTTGAAGTTGTTACAGGGCTGAGTAAGCCTTCACATCAGTGATTTATAAAGGGAATAATAGTGCTGTAGTGGTTATGCTGAATATAATAGGTACATGATGTCACTACTTTAATAGCCTAATCTAGTAATACTATGCTGTCTTGAGTTTATTCTCTTTAAAATGCATGATTTAACAAGATAGTTACAATGGCTGTTGGTAAATGGTTTTGGTTGTCTTGATGTACTTTCCCTATTAAATTTAATCTAAATAGCCAGAATGTATTTAATTAGACCTTAAACAGGCTCACACCGACCCCCCCCCCTCCCAAGATGGAAGGGGTCGCTTCGCTTACCCGTAACTCAAAGGGGCCCCGCCATTCTGAATAGCCTAGGGCCCGGAGACTTCTTAATCCGGCCCTGTTTATAAGATTCACGAATAATTAAATAAGTGAATAATCGAATTAATAAATTATTGCATGAGTCTTAGTGGTGAGTCAACCTCGGCCACACCTTGAGAAAAATGGGAATAAACTCATCCATCCTTGTAATGGGTGGTTTGTGATGGGTGGTTTGTGATGGATGGTTTGTGATGGATGGTTTGTGATGGGTGGTTTGTGATGGATGGTTTGTGATGGATGGTTTGTGATGGGTGGTTTTTGATGGATGGTTTGTGATGGATGGTTTGTGATGGATGGTTTGTGATGGTTTGTGATGGATGGTTTGTGATGGATGGTTGATGATGGGTGGTTTGTGATGGGTGGTTTGTGAAGGTGGTTTGTGATGGGTGGTTTGTGATGGGTGGTTTGTGATGGATGGTTTGTGATGGGTGGTTTGTGATGGGTGGTTTGTGATGGGATGGTTTGTGATGGATGGTTTGTGATGGGTGGTTTGTGGTGGATGGTTTTGTGAGGATGGTTTGTGATCGATGGTTTTTGATGGGTGGTTTGTGATGGTTGGTTTTTGATAGATAGTTTCTGATGGGTGGTTTGTGATGAGTGGTTTGTGATAGATGGCTTGTGATCGATAGTTTGTGATGGGTGGTTTGTGATGGGTTGTTTGTGATGGATGGTTTGTGATGGATGGTTTGCGATGGTTTGTGATGGATGGTTTGTGATGGATGGTTACTGATGGGTGGTTTGTGATGAGTGGATTGTGATAGATGGCTTGTGATCGAAAGTTTGTGATGGGTGGTTTGTGATGGGTGGTTTGTGATGGATGGTTGTGATGAGTGGTTTGTGATGAGTGGTTTGTGATAGATGGCTTGTGATCGATAGATTGTGATGGGTGGTTTGTGATGGGTGGTTTGTGATGGATGGTTTGCGATGGTTTGTGATGGATGGTTTGTGATGGATGATTTGTGATGGATGGTTACTGATGGGTGGTTTGTGATGAGTGGATTGTGATAGATGGCTTGTGATCGATAGTTTGTGATAGGTGGTTTGTGATGGGAGGTTTGTGATGGATGGTTTGTGATGGATGGTTTGTGATGGTTTGTGATGGATGGTTGTGATGGATGGTTTGTGATAGATGGTTTGTGATGGGTGGTTTGTGATGGATGGTTTGCGATGGGTGGTTTGATGAATGGTTTGTGATGGATGGTTTGTGATGCGTGTTTGTGATGGATAGTTTGTGATGGATGGTTTGATGGGTGGTTTGTGATGGTGGTTTGTGATGGATGGTTTGTGATGGATGGTTTGTGATGGGTGGTTTGTGATGGTTTGTGATGGATGGTTTGTGGTGGATGGTTTGTGATGGATGGTTTGTGATGGGGTTTATGATGGGTGGTTTGTGATGGATGGTTTGTGACGGATGGTTTTGTGATGGTTTGTGATGGATGGTTTGTGATGGATGGATTGTGATGGATGGTTTGTGATGGTTTGTGATGGATGGTTGGTGATGGGTGGTTTGTGATGGGTTGTTTGTGAGGGGTGGTTGTGTGGGGTGTTTGTGAAGGTGGTTTGTGATGGGTGGTTTGTGATGGGGTGGTTTTGTGATGGATGGTTTGTGATGGTTTGTGATGGATGGTTGGTGATGGGTGGTTTGTGATGGGTTATTTGTGAGGGGTGGTTTGTGGTGGGTGGTTTGTGAAGGGTGGTTTGTGATGGGGGGTTTGTGATGGTTTGTGATGGATGGTTTGTGATGGTTGGTGATGGGTGGTTTGTGAGGGTGGTTTGTGAGGGGTGGTTGTGGTGGGTGGTTTGTGAAGGGTGTTTGTGATGGGTGGTTTGTGATGCTTGGTTTGTGATGGATGGTTCGTGATGGATGGTTTTGATGGTTTGTGATGGATGGTTTGTGTTGGGTGGTTTGTGAGGGGTGGTTTGTGATGGTGGTTTTTGATGGATGGTTGCGATGCATGGTTTTGGATGGATGGTTTGTGATGGTTTGTGATGGATGGTTGGTGATGGGGGGTTTGTGATGGGTGGTTTGTGAGGGGTGGTTTGTGGTGGGTGGTTTGTGAAGGGTGGTTTGTGATGGTGGGTTTGTGATGGGTGGTTTGTGATGGGTGGTTTGTGATGGATGGTTTGTGATGGTTTGTGATGGATGGTTTGTGATGGGTGGTTTGTGGTGGATGGTTTGTGATGGATGGTTTGTGATCGATGGTTTTTGATGGGTGGTTTGTGATGGTTGGTTTGTGATGGATAGTTTGTGATGGATGGTTTGTGATGGATGGTTTGTGATGGATGGTTTTTGATGGGTGGTTTCTGATGGGTGGTTTGTGATGAGTGGTTTGTGATAGATGGCTTGTGATCGATAGTTTGTGATGGGTGGTTTGTGATGGGAGGTTTGTGATGGATGGTTTGTGATGGATGGTTTATGATGGTTTGTGATGGATGGTTTGTGATGGGTGGTTTGTGATGGAGTGGATTTTTATGGATGGTTTTGATGGATGGCTTGTGATGGATGGTTTGTGATGAGTGGTTTGTGATAGATGGCTTGTGATAGATGGTTGTGATGGATAGTCTGTGATGGATGGTTTGCGATGGATGGTTTGTGGTGCATGGTTTGTGATGGGTGGTTTGTGATGAATGGTTTGTGATGGATGGTTTGTGATGGATGGTTTGTGATGGATGGTTTGTGGTGCATGGTTTGTGATGGGTGGTTTGTGATGGATGGTTTTTGATGGATGGTTTGTGATGGATGGTTTGTGGTGGATGGTTTGTGGTGGTGGTTTGTGATGGGGGGGTTTGTGATGGGTGGTTTGTGATGGGTGGTTTGTGATGGATGGTTTGTGATGCATGGTTTGTGATGGATGGTTTGTGATGGATGGTTTGTGGTGCATGGTTTGTGATGAGTGTGTTTTTTGATGGATTGTTTATGACGGATGGTTTGTGACGGATGGTTTGTGATGGATGGTTTGTGATGGATGGTTTGTGATGGATGGTTTGTATGATCGTTTGTGATGATGGTTTGTGATGGGTGGTTTTTGATGGATGGTTTGTGATGGATGGTTTGTGATGGATGGTTTGTGATGGTTTGTGATGGATGGTTTGTGATGGATGGTTGATGATGGGTGGTTTGTGATGGGTGGTTTGTGATGGGTGGTTTGTGATGGGTGGTTTGTGAAGGGTGGTTTGTGATGGGTGGTTTGTGATGGGTGGTTTGTGATGGATGGTTTGTGATGGGTGGTTTGTGATGGATGGTTTGTGATGGATGGTTTGTGATGGTGGTTTGTGGTGGGTGGTTTGTGAGGGATGGTTTGTGATCGATGGTTTTTGATGGTGGTTTGTGATGGTTGGTTTTTGATAGATAGTTTCTGATGGGTGGTTTGTGATGAGTGGTTTGTGATAGATGGCTTGTGATCGATAGTTTGTGATGGGTGGTTTGTGATGGGTTTTTGTGATGGATGGTTTGTGATGGATGGTTTGCGATGGTTTGTGATGGATGGTTTGTGATGGATGGTTACTGATGGGTGGTTTGTGATGAGTGGATTGTGATAGATGGCTTGTGATCGAAAGTTTGTGATGGGTGGTTTGTGATGGGTGGTTTGTGATGGATGGTTTGTGATGAGTGGTTTGTGATGAGTGGTTTGTGATAGATGGCTTGTGATCGATAGATTGTGATGGGTGGTTTGTGATGGGTGGTTTGTGATGAGTGTTTGTGATGAGTGGTTTGTGATAGATGGCTTGTGATCGATAGATTGTGATGGGTGGTTTTTTGATGGGTGGTTTGTGATGGATGGTTTGCGATGGTTTGTGATGGATGGTTTGTGATGGATGATTTGTGATGGATGGTTACTGATGGGTGGTTTGTGATGAGTGGATTGTGATAGATGCTTGTGATCGATAGTTGTGATAGGTGGTTTGTGATGGGAGGTTTGTGATGGATGGTTTGTGATGGATGGTTTGTGATGGTTTGTGATGGATGGTTTGTGATAGATGGTTTGTGATGGATGGTTTGTGATGGATGGTTGTGATGGATGGCTTGTGATGGATGGTTTGTGATGAGTGGTTTGTGATAGATGGCTTGTGATAGATGGTTTGTGATGGATGGTCTGTGATGGATGGTTTGCGATGGATGGTTTGTGGTGCATGGTTTGTGATGGGTGGTTTGTGATGAATGGTTTGTGATGGATGGTTTGTGATGGATTGTTTGTGGTGCATGGTTTGTGATGGGTGGTTTGTGATGGATGGTTTTTGATGGATGGTTTGTGATGGATGGTTTGTGGTGGATGGTTTGTGGGGGGTGGTTAGTGATGGGTGGTTTGTGATGGGTGGTTTGTGATGGGTGGTTTGTGATGGATGGTTGTGATGCATGGTTTGTGATGGATGGTTTGTGATGGATGGTTTGTGGGGGCATGGTTTGTGATGAGTGGTTTGTGATGGATTGTTTATGACGGATGGTTTGTGACGGATGGTTTGTGATGGATGGTTTGTGATGGATGGTTTTGTGATGGATCGTTTGTGATGGATGGTTTGTGGTGCATGGTTTGTGATGGGTGGTTTGTGATGGATGGTTTTTGATGGATGGTTTTTTGATGGTTTGTGGTGGATGGTTTGTGATGGGTGGTTTGTCATGGGTGGTTTGTGATGGGTGGTTTGTGATGGATGGTTTGTGATGGGTGGTTTGTGATGCATGGTTTGTGATGGATGGTTTGTGGTGCATGGTTTGTGATGAGTGGTTTGTGATGGATGGTTTATGACGGATGGTTTTGACGGATGGTTTGTGATGGATGGTTTTGTGATGGATCGTTTGTGATGGGTGGTTTGTGATGGATGGTTTGTGATGGATGGTTTGTGGTGCATGGTTTGTGGTGGGTGGTTTGTGATGGATGGTTTTTGATGGATGGTTGGCGATGGATGGTTTGTGGTGGATGGTTTGTGGTGGGTGGTTTGTGAAAGGGTGGTTTGTGATGGGTGGTTTGTGATGGGTGGTTTGTGATGGATGGTTTGTGATGGGTGGTTTGTGATCCATGGTTTGTGATCGATATTTTGTGATGGATGGTTTGTCATGGGTGGTTTGTTGATGGTTTGTGATGCTTTGTAATGGATGGTTTGTGATGGATGGTTTGTGATGGATGGTTTTTGATGGATGGTTTGTGATGGATGGTTTTTGATGGTTTGTGATGGGGGGTTTGAGATGGATGGTTTCTGATGGGTAGTTAGTGATGGATGGTTTGTGATGGTTTGTGATGGATGGTTTGTGATGGATGATTTGCGATGGATGGTTTGTGATGGCTAGTTAGTGATGGATGGTTTGTGATGGATGGTTCGAATGGGTGATTTGTATGGATGGTTTGTGATGGATGGTTTGTGATGGTTTGTGATGGATGGCTTCTGATGGATGGTTTTGTGATGGATGATTTGTGATGGATGGTTTGTGATGGTTTGTGATGTATGGCTTGTGATGGATGGTTTGTGATGGATGATTTGTGATGGATTTGGGTTTTTTATGGGTAGTTAGTGATGGATGGTTTGTGATGGATGGTTGGAAAAGATGATTTGTGATGGATGGTTTGTGATGGATGGTTTGTGAAGGTTTGTGATGGATGGCTTGTGATGGATGGTTTATGATGGGTGGTTTGTGAGGGATGGTTTGTGATACATGGTTTGTGATGGTTTGTGATGGATGGTTTGTGATGAATGGTTTGTGATGAGTGGTTTGTGATGAGTGGTTTGTGATGGATGGTTTTTAAGTGTTTTTTGTGATGAAATGGCTTGTGATGGATGGTTTGTGATGGATGATTTTTGAGGATGGTTTTGATGGGTATTTAGGATGGGGGTTTTGTGATGGAGGTTTTGGGAATGGATGATTTGTGATGGTGGTTTGTGATGGATGGTTTGTGTGGTTTTGAGGGATGGCTTGTGATGGATGGTTTGTAAGGGTGGTTTGTGGGGGAGGGTTTGTGATAAATGGTTTGTGATGGTTTGTGATGGATGGTTTGTGATGGATGGTTTTGTGATTAGTGGTTTGTGATGAGTGGTTGTGGGGAGGGGTTTTTTTGATGAATGTTGTTGGGTTTTTTGGATGGGGGCTTGGGATGGATGGTTTGTGATGGATGGTTCGTGATTGCGGTTTTGTGATAAATGGTTTATGATGGATGGTTTTTGGGGGGGGTTTTTTGTGATGGGTTTTTGTGATAGATGGTTTGTGTTTGGGGGTTTTGCGTGGTGGTTTGTGGGGATGGTTTTGTGGGGGATGGTTTGTGTGGATGGTTTATGTGGGGGTTGTGAGGATGGTTTGTGATTGTGATGGATGGTTTTTGTGGAGGGTTTGTGAAGGTTTGTGATGGGTTTTGTGATGGACGGTTTGTGATGGATGGTTTGTGTGGTTGTGGGATGGTTGGATGGATGGTTTGTGTTGATGGTTTGTGAGGGGGGTTTTGTGATGGAGGGTTTGGATGGATTTTTTGTGATGGATGGTTTTTGTGATGGAGGTTTGTGATGGTGGTTTGTATGGTTTGGGGTGGAGGTTTGTGATGGTGGTTTTGATGGAGGGTTTTTTGTGGAGGTTTGTGATGGTTTGTGTGGGTGGTTTTGATGAAGGTTTTGATGGGTAGTTGTGTGGATGGTTTGTGATGGAGGGTTTGTGATGGTTTGTGAGGGATGGTTTGTGATGGATGATTTGTGATGGATGGTTTTGTGGGTGTTAGTGGGGAGGGTTTTGTGATGGATGGTTTGTGATAAATGGTTTGCGAGGTTGATTTGTGGGGATGGTTTGTGATGGTGTTTGGTGGTTTGTGATGGATGGTTGTCTGGATGGTTTGTGATGGTTTGTGAGGATGGTTTAATGGTTGTGATGGATGGTTGCGTGGGTAGTTAGTGATGGAAGTTTGTGATGGGGGTTTGTATGGATGGTTTGTGATGGTTTGTGATGGAGGGTTTTGTGATGGTTTGTGATGGATGGTTTGTGATGGTTTGTGATGGATGGTTTGTGTGGTGGCTTGTGATGGAGGGTTTGTGTGAATGGTTTGTGATGGATGGTTTGTGATGGAGGGTTTGTGATGGGGGTTTTTGTCGGGGATGGTTTGTGAGGATGGTTTGTGAGGAGGGTTTGTGAAGGTGGTTTGTGATGGATGGTTTGTTAGGGTGGTTTGTTAGGGGGTTTTTGATGGATGGTTTGTGATGGGTGTTTGTGATGGTTTGTGATGGTGGTTTTGATGGAGGTTGTGATGGGTAGTTTGTGTGGAGGGTTTTGTAGGATGGTTTGTGTGGATGGTTTATGATGGATGGTTTTCAGTGGTTATTTTGTGTGAATGGTTTGTGATGGAGGGTTTGTGATGGGGTTTGTAAAGGATGGTTTGTGATTGGTGGTTTGTGATGGTGTTTGTGATGGTTGTGGTTTGTGATGGTGGTTGTGAGGGGTGGTTTGTGATGGTTTGTGTGGATGGTTTGTGATGGTTTGTGATGGAGGTTTTGTAATGGGGGTTTGTGATGGATGGTTTGTGATGGGTGGTTTTGAGGGTTTTGTATGGATGGTTTGTGATGGTTGTGATGGTGGTTTGTAATGGGTGGTTTTTGAGGGGAGGGTTTTGTGATGGTTTGTGAAGGTGGTTTGTGAGGGTTTTGTGATGGGTGGTTTGTGAAGGATGGTTTGTGAGGATGGTTTGTGTGGGTGGTTTTGTGAGGGGGTGTTAGTGTGGATGGTTTGTGATGGGGTTTTTGTGATGGATGGTTTGTGATGGTTTGTGTGGTGGTTTTGTAATGGGTGGTTTGTGATGGATGGTTTGTGAGGGAGGGTTTTGGAAGGATGGTTTGTGATGGGTGGTTTTTTTTGGTGGTTTTGGAGGGGGTTTGTTAGTGATGGAGGGTTTTGTGATGGTGGTTTTTGATGGGTAGTTTGGATGGGGGTTTGCGATGGGGGGTTTTGGATGGATGGTTTGTAATGAAGGGTTTGTTATGGATGGTTTGTGATGCGTTTTTTGTGTGGATGGCTTGTGATGGAGGGTTTTGTGATGGCTTTGATGGTGGTTTGTGAGGGTTTGTGTGGATGTTGTGTGGTTTGTGATGGATGGTTTGTGGAGGGTTTGTGATGGGTGGTTTGTGAGGGGGTGGTTTGTGATGGGGGTTTTTGTGATGGAGGGTTTGTGGTTTTTGTTTTGTGATGGATAGTTTGTGCGGAGGGTTTGCGTTTGGGTGGTTTGTGAGGATGGTTTGAAAGGAGGGTTTTTGTGATGGGTAGTTGTGATGGAGGTTTGTGTGGGGGGTTTTGTGTGGGTGGTTGTGGATGGTTTTTTGTGTGGGTGGTTTGTGAAGGATGGTTTGTGAGGTGGTTTGTGAGGGGGGTTTGTGAGGAGGTTTGTGATGGAGGGTTTTTTTAAATGGATGTTTGTGATGGGGGTTTTGTGAGGGTGTTTGTGGATTTTTGTGATGGTGGTTTTTGATGAGGTTTGTGATGGTTTTTTGGTGTTTGTGATGGAGGGTTTTGATGGGGGTTTGGATGGATGGTTTGTGTGGTGGTTTTGATGGATGGTTTTTGATGGGTAGTTTTTGATTTTTGGGTTTTGTGATATTTTGTGATGGATGGTTTGTGATGGGGGTTTTGTGAGGATGGTTTATGTGGATGGTTTTTTGATGGGTTTTTTTGTGTATGGTTTGTGATAGTTTGTGATGGAGGTTTGTGTGGTGGTTTTTGTGATGGGTGGTTTGTGATGGTGGTTTGTGAGGATGGTTTGGAGGATGGTTTGTGATGGAGGGTTTATGTGGAGGGTTTTTTGATGGGTAGTTTTTGAGGGAGGGTTTTGATGGTTTGTGATGGATGGTTTGTGATGGATGGTTTGTGATGGAGGGTTTGTGTGGATGGTTTTGATGGAGGGTTTGTGATGGATGGTTTTTGAAATGGAGGTTTGGATGGGGGGTTTCTAAGTCTTAAATATGTCAATTTGCCCAGTTATATTAAAAAATTAAACTGTTTAAACCCCTACATTGATAGGTTGGAAAGATTTGTCAGGAAAAAAGCAGTGTTTCCTGATGTGCGTTTTAATTGTGATAACCGCGCTGAACTTTTAGTTATCGACGAAGCCCTTTAGTGGCTTACCCCATCCTTTTAAAATTGAGTTACACTTTAAACCAATAATTGAAGTATTTCGCAGAGTAAATTTGTCTATGTGAGGACAGGCGATCATTTAATAAATGGAGTTGTGAGAATGATTATTTGTCATAAGGAATATATTCTAACCTGAGATTATATTTGTCATAAGGAATATATTCTAACCTGAGATTATATTTGTCATAAGGAATATATTCTAACCTGAGATTATATTTGTCATAAGGAATATATTCTAACCTGAATTTTATTTGTCATAAGGAAAATTTTTCTAATCTGAGATTATATTTGTCATAAAGGGAAAATTTTTCTAACCTGAGATTTATTTGTCATAAGGAATTATTCTAACCCGAGATTATATTGTCTAAGGAAAAATTTTTCTAACCCGAGATTATATTTGTCTAAGGAATATTTTCTAATCTGAGTTTATTTGTTAAAGGGGAAAATATTCTAACCCGAGTTTTATTTGTATAAGGAATATATTCTAACCCGAGATTTTATTTGTCATAAAAAAATATATTCTAACCTGAGATTTTTTTTGTATAAGGAAAAATATTCTAACCCGAGATTAATTTGTCATAAGGGAATTTTCTAACCCGAGTTTAAAATTTGTATAAAGGGAAAATTTTTCTCCCGAGATTATATTTGTATAAGGAAAATATTCTAACCGAGATTTATTTGTCATAAGGAATTTTTTAACTGAGTTTATTGTCATAAGGGAAAATATTCTAACCTGGATTATATTAGTCATA
Source organism: Cherax quadricarinatus (assembly GCF_026875155.1). Taxonomy (NCBI): domain Eukaryota; kingdom Metazoa; phylum Arthropoda; class Malacostraca; order Decapoda; family Parastacidae; genus Cherax; species Cherax quadricarinatus. The sequence goes on along the minus strand of NC_069453.1, from coordinate 1,960,511 downwards.
AAGGGAAAATTTTAACCTGAGATTATATTTGTCATAAGGAATATTTTCTAACCTGAGTTTTTATTTGTTAAAGGGAAAATTTTTAATTGAGATTATATTTTTCATAAGGAATATATTCTAACCCGAGATTTTATTTGATAAGGAATATATTTAACGAGTTTTATTTGTCATAAGGAAATTATTCTAACTGGATTATATTTGTCATAAGATATATTCTAACCGAGATTTATTTGTATAAAGGGAAAATATTTAAACCCGAGATTAATTTGTTTTGGATTTTATTCTAAATGAGATTATATTTGATAAGGAAATATTCTAACGAGATTATTTTGTATAAGGAAAAATTTTCTAATCTGGATTTTTTGTATAAAAGGAATATATTCAACCCGAGATTTTATTTGTCATAAGGAATATATTCTAACTGGATTATATTTTCATAAGGAATAATTTAACTGAGATTATATTTGTCATAAGGGAATATATTCAACCTGAGATTATATTTGTCTAAGGAATAATTCAAAACCCGAGATAAAAATTTTTTCATAAGGAAATATTCTAAACCGAGATTATATTTTTCATAAGGGAAAATATTCTAACTGAGATTTATTTGTCATAAAGGGAAAATTTTTTAATCTGAGATTTATTTGTCATAAGGAATATATTCTAACCCGGTTATATTGTCAAAAGGAAATTTTCTAACCTGAGATTATATTTTTATAAGGAAAATATTCTAAATGAGATTATATTTGTCATAAGGAAAATATTCTAACCCGAGATTTTTAAATTTTTCATATGGAATATTTTAACCCGAGAATATTTTTTCATATGGAATATATTCTAACCTGAGATTAATTTTTTCATTGGAATATATTCTAACCCGAGATTTATTTGTCATATGGTATATTTACGTTTGGGAGTTGAAAATACGTTGTGAATTTAATTTAACCCCTACAGTTTCGTTACGATCATTCCCTAAAAACAAGTGTAATTTTTGATTCACCGTAAATAAGGTGTAACCAAGAAGAAGAAATTGAAACTTAAGGGATAAATTTTGTAAATTAAACAAGAATAAAACTCCAGACCGTCGCGTCGCGATCTGCAGTTTTGTGACTCTCTGTCCGCGGGGTTTAACCCCACCCGGGGGTTTTGGTTTTTTTGCAATCGTGTCTACAGTTTTGTGAGTCCTGCATTTTACTTAAGTTGGCCAGGAATACTGATACAAAAATAATTTGCCAGTATCTGAGTAAAAATCTTGTTTCTTTACCAATTTTCTAGGACATATTATTGCAGTTCTGACATCAGTGACGTCGTCGGTAAGACTTTTTGCGTAGTGATTATATTTTTATTATATATATATAATTTATTATATTTTATATTTATATAAAATATTATTTATATATGCAAAAAGTCACAGTAAACGGTGATTTCGAATATGCAAAACAACCTCTAAAGAATAGAGAAATTCCAAGCGTTTTTGTGCTACTAAAATTATCAAAAAACTATGAAATAGGCATCATAGGAAGTAATAAGGGGGTCTGGTAACAAAATCACTATCGACCCCCAAAAGGTAAACACCTGACGCGCGGCTACCCAAATTTGGTAGGTCCTTTGCCAACCGCCCCCCAAAAATATTTGCCCAAGAAAATTAAAAAAATTTTTATTTTTCCCCGTGTATTATTAAATTCTTCCCAAAAATTTTTATAAAAGTTTAATTTATATAAACCAAAAGGAAATATTGATATTATTGTCAAAACTGCTTTTTATGAAACAAAATACTTTCCCAATTGCCCCCAAGATTTTTAAGTCTTTTTATAACTTAATAAAAAATAAAAAAATTTTGCCTTACTAAAGCAGAAAATAATGAATGTAAATTTTGAAAAGGAAAAAGATTTTCCAAGAAAAAAAAGAATAATCTCTTTGAGATACTGAACCCATTCTAAAACTTAGGTAAACCCCTAGAAACGTTAACGCAATTTCAAAAAAACAATAAAACTTTACTGAAAGGGAAAGTTGAATTAGTCAAATAATTTATTCCATTCCATCTTTTCCTTACTGTATGGACTAAAAAAAAACAAAAAGGGAATCCCGCCAACCAATTATTAGCTCATAGGGTCGTTTCTTTTAAATTATCAAAAGGCTTGTTATTTTTGAGCCCTTTTTTTGCAAAATTTCTAACCTTTAATGTTTAAAAACAACTAGACTTTGGGTTTATAAATTAAGCTCCTTGATGACTTAAATGTTTTTTAAAATGGTTAGTTTTGTGTTTTCTTCCCTTTTTTACGAAAGTTCCCGTTGATGATTTTTAAGTTTCTTTTCTGAGAACCCTTAACTATGATTTACCATTTCAGTTCCTATATCATTAAACTTATTAAACTTTGCATTGTTTTGCAAAAATTTTGTTTTTTAATGATAAGTTTTTACACTCAGAAGTTTGGTAGGGGAAAAGGGAAAATTTCCTTTTTCACCTTTTTTCTTAGAAAACCTATACATGGTTTTTTTTTAAAAAAGGGTTGCTTAACACAGTCCTCCCCTAACAAAAGCAAAATGGTTCAGATATGTTGATGTTATTTTGTGTCTTATCCCCAAAAAATTTTAGATATACCCATTTTTTAAAAAATTTAAATTTAGCTTAGCCCATTCTATAAATTTTTATGTTGGTTTGGGAAAAAAATAACTCTTTGGGCCTTTTCTAGATGTTTTATTTTTTAAGGGTAAGAATTAAAAATTTAAAAAATTTACGAAAACCTACAAAAAAAAGTTCCTTTTCCCAAATATTTTTCCCGCTTTAAAGATAGAGAAAACTGTCTGTTTTCTCATCAATTTTTTTTGGGGGGTTTTAAAGGGAATTTGTAGTCCGGGAGTTCAAGTTTGGGGAAAACCCAAAAAATTTTTTAAAATTTGGAAAATGACTTAAAATCCCCAAGAAATGTAATTGAAAATTTTTTAAAGTTTTTAAAAAATATTTTTTAAACAATCAAAAAAAGGGGAAAAACCATTTATTCAACTAAAAAATTTTGGGTTTCTCCCTTACCATGAAAATTTGGGCTGATATCCCTTCTCTTTTAAAAAATTTTTAAATTAAAGTTGTTTTCAAAAATCTTGAAAACAGAAAAAAAACTTTTGAAAAAGGGAATTTCCCCCCCAAAAATTGTGATGGATGGGTCTATAAGATTCCTTTTAAAAATTTGCGATAAAGTTTTTAGGGTTTCAAACTGGAAAAAAATTCTCAAAACTAAGATTAAAACAACAAAAATATAGCATTAGAACTGAAAAAGTTTCCAAATTTCCTTATTTATTCATGTAAAAGTTTTTAAAACCATCCTTTGGGTTTTTCAAAAAGTTGAGAAATTTTGTTTTCAAGCAATTCCAGGGTCGACAGGAATAAAATTTTTAACTTGTTTCAAAAAAAAGCGGGTTTTGACAAAAATATAAAATTTTTCCCTTTGGGTTTTATATAAATTAATCCATTTTTTAATTAATAGAATTTGGGGGAAGAATTTAATAATACCTGGAAAAAAAATTTTTTAAAATTTTTTCTTGGGTAGAATATTTTTTGGGGGGTGAGTTGTGCAAAGGGACGTACCCCAATTGGGTTTGGGGCGCGGGGCGGGTTTTTTAAAAACCGGGTTGTGGGATCTGATAGTGAGGTTTTGGGGCCGCCCCCTTATATAGCTTCCTATGATGCTTTCTTTATATTTCCTTGAAAATTTGATGTTCCGAAAGCGCTGGGAAATTTTCCTTTTCTTTCATAGGGGGTTTGGTTTTTCCCATTTTTTTAAATATATTATTTATAAATATATATATATTATATATATAGATAATATATATATAATATATATGCAAAAAAAACCCAATCTGAAAGAAAGAAAAATTCGAAGTGTTTTTTCGTGACTACTAACATTATCAAAACTATGAACGTAAAGCATACAAGGAAGCTATAAAGGGGTCTGGCCAAACCTCACAAACAGATCCCAAAACCCGGTTTTAAACCCCTGACGCTTGCCGGCCCAACGGGGAACGGGGCCCTTTTGTAAAAAACCCCCCAAAAAACTTTTCTCCCCAAAGAAAAATTTTAAAAATTTTAATTTTTTTTTTCCAGTTTAATTTTTAAATTTTTCCCCAAAAATTCTATTAATTATAAAAGGATCTAATTTTATAAACCAAAAAAATTTTCATATTTTTGCCCAAAACTGTTTTTTAAAGAAAAAAGATTCAATTATATTCCGTCGTAATAATTGGGGGTTGAATTACCGAAAAATTGTAAAGAAAAGGACACAAGTGCAACAAAATGATGCCCTTTTATTGGGGCCCAAACCGTTTCGTCCCCGGGAGTTTTAAATCAAGCCTTTACAAAAATACATGGACACAGGGGGAAATAAAAAAAGGCTCAGAGTGAGGTGAATACAAGTGAGGAAACCTTTTCCCCGAGGTTCACTAGTGGTAGTGTATTGTATAGAGTGGATTGACAAAAGTAAACAAAAAGGTTTAAGCAATTAATTCGTACATGAGAAAAAAGGATATAAAACCCAAATTACTTGGGTAACAAAAAAAAATGGGTTTGGACAAATAAAAACGGAATGAGGCAGCTTGTTTCAGTGTTCACTCTCTGGCTTTTTTGTAGTTTTAACAGGAGGGGACAATGTGATGGCGGGGGTTTATGTTTTCAGGGGGAAATTTCTTGCTAAGACTTCGGAAAAGGGTGAAGCTCCCGGGTTGTTTTTTTTAAATTTTGTTTTCGAAACAGGGGCCGTGTGATTCAAGGCACTTCCCGTGTGGGGGAAAATTTAAGATTCTTTTATCACTAATTGGGGTCTCTGTTTTTTCATAAGATATTGGGGGAAATTTTCGGTGTTTTACACAGGCGTTTTTTAAAGTTGTCTTTTCCTAATGCGAATTTGTTCATTGAGGGGGGGTGTCGGGGTTTTTCTTGCTTTTTCCACCTACAAATCTTGTCACAGCCCCCAACAGGGTTTAGTGAAAAAACTCCTGCATTGATGGTTCTTTGGTGTTTGGGGTTTTTTGTCCTGGTTAGACCCTTTATTGAAGTGGTAAACGAGGCGACTCGGTGTTACCCTTGTGAAAGACTTTTTAAAAATTTAAAGGGGCCCCGGGGTTTTGGGGAAGAATTATAACTTTGTTGGGAGCGGTGTTGGTGGTGGAGAATTGATGATTGAAGAGCTCTTTTTTTGGGCAGTCTTTTTTGAAAAAAAAAGGGAAAAATTTGTAACTCATGAATTTTTGGGAAAATTTTAGACATTCCTCGTCAAAGAAACTAGGGCCAACCCCCCCAATTTTTTTTTCGGTTGCTCTTGGGAAAAAACCCCAAATGATGATGCCTCTTTTGGTCTTGGTATCTTGACGGGAAAAAGAAGTGTGTGAGATCTTTTTTTTTGGGTTTGGGTTCCGATAAACTTGAAATCTTGGGTTTGTTGTCTACTTTGTAAATTTGGGGGCCCGCCCGGGGAAAAGGTACTTGTCATTGGACTCTTTTTTAATGTAAATGAATGCGGGTTTTAAACTCCCTTTGAGCCTTTTCCCTGAAGACCCGTACTTTAAAAAAACGTTTTGGAGTTATTACGGGACATCGCCCACGTAACGAAACCCCGGGTGGGCTTGAAGGGATGATGTTGGCGAGTTTTCCGGACTCTGGGTGTTCCATGAAATAATTGGCTAGGACGGCACTTATTGGGGACCCCTTTTCCCATCCCGTGGTTTTTTTGTAGAGCTTGTTTTTGAAGGAAAAAAAAGTTGAATTTAACAAGGTTAAATTTAAAGTCAAAAAAAATCTGGGGAGGAAAGGGAAGTTTAAAGGGGGCCTGGTTGACTTTCCGTCGTAAAACCCTCGATGGTTTTTTTTGGTAGGTATTTTTTGTAAAGAGGGAAAAAAACTTTCCAAATGCTTATTTTTCTTGTTAGGGATGGAGAGGTTACGGATGCGGTTGAAAAAGGTCGCCTGAGTGTTTAAGATAGCGGGGAGGGTCCCCGAAGGCAGGAAAGATGTTTGGCAAAAAACCCCGGGTATTTTTGTTGGGGGGCACGGGCCTTTTCCGGGCCTTAATGAATGTGCCGAAGAATTTTCTAACTTCGCTAAAAAAAAACCTTTTGAAACTGAAAGGGGAAATTTTGGGGCCCAAAATTTTCAGATTGCCAACCCCCCTCGGAAATATTCTCAGCCCCAGTAAACCACAGCTAACCCCCAAACCAAGAAGATAAAAAACTTTCAATCGCAAATTCAGTACCTCTGCAAAACAGCCGATGGAAGGAAATGGGACGCAAATTACCCTGAAAAAACCAATTTATGTCACTTTCCTTTAACCGACTACGAAAACAAGAAACTGAGTCGGGACTAAAATTTTACCCCAACTAGGGCCAAACCTAACTATAAACCCCAATCTTTTTTACCGGGAAACCATAGACACAGTGACACCCAATTTTCCCAAAAGGGTTTTATACAGGGCTCACGCAGTTTTAAATTTTAAACCTTTTTCTTCAAATTTTTCCTGGGAAGATACATCACTGCCCTTAAGGACCTGGGCCACGCCCCCAAAACATTATCTCCCACCGCCGACAAAGGAGGTGGAGTCGTCAAAACTCAACACAAGGGGACAAACACCACTGAAATGAGGGACCTTTTGAATGATCAATTACATACGAACCCATAAGAAACTAAACAGTGGGAGCGCTAAACCAAAAGAATTTTCTATAAAAAAACCAGACAATTCCCTCAAACCACTAGAAAAGGGGAAAAAACTTCTGTCTTGTTACCAAGCAACCCTAAACCAGCACAAAAGTAGGTTTTCCCCAAAAGCCCCATAAAACAATATTCCTCTCAGCCCAATCCGTCGGGAATAGGCAGTGCTCCAAAAAACTACCCGGAGTTTTTTCCCAAACTTTTTCCTCCCCTTTTGGGGACCCTCACCCCGCTCTTTTTAAAACACCGGGGCGATTTTCCCCCCCCGCATCCGTAACCTTCCACCCGAAAACAAAAAAACTAAGCATTTTGGAGTGATTTCCCCTCTTCACAAAAGTACCTCCCAAAAAAAAGCCATCGGGGTTCTACGACGTAAAGTAAACCCAAAGGCCCAAAATCTTTTTTAAACCTCCCGGGGGAATTTTTTTTTGCTTTTTTGAACCTGTGTTAACTTCAACTTTTTTTCCCCCTTCAATCACAAAAAAACTAAACAAACCTCCCGGGCAGGGGAAGGGGGGCCCCCAATAAGTGCCGTCCTACCAAATCTTATCTTGGAACCCAGAGGTCAGAAAAACTTCGCCCAACACACCCCTTTTTCAACTTAAACTTTGGTTACGTTACGTGGGAATTTTCCTCGTAATAACTCCAAAACTTTTTGATGTACGGGTTTCTTCAGGAAAGGGGCTCAACGCAGTTGAACCACGTTTCATTTTAACACTAAAGAAGAGCCAATGACAAGCAAACCTTTCCTCGACGTCCCTTTTCCAAAAATTTAGCCAAAAACCTAAGTTTTCAATTTAAATGGGAAAACCCACCAAAAAAAATTGATCTCACACATTCTTTTTCCCAGTCAAGTTTAACCAAGACCAAAAGGGGAAATCATCATCGGGTTTTTTTCCTAAGGCATACCGAATTTGTAGCCCCTGAGTTTCCCGGCGAGGAATTTTCTTAATTCACCAAACATTCACTGAGTTAAATACCCTTTTTTTTTCATCAAAGCCCCAAGAAAAGAGCTCTTCAGATCAAAAATTCCCCACCTAACCAAAAACCGCCCCAAACAAAGTTAAAATTTCTTCCCAACAGCCGGGGTTGGCCAAAAACGTTAAAAAAGTACTTTCACAACTAACCCCAAAATTTCGCCATCGCTTCACCATTTCCAAAAAAGGGAAATTAACCGGGGACAAAACCCAAGCCCCCAGGGAACCGGGTCAATGCGGGAGTTTACCCCTATCCCCTTTTTGGGGCGGGGACAAGATCTACGTGGGTGAAAAAAGCAAAAAAACCTCGACACCCCCTAAAATAAACACATATACGCATGTGGGAAAACGACAATTTAAAAACAACGCCGTGTACAACCCCAAAAATTTCCCACCAACCCATCTTATAAAATTTCAGAAAAGCCCAATTAGTGATAAAAAAAAAATTTTCCCGCACACGAAAGGTGCCTTGAATCACACTGATCGCTGTTTCGAATCCAATTAAACAAAACAACGGCAGCTTAAACCCTCTCCGAAGTCTTGCAAGAATCCTCCCGAAAACATTTAAAACCCCGCCATCACATAAATCTCTCCTGGTTTTACTACACAAAGCACAGAGAGTGAAAACTGAAAAAAGCTGCCTCATTCCATTTATAATTTTTCCAAAACCCATTTTTTTGTTACCCAAGAAAAAGCTTTTTTTATCCTTTTTTCATGTACGAAATTTAAATTTTCTCTACCATATTGTATTACTTTTGTCAATTTCCCCCTTTCTATCTCCCATACTACCACTTTGTGAAAAATCGAAATGGTCCCCCACTAGTATTCACCCCCATCTGAGCCTTTTATACCCTCTGTGTCCATGTTTTTGTTTGTAAAGGCTTTATTAAAAACTCCTGGAGAGCGAAACCCTTGCCAAAATAAAAAGTAAAAATTAGTTTTCACTTGTGTAATTTTACTTTACATATATTCCCGTCGACCATGGCCCGGGTTTTACTACTTTTTTCAACTTTTTGAAAATTTAATTGGATGGTTAAAATCTCTTACATGAAAAAAATAGAGCAAAGAAAACTTGGGCCAGTTTTTAATGCTTTTAAATTTTTGTTTTTTTAATCTTAGTTCGAAATTTTTTCTAGTTTTTTCAGTAATAAACTTTTTCGCAAATTTTTTCCCAAAGGGAAACTTATGATACATCCATCAGCATTTTGGGGGGAAAATTTTTTCTCAAAATTTTTTTTTTACTGTATCAAGATTTTTTAATACAACTTTAATATTAAAAGCTTAAGAAGAGAAGGCATATCAAACCCAAATTTTCATGGTAAAGGGAAAAAACCAACATATTTTTTGTTGAGTAAGGGTGGTTGCCCCTTTTTTGGGTTTTAAAAGTATTTCTACCCAAATTTTTAAAAAAATTTTTTCAATTAAAATTTTTTTGGGAATTTTTAAATCGTTTTCCTATTTTTATTTAAATTTTTTTATTTCCCCCATCTATGAACTCCCGGACTTTAAAAATTTGAAAAGCTCTCAAAAACATTGATGAGAAAAAAGGGCAGTTTGACTCTATCTTTAAGCGAGGAATAATAGTGGACATAGGGAAAAGTTTTTTTATTTTTTTGTAAAATTTTTAAAATTTTAATTCAATTTCCCCTTTAAAAATAAAACATCTAGAAAAGGCAATGATTTTTTTTTCAAATCAAAGTAAAGTTTAAGAAAAGGGCTAATTTTTTTAAATTTTTCCCAAAGGGAAAAAGGTTTTAATCTACATTTTTGGGCATAAGACACAAAATATCCCTCAACATATCTGGGAAACCCTTTAGCTTAATTTTGGGGGATTGTGTTAACAAACCCTTTTTTCAAAAATTTTCCCTGTATAGGTTAAATTTAAAACAGGTGAAAAGGTTTTTCCCCTTGCCCTACCCAAAATTTTGAGTGTTTAAAAATTATCATTAAATACAAAAATTTTTCATCAAAAATGCAAAGTTTAATAGTTTAATGTAGTATGAACTGGCAATGGTAAATCATAGTTTTAAAGGGGTTCTTTGATAAAAAATTAATAAATCCCTCAACAGGAACTTTCGTAAACAAGGGAAATAACCCTCAAAACAAAACCCCCTATTAAAATCTTTTAAAATCAGTCAAAGGGGCTTAAATTTTTTCAACCAAAATCTATGTTTTTTTTTAACATTAAAAGTTTGAAATTTTGCCAACAATAGGGCTCAAAATATCAACAAAACCATTTGGATAATTTATATGGGAAAATGACCCTTGGACTAATTTAAATTTGGGCTGGGGCGGATTCCCTGGTTTTTTGTGTTTTTTTGTAGTCCATAATTTTAAAGGGAAAGAAGGGGTTTGTGGGAAATAAATTGTTTTACTAATTTTCTTTTTCCTTTTAGTAGAAGTTTTGTTTTTATTGAAATTGCTGTTTAAAGGTTTCTGGGGAAAATTTTTCCCAAGTTTAGAATAGGTTTCAGTATCACCTAAGAGGGTTTTTCATTTTTTCTTGGTAATCAAATTTTTTTCATAATTTTCTATTGCATTTATTTTGTCTGCTTTTGTAAGGCGCAATTTTTTATTGTTATTAAGTGTATCAAAAGACTTAAAAAATCTTTTTAGGGCAATTTTTTTTGGGGAATGGGGGGGGTTTTTAAAATAGAGCTATTTACCCATTTTCCCTTTTTCCCAATATTAAATTTTTAAACAGAGGGTAAATCAGAAAATTTTTCAAAAATTTCAAAAGGGTTTTTTAAAATTTTAACATTATTAAGTTTTTTTTAAGTTGCAAAATTAGGCCAAAACCTAGAGCACCAGTTTTTTATTTTGTCTAAATTTTCATCTGAAAGTTAATTACAAAAATTTAAACCAGTCGACCCCAAATTTTTAGCCCCTTTGGGTCGGGTTTTATATAATTATCCCAAAAGGCTTGTTGATATTTTTAGCCCCATTCTTGGCAAAAATTTCTAAAAATTTAATGTTTAAAAAAAAAAAAAGGGTTGGTTTATAAATTAAGCTCCTTGACTGACTTTAAAAGATTTAAAAATGGTTAGTTTTTATGTTACTTTTCCTTTTTTTACGAAAGGGCCTGTTGATGAAATTTTTTAAAATTTTTTTATCTGGGAAAAAACTCGTTAACTGTGAATTTTCCCTTGCCTTTTCCCAAAATAATTTAAAATTATTAAACTTTGCAAATTTTTGATGCAAAAATTTTTTATTTAATGATATGTTTTACCCCTCAAAGTTTGGTATGGCAATGGGGAAATTCCCCTTTCCCTTTTTTTAGTAACCTATAAATGGAATTTTTTTTAAAACAAGGTTGCTTAACCCAGTCCCCCCCCTAAAGAGGCCCAAATGATTCAGATATGTTAGAATTTTGGTCTTATGCCCAAAAATGTAGATTTCCCCCATTTCCTTGGAAAAATAATAAATTAGCCCATTCTAAAACCTTTTACTGTTGAGTTTGAAGAAAAAAAACTCATTGGGCCCTTTTTTAGTTTTTTTAATTATTAAGGGGAATAATGAAATTTAAATTTAAAATTTTTCAGAAAAACCCACAAATTTCCGTTCCTATTTCCACCCATTATTCCTCGCATCAAGATAGAGTTTAAACTGTCTGTTTTTCATCAAGGGGGGGGAGCTTTACGAATTTGAAGGGCCTGGTTAAAAATGAGGAAAATCCCCAAAAATTTAAAGAAATAGGTAATGATTTAAAATACCCAAGGAAAAGTAATTGAAAAAATTTTTTTTAAAATTTCCCAGAAATACTTTTTCAATCCAAAAAGGGGCAACCCCGCCCCTTTTTCAAACAAAAATATGTTGGTTTCCCTTACCCTGAAAACTTGGGTTGGAAATGCCTTCCTTTTCTTAAGACTTTTAATATTAAAGTTGTATTCAAAAATCTTGATACAAATAAAAAAAATTTTGGAAAAGAATTTCCCCCCCAAAAAGCTTATGGATGTGGGCTATAAAATTCCTTTATAATTTGCGATAAAGTTTAATTTCGGTCAAAAATGGTAAAAAACTCGAACCCAAGATTAAAAAAAAACATAAATATAGCTTAGAAACTGGACAAAATTTCAAAGCTCCCATTTATTCATGTAAAGAAATTTTTAAACCCTCCAATTGATTTTCCAAAAAATTGAGGGGGGTTATCAACAAGTCCTGGTCGACCCGGAATAAATTGATCTTGTTTCATAAAAAGCAGTTTTTTACAATAATATGAATTTTTTCCTTTTTTTATATAAATTAGATCCATTTTTTTTTAAATTTAAAAGGAATTTTTGGGGAAGGAAAATTTTTTTTAAAGCACTGGACAAATAATAATTTTTAAAATTTTCTTTGGGGAGAATTTGTTTGTTGGTGATTTTTTCAAAAGGGCCTTTCCAGTTGGGGGCCGGGGACGCGTCGGTGTTTAAAACCCTTTTGGGATTGAAAGTTGAGGGGGTTTTTGGGCCCGACCCCCTTTTATTTGCTTCCTTTGGGTGCTTTACGTTCAAGTTCCTTGATAATGTGAGTATTTACGAAAACGCTTTGGGAAATTTTTCTATTCTTTCCCGGGGTGGGGTTTTATTGCCCAAATTTTGAAATCCCCTGTTTTCTGGATCTTGTTTCTTAAAAATTTTATATATAATATTTATAAATATTATAATTTTATATTTTATATTATTATATATATATATATATAATTTCCTTTTTTATATTCCCTTTTTTGCATTATAAGATTCAAAAAAACCCTTTGGGTTTTGAAAAATTTTCTAAACCCGGGAATTTAAATTTAACAGTTAAATTTCCAAGGGGGCCCCCCTCAAAAAATGTATAGAAAAAAAAATAAAAAAAATGACAAACATAAACACTTTATTATATAGAAAAAATAAAATATAAAAAAAACTTAAAAATGAAAAATTAATCCTGCATTAAAAAAATGAAAAAGAAAAATATAAATGATAACTGAATTCAAAAGCTAATATAAAACTTGGGGGGTCGGTGTTGGTACACGCTTGTTGTTGAAACGTAGCCCTTTACCGATGATGGGGGGGGGGGGCGCAGGGGTTGGTGACCCCTACCGGGTATTCTTCACAGTATTGCCCTGAGTAAATTTTATCCCGATGAAAAGAAAAAAAGGTTCCTTTTCCGCTGCCCAAAGAGGGGGGGTTTTGTCCCGCCAAATTTTGTACGGTGCACAGGTAATAAATTTCCAAAAAGAGGAATTTCAGGGAAAGTTGTTCCTTTTCCCAGTTCTGGGTCGTTGATTGGGAGGTGACCTTCCTGTCATCCCAAACTGGAAAGTAGTCAGGTTTCCCCCTGGGTTTGGGAAAAACTCTCCATGAAAAGTAAAAATTTCCTAAAAGATTGGTGAATTTTTACAAAAAGTCCAAATTAGAGCAAGACCCGGAAGGGCTAAGTTTATTTTGGTCAAAAATGAAGCTTATAACCAAAAAAATCCACTAGAAAAACAAGGCAGGCATGTACTTAAAAGTAGTGGTTTGGGAAACTGTGTGTCTATGTTACTGTTTGGGCAGGAGCCCCAACGTCCCTTTCGGGGGGGGGGGAAAACGGAGGGGAAGGGAAATTGGGGGTAGACTGGGCCCCAAACCTTTAAAAAGTAGGGGGCAACAAATAATTTTTAAATTTTACCCTCTCAAACTTTCCCATCATTGAACTTTTTTCCCCCACTTTGGGGAAATTTTTTCTTTTTTTCCGAATTTACGTGTAACAGTCCGTATGAGTGGGTTTTGAGTGTGGGATTGTTTTTGGTTTAAGACATGAATCCCTTTTTCATGTGTTTAAAAACGTTTTGTTACGTTTTCATTAAGTTTGGGGGTTTATTAAAGGTTTTTTAAAAGCGACAAGTTGAAAAATTGAGGGCACTTTAAGCAACATTGGAAATCCCTTTAAATAAGAAAAGTGTCGCCACCCCAATGGCTTTTATCAGTCCAGTAAAAAAGCAAGAAAAGGGAAAAGGAGAGGGGGGACTTTTTAGGTAAACAGCCTTCAGCCGAAATCGATGTGTTCCCGTGTCCATCAATCTTGTAGGAGGTGTAGAATAGGACCAGAGAGGTGGCTTATATACTGTAGTCAGGTGAGTCGAAGCAGGAGGCGTAGGGATCACAGCGGGACCTTCCACTGGTCGAAGTCTTCGTCCAAAGGTTAGACAAGTGGTGATGAATTCCTTATATCAAGATCCATGATGTTACAGTATCTGACAGATGTGATGAATGGTTTTGAAAACAGACAAGTTGAAGAACTGAGACACTTATGCAACATATGGGAATCTTTATTGTCTCAAGTCTTCAACTATAACGTCTACCAAACCCCTCAAGTGAGGTTCCTTGACGCTGGTGAGGGGCTCTTGATCTAGGGAAATGGATCTGTGCTCCAGTTCCCTGAATTAATCCTGAATATCTTCCCCCCTCCGACAGGCACTGTGTAATCCCCACGGGATTGAAAATTAATAATAATAACCTAACTGAGAAAGTACTTACGAAGCTGCTCGTGAAGAAACGAAACTAATATTTGAAAGAAATATAGAATTACACAACTGACACGAGAGTAGTTAAATTAGAGATAATGGTGTGGCTGCCACTACCATCCAAAGATGTCAGTTCATTATCCATAATGCATTATATTTTAAATCATCAAAATAATGATCCTCGCACTTACCTTAATTCTCAATAAAGATACTCTGAGAATTACGACTTTACCTGAGAAATAACATACTTGAGTTCATATGCAATATGATCACAGTAAACAGGTGATTTCAGAATATGCAAAATAACCACTGTGAAAGAATAGTGAAATTCCGAGCGCTTTCGTGACTACTCACATTATCAAGGAACTATCTTCATTTTTTCTCAAAAGTAACTTATTACATTATTAGCAGTAATTTCGCTAATTATTTACAGATAACAAAGATTTTTAAAGTATATAGAGTATATAGACTAGGGACCGTGGGGGGGGGGGTAAAAAGTATTTATTGCTCTTGCTGTTATTATTCTCGCTTTACCAAAAGTACTGGCACGTAATTTTTTTTTTTAGGCTGATTTTGACGAGCGTCCGGCAGGACATGCGCTCATTGGCTGGTAAAATTAGCTTCATAATGTTTTCCAACCATCAGAGAAGTTAGTTGGATTTTCATTTGACAATATCTTATCACATTACCGTTATTCATCGTCTGATAAAATTTTCTCTACGTTTAAAGATATATTTTTTCATCTATGTTAATGTAAAATTTAATTATTTTGTACCAAAAGGACCTTAGAAAACTAACCTAACTTCATTATAACAAGCACAATTTAATTTAGCCTAATCCAACTAAACATTTATACACAAGTTAACAATAATTTAATAAACATACACATACATTTTTTCGTTAGGCTCAGAATGATTTTTACGAAATGATTGCATACACAAATCTTCGCCTGCGTTATTCGGCAAAAATCGTAAATTTTACCAATTCGACAGATTAATTAACGCAATGTCTCTAGTCACCATCAAGTTGTTGAATAAATCAAAAATAACTCAAGAGAAAGCATCAAACAACTTGATGAATCACGTGATGTTACTAACTTCAAGACTTCCAAAGCTGCTGACATAATGCAGAAAAAAAAGGACTTGTATTTAAGACAGTCACAAGGGACACTGGAGGGTCGATGTGACCTGATGGAGCATCAACCATGACAGGTGATACTTATAAAATAAAGGAACGTGTAATACCAGCTCACTGTGTTCTTCGAAGAATCTGCAAAGAGATGAATGGTTCAGACAACCGACACATTGTTAAATTAGACACATGTGCAACTCTTGGGTGTCTTTATTGAGGAAACGTTTCGCCACACAGTGGCTTCATCAGTCCATACAAAGGATAAACTTGAAGAACAGGAGGAGAATGAGGTAATCAGTCCCTCAACCTTTTCGCCACTGTGTGGCGAAACGTTTCCTCAATAAAGATACCCAAGAGTTGCACATGTGTTTAATTTAACACTCTGCAAATAGATTTGCAGGGGGTTACTGAAGTTGTAAATATGATTCGTGCTCGACCACTGAATCACCACTTGTTCAAAGCTTTTCGTTATGAACTCCAAACACCCGATGTTTTTGGTCCATAATAAGTAGAGCTGGTGTTCACGTGAGCTCATTCCTTTGTGATTGAGCTTTGTACTGAAATGGACATTTTTCTTTACTATCGGAAGGAAGGCGGGGTAGGGGTCGGCCTAGGAAAGGTTGGAGGGAGGGGGTAAAGTAGGTTTTGTGTACGAGGGGCTTGGACTTCCAGCAGGCATGCGTGAGCGTGTTTGATAGGAGTGAATGGAGACAAATGGTTTTTAATACTTGACGTGCTGTTGGAGTGTGAGCAAAGTAACATTTATGAAGGGGTTCAGGGAAACCGGCAGGCCGGACTTGAGTCCTGGAGATGGGAAGTACAGTGCCTGCACTCTGAAGGAGGGGTGTTAATGTTGCAGTTTAAAAACTGTAGTGTAAAGCACCCTTCTGGCAAGACAGTGATGGAGTGAATGATGGTGAAAGTTTTTCTTTTTCGGGCCACCCTGCCTTGGTGGGAATCGGCCAGTGTGTTAATAAAAAATAATAAAAAAAAATATCGGGATTCAGAGTTATATGAGAACGATGTTGATCCAATGTTCGTTGCCTGCTTAGGATTTTTTTTCGGATATATGTGGCCTTATGAACAAACTCAAACAAATCCAGGGCAAATAGGTAACCATAAGAAAACCGCACCACGGGCGGCGTTAGAACCCGCGATCAGAGAGTCATACAACTTCAGACCGACGCTCTAGCCACTGGGCCAGCTTGCTACAACAAAATCAGTCCAACTTGCATTTGTGGTCACACTGGTGCCTATGTCAACCTTCCTATGGTTTATAAATATACCTAAATAGACGAATCTTGTTGTGGCTAGCTGACCCAGTGGCTTGAGCGTCGGTTTGGAGCTTTATGACTCTGATCGCGGGTTCTAACCCCGCCCGTGATACGATTTGTTTGTAATCATGTCATTACGATTTCGTGAGTCAGGTAGCCATAGTCAGAGCCGAAGGAAAATGTGTAGGCATTCCAGACCAAGCTGGATTTATGAGCACATGTTTCCGAGATGAATAATGACCAAAGCAAGAGACGATCGATCAACAGATCTCTGTAAGTCTGGAAACAGGAATCTGAAAGAGAAATAGGTAATAAAAAAAGGCACAATACCGTGACTGGAACGATACACAAATAACCCGCACATAGAAGAGAGGAGCTTACCACGACGTTTCGGTCCGACTTGGACCATTTACAAAGTCACACTGGCTTTGTAAATGGTCCAAGTCGGACCGAAACATCGTGGTAAGCTCCTCTCTTCTATGTGTGAGTTATTTGTGTAGATAAATAGATTTCTGAACGAAACTCTCTGGTTCACTTAAGCTTCAAAATAAACCTTCAAAATAATCAACCCTTTCGCCACCTAACATCTATGTGAACCCGGGTTCTCACTTTTAGAAGCGATTACGACAAAGGCCACAAACCGTCTAAAACCCGGAAGACGTCACACGAGTAGCGATGTCAGTAAACAAACTGTTCAAAGTAATTCACCACGATTATTACCATTGACATTCTTATTATTTTTGTGCGAATGCCTTGGGAAATGTCCATCACAAAATCGCCTTTTATGGTTACTTTATCATTTATGGTATGCCATATATGGATGAGGTAAATGGCCAGTGACATCAAGCTTATGGGATAAATGGCTGGAGAAGTGTTAAGGATTCTTGGTATCAGTGCAAATTTAATTTGCACTGATGTACATCAGGTGGTGGAAAATGGTTGTTAAAATGTTCGGTCTGTTAAAATGTTCGGTCTGTTTAAAATGTTCGGTCTGTTAAAAATGTTCGGTCTGTTTAAAATGTTCGGTCTGTTAAAATGTTCGGTCTGTTAAAAATGTTCGGTCTGTTAAAAATGTTCGGTCTGTTAAAATGTTCGGTCTGTTAAAATGTTCGGTCTGTTAAAAATGTTCGGTCTGTTAAAATGTTCGGTCTGTTAAAATGTTCGGTCTGTTAAAAATGTTCGGTCTGTTAAAATGTTCGGTCTGTTAAAAATGTTCGGTCTGTTTAAAATGTTCGGTCTGTTAAAATGTTCGGTCTGTTAAAAATGTTCGGTCTGTTAAAAATGTTCGGTCTGTTAAAAATGTTCGGTCTGTTAAAAATGTTCGGTCTGTTAAAAATGTTCGGTCTGTTAAAAATGTTCGGTCTGTTAAAAATGTTCGGTCTGTTTAAAATGTTCGGTCTGTTAAGATGTTCGGTCTGTTAAAATGTTCGGTCTGTTTAAAATGTTCGGTCTGTTAAAATGTTCGGTCTGTTAAAATGTTCGGTCTGTTAAAAATGTTCGATCTGTTAAAATGTTCGGTCTGTTAAAATGTTCGGTCTGTTAAAAATGTTCGGTCTGTTAAAAATGTTCGGTCTGTTAAAATGTTCGGTCTGTTAAAAATGTTCGGTCTGTTAAAAAATGTTCGGTCTGTTAAAATGTTCGGTCTGTTAAAAATGTTCGGACAGTTAAAAATGTTCGGACAGTTAAAAATGTTCGGTCTGTTAAAAATGTTCGGTCTGTTAAAAATGTTAGGTCTGTTAAAAATGTTCGGTCTGTTAAAAATGTTCGGTCTGTTAAAATGTTCGGTCTGTTAAAATGTTCGGTCAGTGAAAAATGTTCGGACAGTTAAAATGTTCGGACAGTTAAAAACGTTCGGAGAGTTAAAATGTTCGGAGAGTTAAAATGTTCGGAGAGTTAAAAATGTTCGGACAGTTAAAATGTTCGGACAGTTAAAATGTTCGGAGCACAATAAGTGTCAGGGACCCAACACTGTTCAACTGCCTTCTAGCATATATAAGGGGGATTGCCAATAGACCCCTGGCTGTCTTCAAGAATGCGCTTTACAGGCACCTATAGTACCTGACCAGCCGGGCTTTGGTTCGTACGTTAGTTTGCGCAGGGCCAGCAGTAACAGACTGGTTGATCAGACTCGGATCCACCACGAGGCCTGGTCTGAGACCGGGCGGCGGGGGCGTTGACCCCCGATATCTTCTCCGGGTATACTGCAGGTATGCACCTCCCTACGTGTTGCTCTCAGGTCGCACTCTGGAACCTCTACACTTTTTCCAGTTTAACATATTTTATCAGGTGGGTTTCGTGTTGGTTCTGCGTACTCGAAGATGAACCTGACATCCGTAGCACAGAGGGTCTTCAATGATTTGTAGATTCCTGAAGGTTACTGTTAAATTTTAAAAGAGAGTATTGCTTGCAAACGCTTCTCAGTTGACGTGGACCTCCAGCGGTATCTACCACTATACTCATCCCTGGGTCTGTCTCTGTGTGACGTCTGAAATCCTTAATCCCGACGTTTGTACTCTGTATCCGGTCTTCTTGCTTCTTGTCCAATATTCATAACATTACATTTGCTGGAGTTTAATTCAAGTTTCCACTCATCTAACTAATCTGGCAGTTTGTTCAAATATATTTGTGACATATTCTTGTCATCATTGGGTTTTTTTTTATCTGCCTCATTACCTTTACTTTGAAGGCAGAGTTACATCTGAGTTAACCCCATCTTGACTGTAATTCACATAGATTAGAAACATTACGCCTGACACTCATCTCCATTCTGACGTCTCCTCCTGGACAATTACTCTGTTTATTTCTGCCTATAATCTTTTGAGGTTCCATATGAAATGGCTTCTTACAGTGAAAGAATTTGCAAGCTACCCATCGCTTACTCTGTTCAGAAGGCACTGCTGTGTTCAGCGTCATTGACTATGGGAAAGGACAGTAGGGTTACAGACAGTAGCCGCTGATGTAGACAGGACACAGCAGTGCCTCCTGTAAAACTTTCCTATAAGAAGCCTCATAGAGTATATATATATATATATATATATATATATATATATATATATATATTATATATATATATATATATATATATATATAGTGAAATTATATAGGGATGTACTACCTCTAGAACTCAAGGTTCTCCCCAGAGCTGTTTAAATATTTTCTTCTATCACCCTCTATATTCTATATTCTATGTGAACTTTATTTATAGACAGAATACACTGACAAAAAACACAAACATGAAACATTGGTGAAATATACGAAAGAATATGAATCTCCTCCAACGCTGGACGTGAGCCCAGTATATGGCAAGCATTTCCCCTCTGGATGGCTATGCTGGGGTGCTGGAACATAAAAGTGGCTACCCTTGGGTCCCTGGTGGTGTCGACGAGTCTGGAACCCAGTTCTTTAAGGAAATGTATGGTGTTTTTGCCCCATGATCCCAAGGTCTCTGATCCCACTGGGACAAATTGATACTGTTGGCTTATGTCCCTGTAATTGCCCATCTTGTACTCCTCCCTGTGATCAGCAGCTCCTCCCTGTCGCCCGACACTGTGATGGTTGTAGGTGTCAGCCAGCACAGACATGCAGGTATAGTCCTATCTATGCTGAGAACTTGCCATTCTTCCGATAGATGGTAATCCCATCCAAGCGGTTTGCTGGGTTGTGAGGTATTGAATATCTTCAGTCTATAGTGTGTGCAAGTTAGCTGTACGTCGGGACGCCAAACATTAGTGCCGCCGAGTTGTCAGTAGTGTTACTGTGTACTTGTGTAGTATACTTAGATAAATCCAGCTGCTTTATAGATAGGCTCCCTTCTTGCATGACATCATGAATCCCGTACATGTGTGCTAATGCTAGAGGCCTCCTTCTCAGTTCCACTAGGCATATTATTATAATCAAAAAGAAGCGCTAAGCCACAAGGGCTATACAGCGCTGCAGGGTAGGGAAGGAAGCGAGGGTATTGGATGGCAGAAGGGAGGAGGGATGATCAGTAGGTTACAGAAAACAGCGGGGCAGGGGATAGTACGGGGGTAGAGGGTAGCAAGAGATTGAAGTAGAAAGGGCTGAAGGTATCAGAATTTGTGAAGTAAGTCAGTTGTTGTCAAAAAGTCAATGAGAGAGTCTGGATGAAAGGTGGGTTCATCAGCGAGAAGGGAAGGTAAAGAGAGAGCAGCAGAGTGAAGACGACGACGGAGGTAAATTCTGCGTGCTCGTTGATAAAGTGGGCAGTCCAACAGAATGTGGCTGACTGATAATGGAACTTGGCAATTCTCACAGAGAGGAGCAGGGCGCCTCTCCATGAGATATCCATGAGTAAGACGAGTATGGCCAATGCGAAGACGGGAGAGAGTAGTCTCCCAACCTCGACACTGGTGATAAGAAGACGGCCAGTAACCTATACTCGGTTTAATAGATTGAAGTTTGTTGCCGAGCATAGTAGACCAACGTTGTTGCCAACGGGTGCGAAGTTGGGAAGATATTGCAGCAAAATAGTCCGTAAATGGAATACCTCTACATGAAACTGGTAGGTCATGTACTGCTGACCGCGCAGCAGTGTCTGCCTGTTTATTGCCCTGTACGTCAATATGACCAGGGACCCAACAAAAAACAATATCTTTATGCTTGTTAAAGATGCGGCGTAGCCAAAGTTGGATACGGAGGACTAAGGGGTGAGGTGTATCAAATCTCTGTATAGCCTGTAAAGCACTAAGGGAGTCTGAGACAACCACAAATGATGACACAGGCATAGATGCAATACGGATAAGTGCTGTAAGGATGGCATACAATTCAGCAGTAAAAATACTAGCCGAAGATAGTAAATGCCCTTGTACGACGCTGTCCAGAAACACTGCTGCGAATCCTACGCCGTCAGAAGACGACTTAGAGCCATCCGTGTACACAGCAATGGCATGAGAATGAGAGTGAAAGTGGTCAAGAAAAAGAGAGCGGGAAGCGACCATAGACAGTTGGGCTTTCGAGCAAGGGAGAGAGAAAGAACAGACTCGAACAGCTGGAACTTCCCAGGGGGGTAGGGAAAAGTGAGATGCTACATGTACATAGAAAGGTGGTAACTGAAGAGAAGACAAGAGCGAATGAAGGCGAAGAGAGAAGGGACGGAGTAAACAGGGGCGGCGAACAAATAAAGAATGTCTACTAATATCAGTGACCATTCTATAAATGGAAGGATTGCGGAGATCATGAGAGCGTACATAGTAGCGAAGGCAATGGGCATCACGGCGATCGGATAAGGATGGAACGTTCGCTTCTGCATAGAGGCTTTCGACAGGGGAAGAGCGAAAAGCACCAAGGCATAAACGTAATCCTTGGTGATGAATGGGGTTAAGGTTAGAGAGAGTAGCAGGAGATGCTGCTGAATAGATCTGGTCACCATAATCAAGTTTCGATAAAATAAGGGTGGAATGTAGGTGAAGGAGGGTTCGACGATCAGCTCCCCATGAAAGATGAGCAAGGGTTTTAAGAAGGTTCAGCCGGCTGTGACAAGTTGCCTTCAGAGAGGTAATGTGAGGTTTCCAGGATAACCTACGGTCAAAGAGGAGGCCCAGAAACTTGACTGTATCACTTTCAGGGATACGGGAGCCATAGAGGTACAAAGGATGATCGGAGATGACAGAGCGTCTAGTGAAAGTAATTTGGTGGGTTTTAGTGCTGGAAAATTTAAACCCACGTGTGGTGGCCCAATTGGAAACACGGTCGACTGCATGCTGGAGAGAAACTGTAATAAGGTGACAGTCAGCGCCTGCACAGGCAATAGCGAAGTCATCAACATAGAGTGATGACCAAATATTTGATGGAAGACTAGAGGCCAAATCATTAATAGCAAGGAGAAAAAGTGTTGTGCTCAGAACACATCCCTGGGGGACACCTTCAGCTTGGATAAAGTCCGGGGAGAGCACATTATTAACCCGAACACGGAAATGCCTGTCAGTTAAAAAGTTCTTAAGGAAGGATGGTAGATTGCCTCGAAGGCCTAAGGAGTGGGCTTGGGTTAAAATATTATACCTCCAAGTTGTGTCATATGCCTTCTCAAGGTCAAAAAATACGGTAATAACTGAGTGGTTATTCGCAAAGGCATTACGAACGTACGTATCCAAGCATAGTAAGGGGTCTATGGTAGAACGTCCCTTACGAAAGCCATATTGACGAGTGGAGAGACTGTTGTGTGTCTCTAAATACCACACTAAATGTCTATTTACTGGGGCGTTCCATCACTTTGCAAACTGCATGGTAAGAGCAATGGGACGATAGTGGGAGGTTTCATGTCCCGTAGTGCCTGGTTTGCGGAAAGGGAGAACAATGGCGGATTTCCACAGCTGTGGAAGAACTCCTTGTGACCAAATAAGATTGTAAAGGCGTAATAGGAACTGCAAGGGCTGACTGATGTAAATGTTGTAGCATACGAATATGAATGTCGTCGGGCCCAGCTGCCGATGATCGGCAAGCTGAGAGTGTTGCCTCCAGTTCTTGAAGTGTAAAAGGCACATTATACTGTTCTTCTCTGAGAGAAGAAAAGTCCAAGGGTGCTAACTCTCTGGCAGACTTTGAGGAAAGAAATGAGAGGCATAGATGGAATCCCTGAGAAATACGGACCAGATGATTGCCAATTTCATTGGCAACATCTAGTGGGTTTGCTATATCAACACCGGCAACCCGCAGAACAGGAGCCGGGTCAGGAGAATATTTACCACTCAGTTTTCGTACTTTTTCCCAGACTGCACTCATAGAGGAAGCAGAGGTGATGGTGGAAACATAATCTCGCCAGCAAGTGCGTTTAGCGTCACGGATGACACGGCGAGCGACCGCATGCTTCTGCTTAAAATCAGGAAGTCTCTTTGTGGTTCTATTGTACCAGTACCTGCCCCATGCAGCACGTTTCAAATGTACTGCACGAGCACAAGCAGGAGACCACCAAGGCATGCATTTCTGAGAATGCCTGCCCGAAGTTTGGGGTATAGAATGAGAAGCTGCGGTTAAAACGGAGGACGAGAAGAGGTGTAAAAGCTCATCGATGGAGGACGAAGAAGGAACCTCTCTAAAAACAGTTAGGTGTGAGTAAAGGTTCCAATTTGCCTGATCAAATTGCCAGCCTGGGATGCGAAGAGGTGGTGAATATGAAGGGGAAGTAAGAATGATTGGGAAATGATCGCTGTCATGTAAGTCCGGAAGAACAGACCAAGTGAAGTCTAATGCGGCGGAGGAAGAGCAGACTGAGAGATCGATGCAAGAGAGAGTGTGAGTCCGAGGATCAAAATGGGTTGTGAGTACCTGTATTTAAAACATGGAGGGGGTGGGTGGCAAGAAAAGCCTCTAACTGAATGCCACGGGAATCACAGTGAGACACCCCCAGAGGAAATGGTGGGCATTAAAATCACCAAGTAACAGAATCGGTGGTGGTAATGACGAAACAAGAAAGGCAATATCCGGAATAGATAATGCCCGAGAAGGAGAGAGATATAAAGAACAGAGCGTATACCACCTATGCAAGTGGATACGGGCTGCTGTATAATGCAGCGAAGTACGAACAAATAGCTGATGGTACGGAATATCAGTGCATAGAAGAAGGGCACTTTCATTAAAGGTCCCATTTAGGAAAAGGATCTGAAGGAATACAATAAATTATAGCCTGAGATGGAAGAGATAACAGCAGAGTGTAATTTTGGTTCCTGTAAGCAAACACCAACAGGGGAAAACTGGGAGAGTAACATCTGAAGCTCACCCCGATTACCCCTGAGGCCGCGTATATTCCACTGTAAATAGGCCATGATTGGCAATGATAAAGATACCTGAAATCCGCAGGTAAGGGTTCCTACGGACTAGAGGGGTTAGAAAAGTCCACATGCGGAGGCAGTGGAAAACGTTCAAGCAGTGAAGGAACGGTGAGCTGTGAAGAAAGGAGTTGCGCAGATGGAGTAGAGGAGAGAGAAGGAGCGGAGGGTGGATCAGTGTCCATTGATGGTTTGGTCTCTGCAATATATTCAGAGATTGCTTCAAGTGTTTCAGAATTCAGAGACGTAGTATGGGAGACAATATTGGAAATGGTAGGGGGAGGATGAGTAAAGATTGGAACTGTAATGGACTGTACCAAGGTAGGGGGGGCGAAAGGGTGGAGGGAACTGGAGAAGCGTGGAAGGGGACAGAAGAGGCAGAAACCTGGGAGGTGGCAGAAGAGGAAAGAAACTTGGGAGGGAACAGGGGAGGAAGGTACAGTAACGAGGAGGAGGGTGAACCTCTACACTTGTAACAGAGCCAGTGAGAGGGGGAGAACCAGGTACAGAGACAGGGAAGGGAAAATGAGGAGGTGGAAGATGGGTAGGAGGTGTTAACAGACCTTTTTTGACTTTTGAGAAGTAGAGGGACGATTGGGAGGAGGAGTCATACGAGATCTCGTCGCTACTGAGGCTTGTGAGAGAGAACACGAAGAAGCGAGATCAGACTGAGACGTTGAAGTAGGGACGTCTGAGCCGAGGACAGCAAAAGAATTAGCTACAGGAGTGACTATGGGAGAGGTAACCACAGAGATGGGTGCAGAAGATGGGATACCAGAAGTGGGGGGACGTTTTGAAACACGGGAATAAGAAACATGAGGTAGTCTCCCTTGGAGGCGGAGATGAGAAACTGCCATGGCATAAGGGAGACCTTCTGCCTCTTTGAGGTAACGGATTTCCCGGCGAGAGTACGAAGGGTGAGCCTCATGACAATTAAGGCAAGAGGGAGGTCGATTGCAAGACGTATTAGAATGGTCATCGGCACCACAGACTGGGCATTCGGCGATAGATCTGCAATATTTCGCTGGATGGCCAAATCGCCAGCAATTTCTACACTGTTGCGGTGTAGGGATCACCTTTCGAACTTGTAACCGATGTCCTGCTACATAAACTGAGGATTGGAGTTCACGGCTGTCAAAAGTTAAACGAGCCACATTGCTAGGGTATCGTCTCTGCCCACGGGCAGGAAAGAACGTAAGTGTCTACCTTGGAGGATTGGGAGATCTTGGAGTTCCAGCTGTTCAAGAATGTCAGTGCCACATGTCTGGAAATTTTGTTGAACTATGGTATGGGGCAGAATGACGGTACCACTACAAGAATTGAGGGAATGATGCTTTTCAATAGTTACAGGAACAGTATCGATATGGGAAAGACGAGAAAGCTCATGAGCCTGGGTAGCATTCTGTACGGTGACGATGCGCGTACCGCTCTTAAGAGCATGAAAAGAAATATCTTTACCAACATGGCGTAGGAGTGCCTTGCCAATACTGTGGTCAGAAAGATAGGCAGTAGAGGAAGTCGGTCGTAAAGTGAAGAATTTAGTCCATTGTGCAGTCTGAAACTGAGCGTAGAAAGGTAGTGAAGGACGTGTTGATCTTTTCTGAGAAGAACAAGAAGGTGGAGAAGTATCATCAGCAGGTAATTGTCGTTGGTGTTTAGGCGTGGGACCAAAGTTGGTCCGACGTGGAACGGGCCGGCGATTCGAAAATTGCCGCACCGTAGAGGGAGAGGCCGGAAGCATAGTCAGAGGAGAGCGAAGGTCAGATAAATCGAAGGAGTCAGTCGAGGCCTCAGTACCTGAAGCGGGTGAGGAAACAGCACCGGCAAGAGGTACAGAGGCATGAGGAGTGTCCGAAGAGTGGTCCAAAGACGAGGCAGGGTCAGAACGGGGTGCGGTATCAAGAAGGGGCCCGAGAGTAGCAGGTTCATGGACTAGGGCTGTCATGGTTAGGTTACTTCTTTCTTTTTGTTTTTAAGAAAAAAAAAGAAAGAAGAAAAGAAAATAAAAATAAAAAAAAGAATAAAAAAAGGGGGGACCAGGGAGGGATAGTTTCTAGGAGGAATGAAAGGGCCAGAAATATCCCTCCGCGCCCAAGAGGACCTCAGCACCGCAAGTAGTGCAGATGCAGCATGGAACCCGTGCCATACCCTACCCATCATGCCAGTAAACTGGCAATCCGGGGTAGCAACCTCACATCTGCCGAGCTACCTTGGTGGACAAAAGAGAGGGCAGCCGGAAATCCGCCACAAAGCATACCTCCTTCGGCCACCACCCCCGGAATCCGATAGGTGGCTTCCAGAGATACACCCGTCACCCGAGATACACCCAAAGCCACCCTCCGGGATACCGGAGAGGGATCAGGACATCCCCAGGCAATCCAGATTCCACGGCAAACTACGCCACCGCCAAGAACCTCAACGGAATGGGATGGACCCCGGTACCCTTTCCCCTACCTAAGAACTAGCATGCCTGTGGGGGAAAAAAAAAAAACCAAAGGCCGAAAAGGAAGGGCAAAAGGGAGGGGTGGGGAGGAGGAGGAGGAAAGGAAAAAGGGGAGGATGGGGAGGATGGGATAGGGAATGGGGGATTGGGGGGTAATTAGGTTCAGTCTGAGGAAGTAGACTGATAGGTCTAATTCCTCAGACCAAGAGCCTCTTCACCACGCCCAGGAGCCCCCCTTGAAGAGGCCACTAGACATAGACTAGGCAAGGCAAGGCTCCTGGGCTTCTCAAGACTCTCTTAATTATAAGTCTCAAAGGGCATGAAGGGAGCCTATCAATAAAGTGGCTGGGTTTATCTAAGTATACTACACAACTACACAGTAACACTACTGACAGCTCGGTGACACTAACTTATAGTGTCCCAACATAGAACAAACTTATACACACTATAGACTGTAGCTCGATCGCTAGTGCACTCAGCACACACTGAGGTCCGGAGATCGAATCTCCGGTAAGGCTGGAATACATTAGGGATGTGTTTTCATATATTGCAAATGCACCTCATTCAAAACTAATATAACCTAGAATTATAACTAACATATTAATTTTAATATAAAAGCAAGTAAATAGGCAAATATATAACAATTATTTGCACACTAGCCAAGCCAGAGTCGGTGTCGGAATGTGAGGCGGAGTGGAACACAACAATGCCAGCTAGCACGGTGTTGTTGTGGTGTAGACCAGGCTGGGACGGTGGACTCGACCAGAGTTTCACGCTGGAGGTGCGCAAGGCAGCAAAGGAGGAGGTGCTGGAGGCCTTCCGTCACGCCTCTGACCCAGTCTTCACCATCAATGGGTGAGTTACCTCACTCATATTCTTCAGCACCAAGATAAAACATGCACCCTCTCACATGGTCTCAGGATTTCAGTCCATAATGTTATATATTTCATGATAATTTTAGTCATTCCCGCCCTTATTTTCTCACTTTCAGAGATTTCTGCCTCTATTCTCTCTCCATTTTTCTGTGCTTTCAGTTCATGACACGGTCAGCTTTTTTCCTCACCCTTTTTGATAAGGTCACTCATTTCTGCCCCTCTCTCACTTTATGACAGCATTTGAAATTCCAGCCCCGACACTTACTCTTCATGACAAACTGGCCCACATTCCTGCCCGCTGTCGTCTTTCTTCATGACAAAGTGACTATTCCCGCCCCAATCCTCACTTTTCCTAACAGAAATAGGTATTTCCGCCCTTTTCCTTCACTTTTCATGAGAGAAAACAAAAACAGGAAATATTCAAGAGGATTTTACACTATGATCAGGAATACGTCAGTGGCAAAGTTGAAGGTTAATGGGACAGATGAGTCGCATGGAAATCATGAAGTATTATTTTAGCCTTAGGAGAGTGGTCAGTAAATAGTTTATAGAATTATTATAAGATCAGGTTGAGAAATGACGTCTGAAGCTTCATAAATGTGAGCTGGAGGAGAGTCATTCCTGAGTCCTAACTCAGTAGAAGGATGTCAACGTATTCTGTTCAGGCCAGATATCTCTACCATATGTTCTAATGATTATTAAACTAAGTCATATATTTTGTGTGTGTGAGAGAGAGAGAGAGAGAGAGAGAGAGAGAGAGAGAGAGAGAGAGAGAGAGAGAGAGAGAGAGAGAGGTCTCTTATAGAGGCTCCCTCATATGGTTTTTGCTATCGACAAGTTCTTGAAAAGAAATACCTGCTAACAGCGGGACATTTTGATGAACACTTCAGGTTCTAGAACCTCGGTCACTCAAAACGTTCAGGTTTTCTAGGTCTCAGGACCGATATACGTCCATTAAATTATCTAGGATTATTTTTAATTTTGAGTATTTTTCAGAGTAAGGTAGATTTTTCAAACCCGCTGTTTATTTACACTGATTCATCTATCACTGTTCCAAAAATTTTAAATTTCACAGTGGATCGGAATTCGGGGTTAATATCACGTATGTGTCGATATTTTTAGGGATATTATTTCATAGTGGGGGAATATTTATTGGTTGATCGATATTCCAAAGTGTTCATGTTCTTTCGCGGAGCAATAAGATTTCTTCGGATTTTTAACTCCGGAGGGTTAGATATCCGGTATAACACAAGTGCGTCTTCTAAGACTGTGTCTTATTTCCATTGTGGTCCTCAATCTTGTCCCTGAGGATGCGACCCACACCAGTCGACTAACACCCAGGTACCTACTTGCTGCTGGGTGAACAGGACAACAGGTGTAAGGAAACACGTCGAAATGCTTCCACCCGCCGGGAATCGAACCCGGGCCCTCCGTGTGTGAAGCGAGTGCTTTGCCAGCCAGCCCACGGGGTCACTATTCCAATATTCCATAGTTGGTGGAAATTCCTTAGTATTTCGACATTCTTTTGTGGAGAGAGATTAAATAGGAGGTTGGTACTCCATAGTTAATTGGTATTTGACAGTAAGTCAATATTAATTTTTGTGAATATTGTCCATTTTGATTATAGTGTTTTTGCTTTTGTATTTTTCACAATACTTTGGCAGGGAATATAATTCTCCGTTTTCCTATAGACTAGGACTTGATCCATTTTTTTACTTGCTATTATTTAATATTAACCCGTCACTTCAAGTCGTCCTGTCTTCTAACATCAAGTTAACCTCTGCGACTAATATCTTTGTAAATCACTGGACTTTTCCAGCTTCTTGTCAAGCTTTACCATATGTCTATTCCATACAGCTGCATAAACCGAGATCGCCCTGATATACACCATAGTGTCATGAATACCTCCTTATAAAAATAAGACTGCCATCCCCACGAGCCCCTTCGAGGCGGGGTAGATGGCAGACCAGAGGCCTAGCTTCTCCCTACGAGCCCCGTGAGGGCGGGGGATGTGGCTAGGCCTGGGGACATTTGGTCCCAAAGATGAGGGAGTAGTTGTACCTCCTCCCATGGGAGACTTAAGTCTCGGTATACTCCTCACATAGGGAGCCAAGGCCGAGTCACCACTACTTGGAAAAGACCCGGGCCGGGAGAGTGCCGGCGAATAAAAAAAAAAAAAAAAAAAAAAAAAACCTCCTTATAGAGGGGACATGAAGGTAGTCTAATATATACAAGACGAACATTTGCTACAGAGGTAATTCAAGTACTGTACTCTCCCGACGATATTCACCCAGAGGTCCTACACGTTGAGGAAAGTCTGCAGCCTTTGTGCACCAAGTGTGTACGCTGTTTCTTCGTTTTTTGCCGAATTTCGTAACATTGTATTTACTGTTTTTAAATTACAAAGGTAACTTGTCAGACATATGCAGTTTGTCCAAAATCTTTTGTACCGTTTTCTAGCCTGTTCCTGTTTGTCTTTTCACTAGTTGCAAGTCATCCTGTAACCTCGGCCACAATATCTACTGTAGGGGAGACTGGGGCTAGCTGGCACACTTTTTACATTTTCGGTGATGAAAGAAAAACAAACGATTTTGGCAATTTTATACTTCCAGTGAAAAATATATATCTTTCTCTTACTTTTAATGTAATAAAAAAAATAATTTTCTTTCGAAACAAAAACACAGCGTTCTTTAGAAAAAATATTTGACGTGTGGCAACATGCCCCATGTACGGGGTAAGTTGGCACACTATGGGGTAAGTTGGCACACACTATGGGGTAAGTTGGCACACACTATGGGGTAAGTTGGCACACTATGGGGTAAGTTGGCACACTATGGGGTAAGTTGGCACACTATGGGGTAAGTAAATAAATAGTAAATAAATAGTAAATTAGGAATATGTAACAGTAAATTTAGATACTGATTATTTATAATGTTTCATTTCAAGAATATTCAGTTCCATAGAAACTTGAAAAAAATTTCTTAGTAAAGAAAGAAACCTTTTTTAATAAAATAAAATTAATAACCATATTTCTCCCGGTTTGCTTTTGGAAAAATGATCCATAAATACCAAACACAGACTGTCCTCTCCATCTGAACTTTCCTCGTCACCATGAACACGTTTCGATTTCTTTGATGTTTCTTCTTTGCTTCTTTTGATATCTTTTCCAGTGTCAATTTCACTGGTATGTGTCGGTCAAAATGGCAGAGGAGCGTTTCCTCCTGTTCATTCCACTTCTCTTCCTGCGACCAGCTTTATGCAACGGCCTCAGTTCTTCGGGAGTTGGGACTTTCTTCCCACAGAGTCCAGAAGTTGAGGGTCTTGGTTCATTGGCAAGTTGATTGTGCCAATTTGCCCCATTTTTGTTGAGCCAACTTGCCCCAGCCATACCAATGTTCATAAATAAATGGTTTTAGTATATATTAATAAACCTAATATAAACTGTTTTATGGGTGAACAATCCTTAAACCCTAAGTTAAGTCATGGCTAAATTGGATATTTCTCATCTATAACCCCATACATGTTGCAACAAACAATATAAGCGAATGATAATTTACTTACCGGCATCAAAATCAAAAATTTCCCCACTCCAGTTAAGTACTGCAACCTTCTGGTATGGTAGCTTGTTGGTGAGTGAGGAAGCACGTGGTGTTCCTATGATGTAACAACAACGCCGTCCAGCGGTAAATGTTTGAATTATTGTAAGTGTGTCAACTTACCCCTGTTGCCAACTAGCCCCGGACTCCCCTACGTCATTTACGTACACTAGAAATAATACTGGTCCCATTACGGACACCTTTCTAACATCTCTTCTCAGACAATGTTGTCTGTTAAGTATTCCTTGATCGACTTCAGTAATTTCTCTGTTATTTCCGTCTACTCTTCTAGTTATTGCCACAGTCTCTTGTGCGGTATTGTATTAAATGCCTTCCTGCGGTCAAAAATATGCAGTCCATCCATCATTTCCCTGCCTTAATTCCTTTACCCAGTCATAGAATTCGAGCACATTTATGAGACAAGATTTACCATCTCTGAAACAATGGTGGCTGATACTTATAAACTGGCTTCATTCAAAGTGCTCCATTACTCTTCCCCTAGTAATTCTCTCCCATGATACTGGCCTTAAGTTTAGTGTTAATGATCTGTCCCTTTTTCTTAAATAATATGATACCACTTACTATTTTCCATAGTTTTCTTAGATGCCCTTTATGAGCTGACTTCGTGAGTCGGCATTTTTCGTGAGTCGTATGAAGAGTTCAGATTCATCACCTCTATCCCAGTTGAGTAGATGGGTAGGGGGTATGTGAGGATGGGAGTTAACTTGGGTGAAAGATGGGAGTCAAAGTTGCTTCGATGGATGAGTGTCGATGAAAACCTTGAAGAGTCTGAGATGAAGGGAGTCTGTGTGAGGAAAGATAGGGTAATGGAATTATGTAAAAGTGAATGTATTTTTTATTCTCTAACAAACTTATGATAGAGTCAGTGGGTGAGTAGTACTGTTAGAAAAACTGGAGCGTAAAGTGGTTTTGCTAGTATATTTATCGTGAAAATGCTGACAGCTCAGCTGGGAAAGTCTGTTGTGTGGAGAAATATAAGAGATGAAAGAGGGCGAAGTTGTAGGAATGGCAGATGGCGAAAATACTAGAGGTTAGAAAGGCTAGAGGTGGGGTTCAACACAGGGATTAACTCTGGTTGAAGTTCTACAAGATGCCGTAAGCATCGGGTATCCCTGGTGCATGATAGCTCTGGCATACTTCCCTGGAGACAAACTGGGTCACTACCATGTTGTATTATCATAAGACAGCAAATTTCGTTATCTCAAATGAAAACAGAGCATCGACGGGAAGAACCAGTTTATGCTTCTCCACAGTTATGGCAACCTACCGTAGACGAGGCATTTTGCCGGCGATCTTTAAAATTTAACTAGATGTGAAATAGCCACCGTTATCGACATTGCTGGAGAGTTTATTTGATTTGTCTTGCTTACAAGCACTGCCCCGTGACAAACTGAGGATGCAAGGGATCTGTAGTCAAAAGTCAGCATTGTCACATTGTCTCTATAAAGTCTCCCTTCGCGAACAAATGGACACAAGTTTCCATTTCGGTGATTAGGAAATTTCAAGACTTGAGTTGCTCCAGAATATTAAGGCCTCATTGTGTAAGTTTTATTATTATGGTATGCGATGTGTGGACAGTTCTACACCTGGAACTGATGAAGAAATGGAACGTTATTTAAGATATGCATTTAGGAAGGTTTTATGGCCTGGTCAGCAGTATGTACAGTGATAATATGTATTCCACTCATGAGGGCTTTGAAGGAGACGTTTTGGTTAGTAAGGTAATCCGTAGGGGTCGTTGGCCGGAGGGCAAAAAATTTTGTCCATCTTTGTTTTCGAAATACTTCCTGCAGGAGGACAGGATTCCATTCAGTATGATTCATTGACTGTAGGAGAGAAGGCACTATTTGCCGTGTTAGTATCATGGTATATTTGTCGAGAGCTTTGCACGTCACTGGAAAGATTGGCTTCCAGTCAATCTATCCATTGGCGTGCAAAGCATCCAAAAATCATCGCTGCGTTGCTGAAGAAGACGAGATTATGGTCAGAGAGCGAGGGGCCAATGTCAGCAGAAGTAAAACCGAATCCAGATTCTTGGAAGAGTCCTTAGCCGAGCAGTGGAAGGCAGAGAGTATTACATACCCATTAACTAAAACGACCCCAGGGCTAACAGAGATGTATTTGCAAATGCCTATCAGAGGGGGAAAATGGCAGTAATAGGACTGAGATAATGGTAGCCTGGCCTTAACAAATACACCGCCCCACCAAACACTGGACGGCTACCCTGTACGCCCACACTGCACGTCTATCCTACACTGCAACCCCGCACTGCATCTCCGCTCACCCACCCTGCACGGTCCACTAGGTACGTAAGGGACCTGTCATCAGGGAAACAACCCAACATCACTACGAACTTTCCCTTATATAAGAAACACAAATGAATCAATTTTCAAACAGACTAGGAGAAGTATGAGGTAATCAGTCCCTCAGCCTGGAGTCGATGTGATGGACTGAACACATCGACTCCAGGCTGAGGGACTGATTACCTCATACTCCTCCTCTCCTTACACCTTCTGCTTTGTATTGGACTGATGAAGCCACTGTGTGGCGAAACGTTTCCTGAATAAAGATTCCCGTATGTTGCATAAGTGTCTCAATCTTCAACTTGTCGGTTTTCCAAACTATTCATCACAGAGAAGGAGAATTTTTTTTAGTTTATCGCAGCGGAAACTAAATAAATTTGGCATTTCCCTTTAGGAACACCTATTTATAATATAATAATATCAGAAATGCAACTATTTGTAATTATCTTCAGTTAGTGGCTGCCTAAAGTTCTAAATTAATTAAGCTAAAAAAATCATAAGAAAATACTTAGAAACAAAGCAATGAATCCAGCCATGACAGTCTGGTTATGAGCAAGTAATTACGATATAATTTACAGTCCATTAATTATCTGTACAAGACAACTCATAACAATGGTAAAAATAATGGGAGACAGAAATGTGCATATGATCCAAGTATAACCTGTCCAGTATGATTCAAGTATAACCTGCCCAGTATGATCCAAGTATAACCTGCCCAGTATGATCCAAGTATAACCTGCCCAGTATGATCCAAGTATAACCTACCCAGTATGATTCAAGTATAACCTGCCCAGTATGATCCAAGTATAACCTGCCCAGTATGATCCAAGTATAACCTACCCAGTATGATTCAAGTATAACCTGCCCAGTATGATCCAAGTATAACCTGCCCAGTATGATCCAAGTATAACCTGCCCAGTATGATCCAAATATAACCTGCCCAGTATGATCCAAGTATAACCTGCCCAGTATGATCTAAGTATAACCTGCCCAGAATGATCCAAGCATAACCTACCCAGTATGATTCAAGTATAACCTGCCCAGTATGATCCAAGTATAACCTGCCCAGTATGATTCAAGTATAACCTGCCCAGTATGATCCAAGTATAACGTGCCCAGTATGATCCAAATATAACCTGCCCAGTATGATCCAAGTATAATCTGCCCAGTATGATCCAAGTATAACCTGCCCAGAATGATCCAAGCATAACCTACCCAGTATGATTCAAGTATAACCTGCCCAGTATGATCCAAGTATAACCTGCCCAGTATGATCCAAGTATAACCTGCCCAGTATGATTCAAGTATAACCTGCCCAGTATGATCCAAGTATAACCTGCCCAGTATGATCTATGTTTAACCTGCCCAGTATGATCTAAGTATAACCTGCCCAATATGATCCAAGCATAACCTGCCCAGTATGATCTAAGTATAACCTGCCCAGTATGATCCAAGTATGACCTGCCCAGTATGATCCAAGTATGACCTGCCCAGTATGATCCAAGTATAACCTGCCCAGTATGATCTATGTATAACCTGCCCAGTATGAGACAAGTATAACCTGCACAGGGTGATTCAAGTATAACCTGCCCAGTATGATCTATGTATAACCTGCCCAGTATGATCCAAGCATAACCTGCCCAGTATGATCTAAGTATAACCTGCCCAGTTTGATCCAAGTATAACCTGCCCAATATGATCCAAGTATGACCTGCCCAGTATGATATAAGTATAACTTGCCAGTATGATCTAAGTATAACCTGCCCAGAATGATCCAAGCATAACCTACCCAGTATGATTCAAGTATAACCTGCCCAGTATGATCCAAGTATAACCTGCCGGGTATGATCTAAGTATAACCTGCCCAGAATGATCCAAGCATAACCTACCCAGTATGATCCAAGTATAACCTGCCCAGTATGATCCAAGTATAACCTGCCCAGTATGATCTATGTATAACCTGCCCAGTATGATCCAAGCATAACCTGCCCAGTATGATCTAAGTATAACCTGCCCAGTATGATTCAAGCATAACCTGCCCAGTATGATCTAAGTATAACCTGCCCAGAATGATCCAAGCATAACCTACCCAGTATGATTCAAGTATAACCTGCCCAGTATGATCCAAGTATAACCTGCCGGGTATGATCTAAGTATAACCTGCCCAGAATGATCCAAGCATAACCTGCCCAGTATGATCCAAGTATAACCTGCCCAGTATGATCTATGTATAACCTGCCCAGTATGATCCAAGCATAACCTGCCCAGTATGATCTAAGTATAACCTGCCCAGTATGATCCAAGCATAACCTGCCCAGTATGATTCAAGTATAACCTGCCCAGTATGATCCAAGTATAACCTGCCCAGTATGATCTATGTATAACCTGCCCAGTATGATCCAAGCATAACCTGCCCAGTATGATCCAAGCATAACCTGCCCAGTATGATCTAAGTATAACCTGCCCAGTATGATCCAAGTATAACCTGCCCAATATGATCAAAGTATGACCTGCCCAGTATGATCTAAGTATAACTTGCCCAGTATGATCTAAGTATAACCTGCCCAGTATGATCCAAGTATGACCTGCCCAGTATGATCTAAGTATAACTTGCCCAATATGATCTAAGTATAACCTGCCCAGTATGAGACAAGTATAACCTGCCCAGTATGATATAAGCATAACCTGCTCAGTATGATCCAAGTATGACCTGCCCAGTATGATCTAAGTATAACTTGCCCAGTATGATCTAAGTATAACCTGCCCAGTATGAGACAAGTATAACCTGCCCAGTATGATCTAAGTATAACCTGCTCAGTATGATCCAAGTATGACCTGCCCAGTATGATCTAAGTATAATCTTCCCAGTATAATTAAAGTATAACCAGCCCAGTATGATCCAAGCATAATCTGCCCAGTATAATTAAAGTATAACCAGCCCAGTATGATCCAAGTATAACCTGCCCAGCATGATCCAAGTATAACCTGCCCAGTATGAGACAAGTATAACCTGCCCAGCATGATCCAAGTACAACCAGCCCAGTATGATCCAAGTATAACCTGCCCAGCATGATCCAAGTATAACCTGCCCAGTATGATCCAAGTATAACCTGCCCAGTATGATCCAAGTATAACCTGCCCAGTATGATCCAAGTATAACCTACCCAGTATGATCCAAGTATAACCTGACCAGTATGATCCAAGTATAACCTGCCCAGTATGATCCAAGTATAACCTGCCCAGTATGATCCAAGTATAACCTGCCCAGTATGATGCAAGCATAACCTGCCCAGTATGATCCAAGTATAACGTGCCCAGTATGATCCAAGTATAACGTGCCCAGTATGATCCAAGTATAACCCGCCCAGTATGATACAAGTATAACCTGCCCAGTATGATCCAAGTATAGCGTGCCCAGTATGATCCAAGTATAGCGTGCCCAGTATGATCCAAGTATAACGTGCCCAGTATGATGCAAGCATAACCTGCCCAGTATGATCCAAGTATAACGTGCCCAGTATGATCCAAGTATAGCGTGCCCAGTATGATCCAAGTATAACCTGCCCAGTATGATCCAAGTATAACCTGCCCAGTATGATCCAAGTATAACCAGTCCAGTATGATCCAAGTATAACCTGCTCAGTATGAGACAAGCATAATCTGCCCAGTATGATCCAAGTATAACGTGACCAGTATGATCCAAGTATAACCTGCCCAGTATGATCCAAGTATAACCTGTACAGCATGATCCAAGTATAACCTGCCCAGCATGATCCAAGTATAACGTGCCCAGTATGATCCAAGTATAACCTACCCAGCATGATCCAAGTATAACGTGCCCAGTATGATCCAAGTATAACCTACCCAGCATGATGCAAGTATAACGTGCCCAGTATGATCTAAGTATAACCTGCCCAGTATTTAGGCAGAATCATGACCCTGCCCAGCATGAGATAGGTGACCTGCTACACATAATAAGTAATTTA
Organism: Cherax quadricarinatus; assembly: GCF_026875155.1. Lineage (NCBI taxonomy): Eukaryota > Metazoa > Arthropoda > Malacostraca > Decapoda > Parastacidae > Cherax > Cherax quadricarinatus. The sequence continues at coordinate 1,922,967 of NC_069453.1, read as the reverse complement.
GTTTCTGCTTCACTTTAGACTGATTGAAAATACTGTAACTACGAATATAAAAAACCTATCTTAAAGGTGTTTGTATCATTCTAAAGGAATGTGTGGATGTCACATTTCAAATGATCCTCTAAATACTAACATTGTCTGTATCCTTCAGAGTGCAGGTACTCAATTTTCCACCACTAACTTTAGACCGGTTTAACAGTTTTTACTGAATCAATGCAGGAGTGTTGCTATTCTCACGCTGTGGCATCATGCCTAGTTCTTAAGATCACTCATTTCCAGCTGTTCTGATTATCATCCAGCGAGAGTGTGATACAAGACCTTGCTACTGGAAACCTCCTCTCCACTCCCTCCTACCCTTCCTCTGACGTCCTTCTACCCTTCCTCTGACGTCCTTCTACCCTTCCTCTGACGTCCTCCTACCCTTCCTCTGACGTCCTCCTACCCTTCCTCTGACGTCTTCCAACTCTTCCTCTGACGTCCTCCTACCCTTCCTCTGACGTCCTCCAACTCTTCCTCTGACGTCCTCCTACCCTTCTTCTGACGTCCTCCTACCCTTCCTCTGACGTCCTCCTACCCTTCCTCTGACGTCCTCCTACTCTTCCTCTGACGTCCTCCTACCCTTCCTCTGACGTCCTCCTACTCTTCCTCTGATGTCCTCCTACCCTTCCTCTGACGTCCTCTAACCCTTCCTCTGACGTCCTCCTACCCTTCCTCTGACGTCCTCCAACTCTTCCTCTGACACCCTCCTACCCTTCTCTGACGTCCTCCGACGTCCTCCGACGTCCTCCAACTCTTTCTCTGACGTCCTCCTACCCTTCCTCTGACGTCCTCCTACCCTTTCTCTGACGTCCTCCTACCCTTCCTCTGACGTCCTCCTACCCTTCCTCTGGCGTCCTCTTACCCTCCCTCTGACGTCCTCCTCCCCTTTCTCTGACGTCCTGCTACCCTTCCTCTGACGTCCTCCAACTTTTCCTCTGAAGTCCTCCTACCCTTCCTCTGACGTCCTCCTACCCTTCCTCTGACGTCCTCCTACCCTTCCTCTGACGTCTTCCAACTCTTCCTCTGACGTCCTCCTACCCTTCCTCTGACGTCCTCCAACTCTTCCTCTGACGTCCTCCTACCCTTCCTCTGACTTCCTCCTGCCCTTCCTCTGACGTCCTGCTACCCTTCCTCTGACGTCCTCCAACTTTTCCTCTGAAGTCCTCCTACCCATCCTCTGACGTCCTCCTACCCTTTCTCTGACGTCCTCCTACCCTTCTTCTGACGTCCTCCTACCCTTCTCTTGACGTCTTCCAACTCTTCCTCCTGACGTCCTCCTACCCTTCCTCTGACGTCCTCCTACCCTTCCTCTGACGTCCTCCTACCCTTCCTCTGACGTCTTCCAACTCTTCCTCTGACGTCCTCCTACCCTTCCTCTGACGTCCTCCAACTCTTCCTCTGACGTCCTCCTACCCTTCCTCTGACGTCCTCCTACCCTTCCTCTGACGTCCTCCTACCCTTCCTCTGACGTCCTCCAACTCTTCCTCTGACGTCCTCCTACCCTTCCTCTGACGTCCTCCTACTCTTCCTCTGACGTCCTCCTACCCTTCCTCTGACGTCCTCCTACCCTTCCTCTAACGTCCTCCTACTCTTCCTCTGACGTCCTCCAATTCCTCTGACGTCCTCCAACTCTTCCTCTGACGTCCCCCTACCCTTCCTCTGACGTCCTCCTACCCTTCCTCTGACGTCCTCCTACCCTTTCTCTGGCGTCCTCTTACCCTTCCTCTGACGTCCTCCTCCCCTTCCTCTGACGTTCTCCAACTCTTCCTCTGACGTCCTCCTACCCTTCCTCTGACGTCCTCCAACTCTTCCTCTGACGTCCTCCTACCCTTCCTCTGACGTCCTCCAACTCTTCCTCTGGCGTCCTCTTACTCTTCCTCTGGCGTTATCCTACCCTTCCTCTGACGTCCTCCAACTCTTCCTCTGACGTCCTCCTACCCTTCCTCTGACGTCCTCCTACCCTTCCTCTGACGTCCTCCTACCCTTCCTCTGACGTCCTCCAACTCTTCCTCTGACGTCCTCCTACCCTTCCTCTGACGTCCTCCAACTCTTCCTCTGACGTCCTCCTACCCTTCCTCTGACGTCCTCTAACTCTTCCTCTGACGTCCTCCTACCCTTCCTCTGACTTCCTCCTACCCTTCCTCTGACGTCCTCCTATCCTTCCTCTGACGTCCTCCAACTCTTCCTCTGGCGTCCTCCTACCCTTCCTCTGACGTCCTCCAACTCTTCCTCTGGCGTTCTCCTACCCTTCCTCTGACGTCCTCCAACTCTTCCTCTGACGTCCTCCTACCCTTCCTCTGACGTCCTCCAACTCTTCCTCTGATGTCCTCCTACTCTTCCTCTGACGTCCTCCTACCCTTCCTCTGACGTCCTCCTACCCTTTTTCTGACGTCCTCCTACCCTTCCTCTGACGTCCTCCAACTCTTCCTCTGACGTCCTCCTACCCTTCCTCTGACGTCCTCCTACCCTTCCTCTGACGTCCTCCTACCCTTCCTCTGACGTCCTCCTACCCTTCCTCTGACGTCCTCCTACCCTTCCTCTGACGTCCTCCAACTCTTCCTCTGACGTCCTCCTACCCTTCCTCTGACGTCCCGCACTCCACTTTCCGTCTATTCTGGATCCATATATACTATTTTTGTCATCATTTATTGACATACTCATTCTAAATGAAAGTAAATTTCTCCAAACATCCCATTTTTTAATTCAGTCTCCCCTCGAATAAAAAAAAAGCACGTTAACCATTATTCATTCTGCAGCTTCTTTGCCAGAAATGCATGAACATCACAGCTGCGTCCTCACCTTCAGAATGCAAGAAGCTTAGACTGCACGTCCTGGAACTGACTGTCTTTCAATTTATTCATTCTCTATCTTTCGCTTAATGTTTATAGGGTGTGTGATGGAATGAGATTTATCAGGCGAGTGACCTGATATATCGTTATCCCACAGTCTGCAAATTAATTGGGATGGCAAAGTACTAATTTGCCAAGGAGAAAACACTCAGGAAGGAAGAATCCTTGACTCAGCACTCAGCACCATTATCACCAACAATGATCACCAACAATGATCACCAACAATGATCAACAATGATCACCAACAATGATCACCAACAATGATCACCAACAATGATCACCAACAATGATCACCAACAATGATCACCAACAATGATCACCAACAATGATCACCAACAATGATCACCAACAATGATCAACAATGATCACCAACAATGATCACCAACAATGATCACCAACAATTATCACCAACAACTGCAGCCAGTATAACGGTTTACACAATGTATCAGTGCCAATTGCTCTCCATTGCCACGTCTGTCTGCTTGTAACTTTGTAAAGGCTGTTACATAGGGCAAAAAGTCTTCTAGAAACTTCAGTATATTTTCTTGTGAGTGCCCTTAACACATACACAAAGTACATATCTCAAGTATAACAACTCCGCTACTTTTAGCTTCCCTTTTCTGCAACTTTCAAAAATCATGGTAACACTTTTGGATCTGTGTGACCCGTTTAAAAGTGTTGGATTCATTACACTCTCGTTCATTTCCACTTTGAATCCACTGAAAAAAATTATTCATTTCCACCGACTCCTCACCACCCAATTTACTTAATTTCCCTTTCCTATTCTTTGACTCGGTCACCCATACGCATTTACTCTCAGATTTCTTCCTCTTAATCTGGCGTCTAATCTGCCCCTTATTTTCTTCGTTAATCTTTTATTTCCTTTTTTTGCACATCTCAGACTCCATCACCAACGTTGGAGAGTGTTCTTCAGAGTTCTCGTCTGTAGGAGTAACTGCGACAGTTCTTGTTGCTACAACACATTAGAACCCTCACTCTGATAGTTTTATCTCCCTACCATTATCTCCAAATGGCATTTTGATAATGCCATTTGGAGATAATGGTAGGGAGATAATGGTAGGGAGATAATGGTAGGGAGATAATGGTAGGGAGATAATGGTAGGGAGATAATGGTAGGGAGATAATGGTAGGGAGATAATGGTAGGGAGATAATGGTAGGGAGATAATGGTAGGGAGATAATGGTAGGAGATAATGGTAGGGAGATAATGGTAGGGAGATAATGGTAGGGAGATAATGGTAGGGAGATAAAGGTAGGGAGATAATGGTAGGGAGATAATTACTAACCCTAAAGGTTTAGTAATTGAACTAAGAAACCAGATTTCTTCTTGTGATGCTGAGAACATCAGCTGGATCTCCAGTGCTAACAGGCAACTAACGGTAAATATTTATCTTATTATTACAGAATAAACCACAGGGGGATGTTTACCATTGCTCCCGTTTCTAGTTTTCCTTTTTTGAGATCGCCTGTTTGAGACTGCATTACGCTTATCTCAATATATTTAACAACGATGACTTAACACGTCTCTATATATATATTGCTTTTGCTGGGAAATAGGTTTTTTCGCTTCCAACCGGAGTCTTACTCCCATTCATCGTAAAACCTCGATATTGTTCATAATTACTGTGAACATCAATATTGGTTAGCGCTACAAACGGAAGATAATATTAGTACCACATAGAAGAGAGAAGCTTACCACGACGTTTCGGTCCGACTTGAGCAATTTACAAAGTCACACTAACGAAAAGGAGAGAGGGAGGGGTATGTATGGGCTGGTGGTGGTGGTAGTAGTAGTAGTAGTAGTAGTAGTAGTAGTAGTAGTAGTAGTAGTAGTAGTAGTAGTAGTAGTAGTGGAGATAGTAAGGAGGAGGAGGAGGAGCCAGTCAAATACTAAGAGGAGCACTGCAAGGGAGCTAGGTGCCCACAAGGGAGCTAGGTGCCCACAAGGGAGCTAGGTGCCCACAAGGGAGCTAGGTGCCCACAAGGGAGCTAGGTGCCCACAAGGGAGCTAGGTGCCCACAAGGGAGCTAGGTGCCCACAAGGGAGCTAGGTGCCCACAAGGGAGCTAGGTGCCCACAAGGGAGCTAGGTGCCCACAAGGGAGCTAGGTGCCCACAAGGGAGCTAGGTGCCCACAAGGGAGCTAGGTGCCCACAGGGGAGCAAGGTGCCCATAAGGGAGCTAGGTGCCCACAAGGGAGCTAGGTGCCCACAAGGGAGCTAGGTGCTCACAAGGGAGCTAGGTGCCCACAAGGGAGCTAGGTGCCCACAAGGGAGCTAGGTGCCCACAAGGGAGCTAGGTGCCCACAAGGGAGCTAGGTGCCCACAAGGGAGCGAGGTGCCCACAAGGGAGCTAGGTGCCCACAAGGGAGCGAGGTGCCCACAAGGGAGCTAGGTGCTCACAAGGGAGCTAGGTGCCCACAAGGGAGCTAGGTGCCCACAAGGGAGCTAGGTGCCCACAAGGGAGCGAGGTGCTCACAAGGGAGCTAGGTGCCCACAAGGAAGCTAGGTGCCCACAAGGAAGCTAGGTGCCCACAAGGAAGCTAGGTGCCCACAAGGGAGCGAGGTGCCCACAAGGGAGCTAGGTGCTCACAAGGGAGCTAGGTGCCCATAAGGGAGCTAGGTGCCCACAAGGAAGTTAGGTGCCCACAAGGGAGCTAGGTGCCCACAGAGGGTAAGAGCAAGAACAGAGGGGGAAAATGTAAATAAATAAATAAAGACGGAACAAATACACAAGGCCTATATATACCCCTCCCTCTCTCCTTTTCGTTAGTGTGACTTTGTGAATGGTCCAAGTCGGACCGAAACGTCGTCGTAAGCTCCTCTCTTCTATGTGCGGGTTATTTGTGTATCGTTCCAGTCACGGTATTGTGCCTTTTTTTTATTTAATAGTAGTACCAATTATTTCATCCTACAGTTTAGGCCATGTCTAGCAGATTTACAAGTATTCAAAGGATACAGAATATTTACAAAGGCCACTTGATTTTAGGTACATAATGTATATGGTGTCCAGGAACTAGGACAGACGGAGAAACAAGGCGACGTAATGGAACACTGTCAGGTACAGGAATAACCAAATCACAAGAGTAATGTTCGTCCATTGAAACGATCCGAACACAACACCAGTTTTAATTCGGTAATAACTGTCTAAGAGAGTAATTAACTGGTCGATTGGTCCTAACAGTAGACACCTTCTGATTATACTGATCCAGGAAGGGTTTCCTGTGTTTTCTCTCCTACTTTCCTGTATATTTGGAAATATAAACACAAATGCAGAATAATGTGATCCTTTATTGACTACGTTTCGCCCACACAGTGGGCTTTTTCAAGTCACAAACAGAACTCCATAGTCAATAAAGGATCACATTATACTGCATTTGTGTTTATATTTCCATTGTGTCGGTATTTTATACCATTTATTTCCTTCCTGTATATTTAATGAAGATTAGATCAATAAAATTTTCCAAGAAGGCATCAAACGGCCCCATCCCTCTAAATGTTGTCATAATTCCATAATTCTCATAATTGTCATAATTCTCAAGTAGTAAATTATTTTCAAATTGTACAATAAAGGTTAGAAAGTATAGATGAGAGTGTACTGCTTCAGCGGCACTCAGTTTAATCGTAAAAACATTTATCATACACTAGAAAGTTATTTGATAGAAGCATCTTGGCTAGTAAAATTGATTTTTTTTAGTACAGTGAGTGGTAATAAAAGCTGGTTTTACTTAAGTTTGCAGACCAATCACGGAGAGAGTTGTTAACGCACTGATCTCTAAATTTTACTACTCACTTGCCATGGGGTTCAAGCCCCAACCGTTCCCTGACCTGTTTCAGTTCTGCATTGCTGTTTGATATTGTTTAACTTACGTTATTTGATGTCTGTGTGTGATTCAGGTTGAAGGTGGGCGTGGAGTACCTGTTGACAGTGACTGCAGCTAATATGCGAGGTTCGAGCCCTCCCATCACCATCACATACACCCCGATGCCAGCCTCAGCTAACAAGGTGGTGTTGCCACACGCTCACGACGCTCTCTCCACAATTGCACCATTCTTCGTGCTCCTTATGGGCGTGCTGCTTTCCGCACTGGTCTGTGTGGGCGTGGGAACTTTTATGTCAAGGAAAGAGAGGTGGAGGAAGGGTACAGGAGAGATCATGTACGCCAGATCGCTCAAAGACATCCACGACAACACGGATTTTCACACTGTCATTTGTGTAAGCAGAGGTAAGGATTGTGAATCTCTCCCACAGACGATATTTTTTTGGTTAATAATTATAACATTGCTTTAATAATAACACGAGATTATTGATGCTGAGTTTACTGAGACTGTCAGCTCATTGATACAGAAGCAAACAATACCACGGGTGGGGTTAGAACTCGCGATCAGAAGCAAACAATACCACGGGTGGGGTTAGAACCCGCGATCAGAAGCAAACAATACCACGAGTTGGGTTAGAACCCACGATCAGAAGCAAACAATACCACGAGTTGGGTTAGAACCCGCGATCAGAAGCAAACAATACCATGGGTGGGGGGTTAGAACCCGGGATCAGAAGCAAACAATTCCACGGGTTGGGTTAGAAAGCGCGATCAGAAGCAAACAATACTACGGGAGGGGTTAGAACCCGCGATCAGAAGCAAACAATACCACGGGTGAGGTTAAAAATGACACCAGGGGTACTGACACCAGGGTGAGTGACACCAGAAGTACTGATACCAGGGGTACTGACACCAGAAGTACTAATACCAGGGGTACTGACACCAGAGGTACTGACACCAGGGGTACCGACACCAGAGGTACTGATACCAGGGGTACTGACACCAGAGGTACTGATACCAAGGGTACTGACACCAGAGGTACTAACACCAGAGGTTTACCTGGAGTTTACCTGGAGAGAGTTCCGGGGGTCAACGCCCCCGCGGCCCGGTCTGAGACCAGAGGTACTGACACCAAGGGGTACTGACACGCAGGGATACTGACACACAGGGGTGCTGATACACAGGGGTACTGACACCAGGGGTACTGATACCAGGGGTATCGACATCTTGAGCGTACTGACACCAGGGGTATTGACACCTTGAACGTACTGACACCAGGGGTACTGACTCCAGGGGTACTAACACCAGGGGTACTGACACCAGGGGTACTGACACACAGGGTACTGACACGCAGGGGTACTGACACGCAGGGGTACTGACACCAGGTGCATTAACACCTTGAACGTACTGACACCACGAGTACTGACACCAGGGGTACTGACACCAGGGGTACTGGCACCAGGGGTGCTTACACCTTCAGCGTCAGTACGCTGAGGTCAGTGTTCACCTGTGGTCATACCTGCCTAAGCTCTTGAGAGTTAGCGTGGGCTGTTACCAAGCACCATGGCTTGTTGTAGTGTTTTAGAATCTCAGGTTAAAGTGTTGAAGGAGATTCTACTTCTTCAGGAGGAAAATAGGAGACTGAAGCTTCGCATAGATGAGTTTGGGAGCGAGTGTAAGAAGGACTTAGCTGGTAAGGAAGGAATGGTCACCAGCAGTGATAGTGGCAGCCGCTTTAAGTGGCAAGTGGTTTACAGTTCAGGAAGAAGGAAGATGAGGAAAGTTAATAGAGAAGATGTGAAGGTAGGATATCGATTCTCTGTTCTCCAAGACGAGTGTACTTCAGTGGTTAGTGAGGCTAAAGGTACCACTGCTTCCCCTGCTAATCAAGGTAAAAATATTTTAAGAGTAGGCGATTCTCAGGTAAGATACATGGACCGTGCATTTTGTAACAGAGACAGAAAGGTCAGACAGAGTGTGTGTCTTCCTGGAGCTGGTGTTGGTGACATAGTCAGCAGGTTGGATAATATTATGGCAGGTAATGGGAACAAGCCCATTATCTGTCTTAGTGCTGGGGATAATGACATTGGGAAGAGCAGGAGAGAGGAGTTGCTCGATAAGTACAGGTCAGCCATAGAAGTAGTTAGGTCTAAGGGAGGGATCCCAGTCATATGTAGCATCTTGCCTAGAAAGGGAGTGGGTAATGAATGGATGTCTATGGCAATTGGTATAAATTGCTGGCTAGACAGGTACTGCAAGGAACTTGCAATCCCATTCATTGATAACTGGGACCTATTCTTTGGCAAACGTGATATGTATGCAAGAGATGGGGTTCATCTCTCTGGGGATGGAGTGGTTGCATTAGCCAATTCAATTGAGAGGGTAATTGATGACTTGTCTAGGAATTTAAACTGATGGATTATAGAGGTATGGGTGTTTGTGGGAAGCAATCAGGCTGCAGCATTAGGGTTAAAAACAGCAGTTATTAACGGGATACCTCAAGGATATGTTTAAAAGACAATATTCAAAATAAAGTTGCTAATAATGGCAAATCAACTGATCAACAAACAAAGAGAGATAGTAGAGGGCAACGAGTGACTAGCTCCCTTAAGGTTTATTATACAAATAGTAGGAGTCTAAGAAATAAGATAGATGAGCTAAGATTACTTGCAAGTGTAGGAAATATAGATATTATTGGTATAACAGAGACCTGGTTCAACCTGAAAGATAGAGAAATGCCTTCTGAATGCAACATACAGGGTTATAAACTATTCCACACTAATAGGGTCAACAGGAAGGGTGGTGGTGTGGCGATGTATGTCAGAGAAAATTTAAATTGTTGTCTTAGACATGATATAAGATTAAAAACATCGAACACAGAATCTGTTTGGCTACAGTTTCTCGAGGGACGTGACAAATTAATTTTGGGTGTAATTTATAGGCCCCCAAACCTTGATAGGGAGTGCAGTAAGCTGTTATGGGACGAAATTCATAAGGCATCTAGATATGAAAATGTTGTGATAATGGGAGATTTTAACTTTAGACAAACTGATTGGAACAATATGACAGGAAATCTTGAGTCTAGTGACTTTCTTGGTACGGTTCAGGATTGCTTTTTTGAACAGGTTGTGGCAGAACCAACTAGAGGAAACAATCTGCTTGACTTGGTTCTTGCCAACAAAGATTCATTAATTAATAATCTTGAGGTTAATGATGAGCTTGGGGAAAGTGATCACAAATCACTTAGTTTCAATATATCATGGAATTACCCAGATAACTGCAATCAAATCTCTGTCCCAGATTTTCGCTTGGCCGACTTCATGGGACTGAAAAATTACCTGGGTGGGCTAAATTGGGATGTCCTAACTATGGGTCAGGTAGGTGATCTTGGTTGCCAATATGACGTTTTTCAGAGCATAGTTCTAGCTGCCCAGACAACTTTTGTTTCGAGTAGGGAAATTAGATCTAACAAAAATGATCCTAAATGGAATAACAATAGATTAAAACATCTCATTGGTCAAAAGAGAGGCATATATAGGCGTATCAAAAGAGGGGTTCGGCAGTTAAGAAATCAATATATTCAATTAAAGAGAGAAATAAAGAAAGGAATAAGAAAAGCAAAAGGGGATTATGAGGCTAAGGCCGCAAGGGATTCAAAGACTAACCCAAAAGGGATCTTTCAGGTATACAGAAGTAAGATTAGGGACAAGATTGGCCCACTTAAGAGTAACACTGAGTATCACTGTCAGATCACTGACAGTGATAAGGATATGTGTGAAATTCTCAATACCTACTTCCTCTCAGTTTTCACCCAAGAAAATACTAGCGATATTCCTGAAATAATAAATTATGTAGTACAGGATGATACTAAACTATGTACGATTGCGGTAACTAGTGACATGGTCCTCAGACAAATAGAGAAACTAAAACCTAACAAATCCCCAGGTCCTGATGAACTGTTTGCAAGGATGTTAAAGGAATGTAAAGAGGAACTTACCATACCTTTGGCTAATCTTTTTAACATATCACTACAAACTGGCATAGTGCCTGATAAGTGGAAAATGGCAAATGTAATACCTATTTACAAGGCAGGTGACAGGTCCTTGGCTTCAAACTATAGACCAATAAGCCTTACCTCCATAGTGGGAAAATATATGGAATCAATAATTGCCAAAGCAATTCGTAGCCATCTCGATAGGCATAAGTTGATTAATGAATCTCAACACGGCTTTACAAAGGGGCGTTCCTGTCTTACGAATTTACTAACTTTTTTCACTTAGGTGTTTGAGGAGGTAGATCATGGTAATGAATATGATATTGTGTATATGGATTTCAGTAAGGCTTCCGATAGATACACAAATAACCTGCACATAAAAGAGAGAAGCTTACGACGACGTTTCGGTCCGACTTGGACCATTTACAAAGTCACACTAACCAGAAGTGGAGCAGGACGGCTATATATAGGCAGGAAGATGTGGAGATGGTAGTAGTAGTAGTAGTAGTAGTAGTAGTAGTAGTAGTAGTAGTAGTAGTAGTAGAGGTGGTAGTATTAGTGGTAGTGGTAGTAGTGGGGAATAAGGAGGAGGAGCCAGTCAAATACAAAGAAAGGGGAGCACTGCAGGGGAGCTAAGTGCTCACAGAGGGAGAGCAAGTGCACAGAGGTGGGTGAAAGGGGAAGTGGTGAAATAAATAAATAAAGAAGGAACAGAAACACGAGACAGAAGAGAGAAAGACAACCCAGAGGAGAAAAAGGAAAGAGGAAAGGGGAAGAGGGAGAAGAAGAAAAAGAAAAAGAAAAAATGAGGAGTCAGGTTAAGTCACGGGTGTTCTGAAGTTTGGAGCATTTTACAATGTAGTGGGAGAGGAAGGCATCTACAGAGACGAAGCCAGGGCTAAGCTTCATACAAGGAAAGTTGTGTATTAGAGAGGATTCAACTAGACGGCGACTGTTCGAGTTGGAAGTAGGGAAGACAGTTTTAGCAGAAGACCAGTCAATAGGATGGCTATGATCTCTGACGTGACAGAAAAGAGCATTGCTAGTGTCGGCAAGCCTAACACTATTTTTGTGCTCCCTAAGTCTCACTTTCTAGAACTTGTCTCTCTCTCTCTCTCTCTCTCTCTCTCTCTCTCTCTCTCTCTCTCTCTCTATTCTCACTTATCAGTATTTATCTCTCAATTCTCACTTTCCAGAACTTCACTCTCTCTATTCTCACTTCTCAGTATTCATCTCTCAGTAGTTATGATGGGTTGTATAACATTCCTTAGTTCCTCAAAAAGTTATTTTTGATCGTTCTTTATTACAAGCCAGCAGTCTACACCACTGATGGAGCAAATTCCATCTGATGAACGTACCCTCAAGCCATGGCATGCCTGGGTATACTATGCTCCTCTCAACCCATTACTGTTGTGTCCCCAGTGAGAGGCAGCACAGACAGACTGTCGCTGCGACAGTCTGTCAGTGCCGTTGATGAGTAACAAGACTAAGAATTAATACAGAATTAACAGACTGCCAGCTCTACTAAAGCTAAGATGGAAATATAACGAGTTTATGCAATATAAATGGAAAATGACACGGTTATAAAGCTATCGATTCACAAATTATGGGTTTAAGTATTCACACATTGGTGTTGAAGTGGGCTAACCTGTAATGCAGGAAGGTTATACTATTACAATCTTGACATCACAGAAGTAAAATAAACTTGCACAGAACCACCTTCTATGACTGCTGGACCAATAACGTAGGTCAGTGAGACTGAGTGTGGTAAGAAACACACTGCCACAAGCCTGGTGTGACACGTAAGTGTATACTGAAAAGTACAGCTGACAATTTTAATTTTGATACAGTGGACCCCTGGTTTTCGTCCTTAATCCATTCCAGAAGGTCGGACGAAATCCGAAATGGACGGAAACCGAAGTAATATTTCCCTTAAGAAATAATGTAAATCCATGTGATGAATGGTTTGAAAAACCGACAAGTTGAAGATTGAGACACTTATGCAGCATATGGGAATCTTTATTTAGGAAACGTTTCGCCACACAGTGGCTTCATCAGTCCAATACAAAGAGGAAGGCGTAAGGAGAGGAGGAGTATGAGGTAATCAGTCCCTCAACCTGGAGTCGATGTGTTCAGTCCATCAATCTTGTAGAATGTACAGCATAGGGCCGTAGACGTGGCTTATATACTGTAGTGAGGTGAGGTGAAGCAGGCGGAGGGCGGGGTCATAGTGGTACCATCCACTAGTCGAAGTAGGTCTTCGTCCAAATGTTGAACAAGTGTTGAAGAATTCTTTGTAACAAGATCCCATGATGCTGCAGTGTCTGACAGTTGTGATGAATGGTTTGAAAAACCGACCGTATTGGACTGATGAAGCCACTGTGTGGCGAAACGTTTCCTGAATAAAGATTCCCATATGCTGCATAAGTGTCTCAATCTTCAATGTAAATCCAATTAATCCGTTCCAGGCACCCAAAAATATTAACAAAAAGTAAGTTAATTTAGTAATAGAACTAGGCTTTAAAACAATAAAAGTACAATACATATATAGTCCATTCATTACTTACCTTAAAATATTTGTAGTCTTAATGTAGGACGAGAGGTGAGTAGTATTTATTTGTATTAAATCAGTGTAGGTAGCCGGTAGGTGTAGACCACTTGGGCTACACCTACCAGATACCTACACTGCGGCCCAGAGCCATATTATTACCATCGACATACCATGTTCACCGAGTTCAATCGTTTTTAACAACTACCTTTAGATGCCATCATAAACAAAGGAGCAGTAATGAATAATTCATGACGAGAATTGTAAACAAAAACGTTATTATGTATTAAAGTGAGTGACTGGGCCAACGCGGATTAATACACGTTTTCTCTGATGCTGAACCATAGAAAACGTAATGTTTTCCTTCCAATGACTACCACCCCTCCATAGCATATAAATATTGCATGTTTGTATGTTATGTAATATGTTTCTTATATAATTTTGAAGACAATATCATAAATGGATTAATGAAAATGTCTATATTAACGTAAAATAAGACATTTAATATGCACAAGAGTGAGTGACGAATGGATGAGCAGCCCAGGCGGACGCGTCTGGTATGGACAGTTTCCAAGCGGATGTATGAAACCCGTGGAAAATTTCGCCAACAGAAGTGGTCGAAATCCGAATTGTACAATTTCCGGACCGGACGAAATCCAGGGCGTCCACTGTATTCATTATCAGTGTCCTAAAATTAGCTAGAAATTTCTGTTCTGGTCTCGGAAGCATTTTGGTTTTTGGCCAGTGAATTACCTATACTCTCACTAGCCCAACTTTCTCTCAATAATTACCTCAGCTTTAGTTTATGAACTTTCACCTCTGTCTTACTCGCTGATATCAAACTTTTTGCACCCCATCTGCCATTTACTCTCACTGTAGCTACAACTAAATAACGATCTAATGCTTCTGTGACCCCTCTATAAACATTCACATCCAGAAGTCCATTCATCAACCTTTTATCCACCATTACATAAACACTGTTATAACTTTCTATATCATAGCTAATGTAATTATTTATAATTTTCTATATATATAAATTACCTATTACCAAATTCTTTCTCCACAGTGTTCAATTGAAGATCTCCCATTATCATTTACCCCTGGCACCACAAATTTACCTACTACACCCTCTACAACCGGTTCACCCACTTTATCATTTGGGTCCTCCACAGAAATTACTTTTGGTTTAAAACTCTCCTAAACAAAAGCACTTTTCACATGCAAACCTTTCTTTAATGCATTTAATCTTCAATTTTATATTTTCATATTCCCTCTTTTTCCCTTATATATATTTTATATATATATAATATATATATATATATATATATATATTATATATATATATAAACAATAACAACACTGTACTAGCCAAGGATTCGAACCCATGTTGTACTGGCCTGCCTCATGGCAAGCGAGAACCACATGACGCTTTAAACCACAGGTTGGGTGCTCTGTGGTTTGAAGCGTCATGTGGTTCTCGCTTGCCATGAGGCAGGCCAGTATAACGTTATTGATGAATACCTCTCGTTCATGGTTATAATTATATATATATATATATATATATATATATATATATATATATATATATATATATATATATATATATATATATATATATATATATAAAGTCTGTTGAGTATACCTGGTAATGTGTATGGTAGAGTTATTATTGAAAGAATTAAGAGTAAGACGGAGAATAGGATAGCAGATGAACAAGGAGGCTTTAGGAAAGGTAGGGGGTGTGTGGACCAGGTGTTTACAGTGAAACATATAAGTGAACAGTATTTAGATAAGGCTAAAGAGGTCTTTGTGGCATTTATGGATTTGGAAAAGGCGTATGACGGGGTGGATAGGGGGGCAATGTGGCAGATGTTGCAGGTGCATGGTGTAGGAGGTAGGGTTACTGAAAGCAGTGAAGAATTTTTACGTGGATAGTGAGGCTCAAGTTAGAGTATGTAGGAAAGAGGGAAATTATTTCCCAGTAAAAGTAGGCCTTAGACAAGGATGTGTGATGTCACCGTGGTTGTTTAATATATTTATAGATGGGGTTGTAAGAGAAGTAAATGCGAGGGTCTTGGCAAGAGGCGTGGAGTTAAAAGATAAAGAATCACACATAAAGTGGGAGTTGTCACAGTTGCTCTTTGCTGATGACACTGTGCTCTTGGGAGATTCTGAAGAGAAGTTGCAGAGATTGGTGGATGAATTTGGTAGGGTGTGCGAAAGAAGAAAATTAAAAGTGAATACAGGAAAGAGTAAGGTTATGAGGATAACAAAAAGATTAGGTGATGAAAGATTGGATATCAGATTGGAGGGAGAGAGTATGGAGGAGGTGAATGTATTCAGATATTTGGGAGTGGACGTGTCAGCGGATGGGTCTATGAAAGATGAGGTGAATCATAGAATTGATGAGGGGAAAAGGGTGAGTGGTGCACTTAGGAGTCTGTGGAGACAAAGAACTTTGTCCTTGGAGGCAAAGAGGGGAATGTATGAGAGTATAGTTTTATCAACGCTCTTATATGGATGTGAAGCATGGGTGATGAATGTTGCAGCGAGGAGAAGGCTGGAGGCAGTGGAGATGTCATGTCTGAGGGCAATGTGTGGTGTGAATATAATGCAGAGAATTCGTAGTTTGGAAGTTAGGAGGAGGTGCGGGATTACCAAAACTGTTGTCCAAAGGGCTGAGGAAGGGTTGTTGAGGTGGTTCGGACATGTAGAGAGAATGGAGCGAAACAGAGTAACTTCAAGAGTGTATCAGTCTGTAGTGGAAGGAAGGCGGGGTAGGGGTCGGCCTAGGAAAGGTTGGAGGGAGGGGGTAAAGGAGGTTTTGTGTGCGAGGGCTTGGACTTCCAGCAGGCATGCGTGAGCGTGTTTGATAGGAGTGAATGGAGACAAATGGTTTTTAATACTTGACGTGCTGTTGGAGTGTGAGCAAAGTAACATTTATGAAGGGGTTCAGGGAAACCGGCAGGCCGGACTTGAGTCCTGGAGATGGGAAGTACAGTGCCTGCACTCTGAAGGAGGGGTGTTTATTGTTGCAGTTTAAAAACTGTAGTGTAAAAACACCCTTCTGGCAAGACAGTGATGGAGTGAATGATGGTGAAAGTTTTTCTTTTTCGGGCCACCCTGCCTTGGTGGGAATCGGCCAGTGTTATAATAAAATATATATATATATATATATATATATATATATATATATATATATATATATATATAAATTTATTTTTTCAACAAGTCGGCCGTCTCCCACCGAGGCAGGGTGACCCAAAAAGAAAGAAAATCTACAAAAAGAAAATACTTTCATCATCATTCAACACTTTCACCACACTCACACATCACTGTTTTTTACAGAGGTGCTCAGAACACAACTGTTTAGAAGCATATATGTATAAAGATACACAACATATCCCTCCAAACCGCCAATATCCCAAACCCCTCCTTTAAAGTGCAGGCATTGTACTTCCCATTTCCAGGACTCAAGTCCGGCTATATAAAAAATAACCGGTTTCCCTGAATCCCTTCACTAAATATTACCCTGCTCACACTCCAACAGATCGTCAGGTCCCAAATACCATTCGTCTCCATTCACTTCTATCGAACACGCTCATGCACGCCTGCTGGAAGTCCAAGCCCCTCGCCCACAAAACCTCCCTTACCCCTTCCTTCCAACCTTTTCGAGGACGATCCCTACCCCGCCTTCCTTCCCCTACAGATTTATACGCTCTCCATGTCATTCTACTTTGATCCATTCTCTCTAAATGACCAAACCACCTCAATAACCCCTCTTCAACCCTCTATTACTTTTATTAACTCCACACCTTCTCCTAATTTCCACACTCCGAGTTTTCTGCATAATATTTACACCACACATTGCTCTTGGACAGGACATCTCCACTGCCTCCAGCCGCCTCCTCGCTGCAGCATTTACAACCCAAGCTTCACACCCATATAGAACTGTTGGTACTACTATACTTTCATACATTCCCTTCTTTGCCTCCATAAATAAAGTTTTTTGACTCCACATATACCTCAACGCACCACTCACCTTTTTTCCTTCATCAATTCTATGATTAACCTCATCCTTCATAAATCCATCCGCCGACACGTCAACTCCCAAGTATCTGAAAACATTCACTTCTTCCATACTCCTCCTCCCCAATTTGATATCCAATTTTATCTAAATCATTTGATACCATCATCACCTTACTCTTTTCTATGTTCACTTTCAACTTTCTACCTTTAAACACACTCCCAAACTCATCCACTAACCTTTGCATTTTTTCTTTAGAATCTCCCATAAGCACAGTAACATCAGCAAAAAGCAACTGTGTCAATTCCCATTTTGTATTTGATTCCCCATAATTTAATCCCACCCCTCTCCCGAACACCCTAGCATTTACTTCTTTTACAACCCCATCTATAAATATATTAAACAACCATGGTGACATTACACATCCCTGTCTAAGACCTACTTTTACCGGGAAGTATTCTCCCTTTCTTCTACACACCCTAACCTGAGCCTCACTATGCTCATAAAAACTTTTCACAGCATTTAGCAACTTACCACCTATTCCATATACTTGCAACATCTGCCACATTGCTCCCCTATCCACTCTATCATATGCCTTTTCTAAATCCTGCTTTTAACATTTCTGTCATGATTCCGTCAGTTCCAGCTGCTTTACCCCCTTTCATTCTACGTAATGCCTCACGTACCTCCCGCACACTCACATCCTGTTCTTCTTCACTCCTAAAAGATGGTATACCTCCCTGGCCATTGCATGAAATTACCGCTTCCCTTTCTTCGTCGGCATTTAAAAGTTCCTCAAAACATTCTCGCCATCTACCCAAAACCTCCATCTCCCCATCTACTAACTCCCCTACTCTGTTTTTAACTGACAAATCCATATTTTCCCTAGGCTTTCTTAACTTGTTTAACTCACTCCAAATTTTTTTCTTATTTTCATTAAAATTTCTTGACAGTGCCTCTCCCACTCTATCATCTGCTCTCCTTTTGCACTCTCTCACCACTCTCTTCACCTTTCTTTTACTCTCCATATACTCTACTCTTCTTACAACACTTCTGCATTGTAAAAGCCTCTCATAAGCTAACTTTTTCTCTTTTATCACACCCTTTACTTCATCATTCCACCAATCACTCCTCATTCCTCCTGCACCCACCCTCCTGTAACCACAAACCTCTGCCCCACATTCTTATACTTCATTTTTAAAACTCATCCAACCCTCTTCAACCCCCCCCCCCACTACTCATACTTGGACCAGCCCACCTTGCTGCCAATAGTTTTTTATATCTCACCCGAACTTCCTCCTCCCTTAGTTTATATACTTTCACCTCCCTCTTGCTTGTTGTTGCCATTTTCCTCTTTTCCCATCTACCTCTTACTCTAACTGTAGCTACAACTAAATAATGATCCGATACATTAGTTGTCCCTCTATAAACGTGTACATCCTGGAGCCTACCCATCAACCTTTTATCCACCAATACATAATCTACAAACTACTTTCATTACATGCTATATCATACCTTGTATATTTATCCTCTTCTTCATAAAATATGTATTAATTATTACCAAACCTCTTTCTACACATAGCTCAATTAAAGGCTCCCCATTTTCATTTACCCCTGGCACCCCAAATTTACCTACTACTCCCTCCACAACATTTTTACCCACTTTAGCATTGAAATCCCCAACCACCATTACTCTCACACTTAGTTCAAAACTCCTCACGCATTCACTCAACATTTCCCAAAATCTCTCTCTCTCCTCTACACTTCTCTCTTCTCCAGGTACATACAACGCTTACTATGACCCACTTTTCACATCCTTTATTTTACTCCACATAATCCTTGAATTAATACATTTATAGTCCCTCTTTTCCTACCATAACTTATCCTTCAACATTATTGCTACCCTTCTTTAGCTCTAACTACATTTGAAACCCCTGACCTAATCCCATTTATTCCTCTCCACTGAAACTCTCCCACCCCCTTCAGCTTTGTTTCACTTAAAGCCAGGACATCCAGCTTCTCATTCATAACATCCACAATCATCTCTTTCTTATCATTTGCACAACATCCACGCACATTCAGACTTCCCACTTTGACAATTTTCTTCTTATTCTTTTTAGTAATTATTACAGGAAAAGGGGTTACTAGCCCATTGTTCCCGGCATTTTAGTTGACTTTTACAACACGCATGGCTTACGGAGGAAAGATTCTTATTCCACTTCCCCGTGGATATAAAAAGAAAAGTAATAAGACCAAGAACTAAGACAAAATCAAAGAAAACTCAGATGAGTGTGTATAAATAAACATGTACATGTATGTGTAGTGTGACCTAAGTGTAAGTAGAAGTAGCAAGACGTACCTGTAATCTTGCATGTTTATGAGACAGACAAAAGACACCAGCAATCCTACCATCATGTAAAACAATTACAGACTTTCGTTTCACACTCACTTGGCAGGACGGTAGTACCTCCCTGGGTGGTTGCTGTCTACCAACCTACTACCACATATATATATATATTTTATATATATTATTATGGTAGTAGGTTGGTAGACAGCAACCACCCAAGGAGGTACTATCATCCTGTGGTAGTAGGTTGGTAGACAGCAACCACCCAGGGAGGTACTATCATCCTGTGGTAGTAGGTGGGTAGGCAGTAACCACCCAGGGAGGTACTACCGTCCTGTGGTAGTAGGCTTTAATTGAGCTATGTGTAGAAAGAGGTTTGGTAATAAGTAATACATATTTTTTGAAAAAGAGGATAAATAAATATACAAGGCATGATATAGCACGTAATGAAAGTAGTTTGTTAGATTATGTATTGGTGGATAAAAGATTGATGGCTAGGATCCAGGATGTACACGTTTATAGAGGGGCAACTGATATATCGAGTCATTATTTAGTTGTAGGTACAGAGTAAGAGGTAGATGGGACAAAAGAAAAATGACAACAAGTAAGAGGTAAAAGTGTATAAACTAAGGGAGGAGGAAGTTCGGGTGAGACATAAGCAACTATTGGCAGAAAGGTGGGGCACCACTAGCAAGTTTCTTTGGGCCCATGGTAGCTTATTTCACAGTCCCACAAGCACTAAACACAATGAAATAATCGTAAAATGTTAGAATGAGAGCGCAGGTCAGTGTTCACTCAAGCATCAATAAAGCCAGACTGGCTCACGGCGCCTGCGTAGGGACGATGACAGAGTGAGCTGGCGGACAGGTCTGGTACCCAGTGGTCCAAAAATAGGGGCGTGTTCGATAATAGGGACAAAGGTGGTTCGAAAAAAGGGTTCTATTTTTTGAAACGTTCGATAAGTGATGTGTTCGAAATCTGAGGTTCCACTGTATTAGCGTCCAAACCTTTTCCAAGGAAGACGATCAACGTCGTCAGTAAAAAGGTTCTCCAAATGCTGGAATGGCAAAAGTGGTACCGATTTTGGAGACTGGTTTGGCTTGCCAATCACCTGACAAGTATGTAAATTCTTAATATGAGAAGTCATTGACTCTTTTCATCTTTTGCCCCGAATCTTCATCAAGTCTAGATGTCTGCCTATAGGACTACTGTGAACAAATTCCAAAGATTGTCTACTACGAGACTCATACAATTATATACGATACTTTACACCACCGCTGTAATAACAACAATAATCAAGGCCTTTTGACTGGCTCTTATTCACTGCAATTTTCTGATTGTTTTCGGTGATGGATCAAAAACAAGTATTCCTTAATCAGATCTGAGCTTTCCTTACTAAGAGTAATTTTACTCTCAGTCACTTGAGAAGACAGGGAACGAAGTACTTCGCTGAATATGTTCAAACCTAGCGACGTCATAGTCAACAGAGGGAGATGGTGATAAAGCAGAGTTTTGTACGCTTAACTTCAGAATTATCACAGCCAACGGGAATAATGAAAGATCAGTTCCATGAGCTCCCAGGGCATACGTTTCCTTGTTGGAATAATCTGTTTCCAGTGATAACATGGGAACATCTAAGATTTCCATGGAATTTCCAGACAGAAATTCAGCATAATTTATCAAAGACATTCCTTGAAATTTCTACAATATTTCCAGAATAACACCTGGTATCCATATTAAATTTGCGCAGAGATTCTTTAACAATAGTTCGACTACTGGACTATATAAACACGTCAATATTTGGTTTATCTGATGAGGTTGTATGTCATCTATCAAAGTTGAAAATTCATCAGAATCTTGATAGGAATTTACTTATGTATTTTTATGGTCCATGTCAACTTCACTAAGTAAATAAATCTATCAGTTGAATTCACATTTTCCTCAGCCGGTTTTTTCATATTAAGTCAATATCATCAGAAGGAAATGTAAATTGTGGCCGTGAAATTGCTCTCATTGGTTCGATGTTATTATGATAGTGTCGTTGTACTGATAAGGCTGGAGAGTGAATAAAAACAGTGGCGACAAGTGGATGATCTCTTTTGGTACGACTCTCTGAAGCACAGGAATACTTGCATGCTCTCACGTGCTCTCCTCCTCCTGTCTCTCCAGAGAGCGGCTGTAGGTCGCGCTATGGAAGGTAGAGTACGAAACTAAGGTGAGGCTGTTATATACCTTCACCTGTGAAGGTGCGGCGGCAGATCCAGTATTACAAGACGTCCTCTTATATCTGCTTAATCTAACATAAATTAACTTTAGTTAGTCGAATCTTATGAGTTACTAGATGTTGTACCCGCCATCCAATGACACACGGCGTCCACACCAGTAACACAGAGGCATCCACACCACCGTATGTCCTTGGATGGCGGGTACAACATCTAGCTTGGCTGGATGCGTAATTCTCAAGGATTGTGTAGTCTAGTGGTCGAAAGAGTCATGTGTTTTCGCTCGCAATGAGGCGGGCCAAAGCAGCATGGGTTCGAATCCTTGGCTAGTGCAGTTTTGTTATTGATATATATATATATATATATATATATATATATATATATATATATATATATATATATATATTCTAGGTAGTAGGCTGGTAGGCAGCGACCACCCAGGGAGGTACTACCGTCCTGTGGTAGTAGGCTGGTAGGCAGCGACCACCCAGGGAGGTACTACCGTCCTGTGGTAGTAGGTTGGTAGACAACAACCACCCAGGGAGGTACTACCGTCCTTTGGTAGTAGGTTGGTAGACAGCAACCACCCAGGGAGGTACTACCGTCCTGTGGTAGTAGGTTGGTAGACAGCAACCACCCAGGGAGGTACTACCGTCCTGTGGCAGTAGGTTGGTAGACAGCAACCACACAGGGAGGTATTACCGTCCTGTGGTATTAGGTTGGTAGACAGCAACCGCCCAGGGAGGTATTACCGTCCTGTGGTAGTAGGTTGGTAGACAGCAACCACACAGGAAGGTACTACCGTCCTGTGGTAGTAGGTTGGTAGACAGCAACCACACAGGGAGGTATTTCCGTCCTGTGGTAGTAGGTTGGTAGACAGCAACCGCCCAGGGAGGTACTACCGTCCTGTGGTAGTAGGTTGGTAGACAGCAACCGCCCAGGGAGGTACTACCGTCCTGTGGTAGTAGGTTGGTAGACACCAACCACCCAGGGAGGTACTACCGTCCTGTGGTAGTAGGTTGGTAGACAGCAACCACACATGGAGGTACTACCGTCCTGTGGTAGTAGGTTGGTAGACAGCAACCGCCCAGGGAGGTACTACCGTCCTGTGGTAGTAGGTTGGTAGACAGCAACCGCCCAGGGAGGTACTGCCGTCCTGTGGTAGTAGGTTGGTAGACAGCAACCACCCAGGGAGGTACTACCGTCGTGTGGTGGTAGGTTGGTAGACAGCAACCACAAAGGGAGGTACTACCGTCCTGTGGTAGTAGGTTGGTAGACAGCAACCACCCAGGGAGGTACTACCGTCGTGTGGTGGTAGGTTGGTAGACAGCAACCACACAGGGAGGTACTACCGTCCTGTGGTAGTAGGTTGGTAGACAGCAACTACCCAGTGAGGTACTACCGTCCTGTGGTAGTAGGTTGGTAGACAGCAATCACCCAGGGAGGTACTACCGTCCTGTGGTAGCAGTTTGGTAGACAGCAACCACCCAGGGAGGTACTACCGTCCTGTGGCAGTAGGTTGGTAGACAGTAACCACCCAGGGAGGTACTACCGTCCTGTGGTAGTAGGTTGGTAGACAGCAACCACCCAGGGAGGTACTACCGTCCTGTGGTAGTAGGTTGGTAGACAGCAACCACCCAGGGAGGTACTTCCGTCCAGTGGTAGTAGGTTGGTAGACAGTAACCACCCAGGGAGGTACTTCCGTCCTGTGGTAGTAGGTTGGTAGACAGCAACCACCCAGGGAGGTACTACCGTCGTGTAGTGGTAGGATGGTAGACAGCAACCACAAAGGGAGGAACTACCGTCCTGTGGTAGTAGGTTGGTAGACAGCAACCACCCAGGGAGGTACTACCGTCGTGTGGTGGTAGGTTGGTAGACAGCAACCACACAGGGAGGTACTACCGTCCTGTGGTAGTAGGTTGGTAGACAGCAACTACCCAGTGAGGTACTACCGTCCTGTGGTAGTAGGTTGGTAGACAGCAACCACCCAGGGAGGTACTACCGTCCTGTGGTAGTAGGTTGGTAGACAGCAATCACCCAGGGAGGTACTACCGTCCTGTTTGGAAATAGGTTTGGGGACAAACAACCACCCAGGGGGGTACTACCGGCCTGTGGGAGTAGGTTGGTAGAAAAGTAACCACCCCCGGGGGGACTACCGTCCTGTGGTAGTAGGTTTGGGAGACAGCCAAACCCCCCAGGGAGGTACTACCGTTTCCCGTGGTGTAGGGTTGGAGAAAAGCAACCCCACAGGGGGGGTACTACCGTCCCCGGGGGAAGTAGGGGTTGGGAACAGAACCGCCCAGGGGGGTACTTTCCGTCCTGTGGTAAATAGGTTTTTAAAAAGCAACCGCCCAAGGGGGGACTACCGTCCCCGTGGTAGGGATTGGTAGACAGCAACCCCCCCAGGAGGGACTACCGCCTGTTTGGGAATAGGTTTGGGAGACAAACAACCTCCCAGGGGGGTAAATACCGTCTGTGGGGGTAGGTTGGTAACACAACCACAAAAGGGGGGTTAAATACCGTCCTGTGGTAGTAAGTGTAGACACCCCCACCCAGGGGGGTACTACCGTCGTGTGGGGATGGGGGTTTTTTTAAAACACAAAACCCCACAGGGGTACTACCGCCGTGGAGAAGTTGGTAACAGCAACTACCCATTTAGGGGACTAACCGTCCTGTGGTAGTAGGTTGGTAACAAAACAACCACCCAGGGGGGTACTTACCGTTTCCTTTGGGAGAAGGGTTTTAGAAAACCCAAACCCCCCAGGGAGGTAATTTCCGCCTGTGGTAGCAGTTTTTGGGAGACGCAAACCCCCCAAGGGGGTAAATAAACCGTCCTGTGTATTTGGGTTTGGTAGACAAATAACCAAACCCCGGGAGGTACCCAAAAGTCCCCGGGGGTAGTAGGTTGGGAACAGCAACCACCCAGGTAGGTACAAACCCTCCTGTGGGAGTTTGGGTTTTTTTGACAGCAACCAACCCCCGGGGGGTACTTCCCCCCGGGGTTGAGGGTTGGGAACATTTAAACCCCCCCAGGGGGGTACTAAAACCCTCTTGGGGGTAATAGGTTGGGGAACGCAACCCCCAGGGGTACTACCGTCCTTGGGAGTAGGTTTGGGAGACAGCAACCACCCAGGGAGGGAAATTTCCGTCCTTTGGTATAGGGTTTGGGAACAGCCAAACCCCCCAGGGGGGGTACACCGGCCTGTGGGAGTTGGGTTGGAAAACAGCAACCACCCCCGGGGGGTATTACTGTCCGTGGTAGTAGGTTTTGGGAAAACCAACAAACCCCCAGGGATGTACAAATTTCCTGTGGTATAGGTTTTGGGAAACAACAACCCCCCCAGGGGGGTACAAACCCCCTTGGTAGTTTGGGTTGGGAGACCGCCAAACCCCCCCCCGGGAGGTACTACTGTCCCCGTTAGTAGGTTGGTAGACAGCAAAACCCAACCCCGGGAAGGGATTATTCTCCTTGGAGTAGGGTTGGGAGACAGCAACCCCCCCAGGAGGAAATACTGTCCCCGTGGTATTTGGGTTTGGGAGACGCAACCACCCAGGGGGGTACTACCGTCCCGTGGTTTGTAGGGTTTTAGACAACAACCCCCTGGGAAGTAAAACCCCTCCTGTGGTTTGTAGGTTTGGGAACCGCAACCCACCCAGGGGGTACCCCGTCCTGTGGTAGTAGGTTGGTAAAACAGCAACCCCCCGGGGGGTACTCCGCCTGGGTAGTAGGTTGGTAGACCGTAAACCCCCCCGGGGGGTACTAAAACCGGGCCTGTGGTAGTAAGGGTTTTTTTGACAGCAACCACCCAGGAAAGGGACTACCGCCCCGTGGGGAGTAGGTTTGGGAAAAACAGTAACCACCCAGGGAGGGAATTTTCCGTCCTGTTTTAAAATGGTTGGAGACGCAACCACCCAGGGAGGTACTACCGTCCTGTGGAAGTAGGTTGGGAACAGTAACCATCCAGGAGGTACTACCGTCCCCGTGGTAGTAGGGTTTGGGAGAAAAAGCGACCACCCAGGGGGGTTCAAACCCTCCTGTGGTAGTAGGTTTTGGGAACGCCCCCCACCCAGGGGGGTACTACCGCCTTTGGGGAGTAGGTTGGGGGAATATCCCAAACCCCCCAGGAGGTAAACCGTCCTGTGGTAGTAGGTTGGGAATATCAACCACCCCGGGGGTTTTCTTTTTACCGTCCTTTGGTAGTAGGTTGGTAGAAATCAACCAATCAGGGAGGTTTCCCCCGCCTGTGGTGTAGGTTGGTAAAACAGTAACCACCCGGGAGGGACTAAACCCCCCTGTGGAGAAAGGGTTTGGGGTATCAACCACTCGGGATACTACCCCCTGGGGGTAGTTTGGGTTTGGGAGATATCAAACCCCCCCTCAGGGAGGTACTACCTTTGTGGGAGTAGGTTTGGGGAGATAAGAAAACCCCTTTGGGGGGTCCCACCCCTCCGTTGGGAGTAGGTTGGTAGACAGTAACCACCCAGGGGTACTACCGTCCTTGGGAGTAGGTTGGTAAAATTCAACCCCCCCAAGGTACTACCGTCCTTGGAAATAGGTTGGTAATACAACCAAAACCCCGGAGGTACACCGTCCTGGGTAGTAGGTTGGTAAAACAGTAACCAAAACCCAAAGGAGGTACTACCGCCTTTGGGAGTAGGGGGTAGATATCAACCCCCAGGGAGGTACTACCGTCCTGTGGGATTTGGTTTTTTAAAATCAACCCCCCAGGGAGGGGACAAACCCTCCCCGTTTTAAATAGGGGGGTAGATATCAACCACCCAGGGAGGTACTAAACCCTCCTGTGGTTTGTAGTTTTGGGAGATATCAACCCCCCCAGGAGGTACTACCTCCTGGGGGTAGTAGGGAGGTAGATATCAACCCCCAGGAGGGACTACCGTCCTGTGGTAGTGGTTTTTGGGAATTCCCCACCCCGGGAGGGACTAAACCCTTCTGTGGTGTAGGTTTGGGAGAAAAAGTAAACCACCCAGGGATTTTTAAAACCTTTCCCGGGTAGTAGGTTTTGGGAGACAGCAAAACCCCCCCAGGGAAAGGGACTACCGTCCTTTGGTAGTAAAGGGTTTGGAGACACAACCCCCCGGAGGTACTACCGTCCTGTGGTTTGTAGGTTGGTAGAAAAAGCAACCACCCAGGGGGGGTAAATACCGCCTGTGGGAAATAAAGGGTTTGGGAGAAAAGCCCAAAAAAAAAACCCCCCCAGGAGGGACTAAACCCTCCTGCCAAATGATGTAAAACGAAAGCCTGTAATTTTTTACCCTGAAAGGAGGATTGCTGGTGTCCATTTTCTTCCCCATAAAAATCAAGGTTTTTAAGGGACGTCTTGCTACTTTAAAATTTACTTTTGGGCCACAACCCATACATGGGCAAGCAATATAAACACCCTCCCGGTTTTTTTTCTTTTTTCTTTATTTGTTCTTGTTCTTGTTTATTTCCTCTTCTCCATGGGGGAAAAGGAACAAATTCTTCCTCCGTAGCCATACGTGTTTTATGAGGCGACTAAAATGCCGAGAGCAAGGGGCTAGTTTAACCCCCTTCTTCTGTAAATATTATTAAATGTAAAAGGAAAACTTTCGTTGTTCCTTTTGGGCCACCCCGCCTCGGGGATACTGCCGGTTGTTGAAAGATGTATATATATATATATATATATATATATATATATATAATATAATATATAAAATTATATATATATATATATATATACAAGGAGAATAGAAGCATCAGGGAAAAGAGGAGAAGGTTTTAATAAACTAAAGAGGAGGCAGTTAGGGTAAGAAAATAAACACTATTGAGGATAGATGGGCTAATGAGAGCATAGGCAAGGGGGTCGAAGAGGTATGGGGTAGGTTTAAAAATGTAGTGTTAGAGTGCTCAGCAGAAGTTTGTGGTTACAGGAAAGTGGGTGCGGGAGGGAAGGGGAGGGATTGGTGGAATGATGATGTAAAGAGAGAGTAAGGGAGAAAAGTTAGCATATAGAAAGTTTTTACAAAGTAGAAGTAAATGCAAGGAGGGAAGAGAAATTTTGGAGAAAAAGAGAGGGGTTTAAGAGAGTGTGAAGCAATGAAAAAAAGAGACAAATGAGAGAGTGGGTGAGCTGTTATCAACAAATTTTGTTGGAAAATAAGAAAAAGTTTTGGAGTGAGATTAACAAGTTAAGGAAGCCTAGAAAAAAAATGGATTTGCAGTTAAAAATAGGAGAGGAAGTTATTAAATGGAGAGTTAGAGGTATTGGGAAGATGGAGGGAATATTTTGAGGAATTGTTAAATGTTGATGAAGATAGGGAAGCTGTGATTTCGTGTAATAGGGCAAGGAGGAATAACATCTTGAAGGATGAGGAAGAGCCAGTTGTGAGTGTGGGGGAAGTTCGTGAGGCAGAAAGGTTTAAAATAAAAAGGGGGTAAGGCAGCCGGGATTGATGGGATAAAATAGAAATGTTAAAAGCAGGTGGGGAATATAGTTTTGGAGGGGGTTGGGCAATTATTTAATAAATGTATGGAAGAGGGTAGGTACCTAGGGATTGGCAGAGAGCATGCATAGTTCCTTTTTATAAAGGCAAAGGGGATAAAAGAGAGTGCAAAAATTATAGGGGATAAGTCTGTTGAGTGTACCTGGTAAAGTGGGATGGTAGAGTTATAATTGAAAGAATTAAGAGTAAGACGGAGAATAGGATAGCAGATGAACAAGGGCTTTAGAAAGGTAGGGGTGTGTGGACCAGTGTTTACAGTGAAAAAATATAATTTAACAGTATTAGATAAGGCTAAAGAGGTCTTGTGGCATTTATGGATTTGGAAAAAAGGGGTATGACAGGTGGATAGGGGGGCAATGTGGCAGATGTTGCAAGTGTAGGTGTAGGAGGTAGGTTACTGAAAGCAGTGAAGAGTTTTTACGAGGATAGTGAGGCTCAAGTTTAGAGTGTGTAGAAAAGAGGGAAATTTTTTCCCAGTAAAAGTAGGGCCTTAGACAAGGATTGTTGATGTCACCGTGGTTGTTTAATAAAAATTTATAGATGGGGTTGTAAGAGAAGTAAATGCGAGGGTCTTGGCAAGAGGCGTGGAGTTAAAAGATAAAGAATCACACACAAAGTGGGAGTTGTCACAGCTGCTCTTTGCTGATGACACTGTGCTCTTGGGAGATTCTGAAGAGAAGCTGCAGAGATTGGTGGATGAATTTGGTAGGGTGTGCAAAAGAAGAAAACTAAAGGTGAATACAGGAAAGAGTAAGGTTATGAGGATAACAAAAAGATTAGGTGAGAAAGATTGAATATCAGATTGGAGGGAGAGAGTATGGAGGAGGTGAACGTATTCAGATATTTGGGGAGTGGACGTGTCAGCGGATGGGTCTATGAAAGATGAGGTGAATCATAGAATTGATGAGGGAAAAAGAGTGAGTGGTGCACTTAGGAGTCTGTGGAGACAGAGAACTTTGTCCTTGGAGGCAAAGAGGGGAATGTATGAGAGTATAGTTTTACCAACGCTCTTATATGGGTGTGAAGCATGGGTGATGAATGTTGCAGCGAGGAGAAGGCTGGAGGCAGTGGAGATGTCATGTCTGAGGGCAATGTGTGGTGTGAATATAATGCAGAGAATTCGTAGTTTGGAAGTTAGGAGGAGGTGCGGGATTACCAAAACTGTTGTCCAGAGGGCTGAGGAGGGTTGTTGAGGTGGTTCGGACATGTAGAGAGAATGGAGCGAAACAGAATAACTTCAAGAGTGTATCAGTCTGTAGTGGAAGGAAGGCGGGGTAGGGTCGGCCTAGGAAGGGTTGGAGGGAGGGGGTAAAGGAGGTTTTTGTGTGCGAGGGGCTTGGACTTCCAGCAGGCATGCGTGAGCGTGTTTGATAGGAGTGAATGGAGACAAATGGTTTTTAATACTTGACGTGCTGTTGGAGTGTGAGCAAAGTAACATTTATGAAGGGATTCAGGGAAACCGGCAGGCCGGACTTGAGTCCTGGAGATGGGAAGTACAGTGCCTGCACTCTGAAGGAGGGGTGTTAATGTTGCAGTTTAAAAACTGTAGTGTAAAGCACCCTTCTGGCAAGACAGTGATGGAGTGAATGATGGTGAAAGTTTTTCTTTTTCGGGCCACCCTGCCTTGGTGGGAATCGGCCAGTGTGATAATAAAAAATAAAAAAAAATATATATATATATATATGTCGTGCCGAATAGGCAGAACTTGCGATCTTGGCTTAAATAGCAACGCTCATCTTGCCATATAGGACAAGTGAAAATTTGTGTATGCAATAACTTCGCCAAAATCATTCTGAACCTAACGAAAAAAATATATTTCGCTGTGTTTGTTTAGTATTAAATTATTGTAAACAAATCTAAAATATATTTAGTTGGTTTAGGCTAAAATAAATTGTTCTTGTTATAATAAGGTTAGGTAAGTTTTCTAAGATTCTTTTGGTGCAAAATTATAAACTTTTACATTAACATTAATGAGAAAACTATATCTTTAAAGGTATAAGAAAAAATTTCAGAATGGAATTAATTTTAAATGTGTTATTGCTAATTGACCAGTTTTACATATTCGGCACGACATATATATACATATAACATATGGCAGTGATGTTATGCATTCCTGAGCTGTTCCAGCTATTATGAAATAAGACAACCCACTAGTTTAGGTCAGTTTAAGGAGCTAATATTACACACTACTCCAGAGTCTCTAAGTTATGCTGTTGTGTGTTGAGTGTTAACTATTAATCTCTGATAACAAAGTTGTTCCTGATCCCACTCTTTCTTATTTAAGTCGTTGGGAGTTAGTACAGTTAAACTGTAGCCTAAGTATTCCAACCTGTTACACTGTTTCTTAGGGTAAACACCAGACATCAAGTCAGGTAGGGGAGATGAGAAGGGAAATTCTGCACTATATGGATCTTCAGAAGGATCTTGTTTCTGAGGATGATCCACTCTTACAGGCGCAGGCAAGGTATATACTCTTACAGGTCCAGGCAAAGTATACTCTTGAATTCCTGTAGACTGCGTGTCGCTATAACCAGTGAACTGTCGACAAGTCAGAGAATTCTGGAGGAGGATTAACTCACGAAATCGTAATGACACGATTGTAAGTTAGGAATCGTAACAACACGGAGAAGGATTCTCAGTTACAAAGACTTTTCCCACAGCATAAGTTATGGCTCCGTGTCAAGCTGGATCCTCCTACAAAGAGTCGAAGCTCATAGTAGTGTCAACAGGTCTTCTCAGAGCATAGACTCTCTTATAATAATCTTTGTACGGCCTATACAGTGGACTTATGGGTTTTATGGTTTCTCTAAGTGCATTCCATCTTTCCAGCTTTTGCATGGAAAATTCTACCTTAAGTTATGAAGTAATGTCTAAAAAATATTATTCCTGAACAACTGTTCCACTTGCAGACTCAGAATGTTGAAGTTTAGTTCTTCAGAGTCACGGACTTGACCCTAAAACACTACGAATTTATAACCTGTGTCAGGCCAAGGAATTCTATTTGATTCAATATGATTGTAATATATGTAAGTCGTAATATGGCTGCTAAAATTTATCTCCCACTTTAAAGTTTCACCTGATTCTCTTTTAAAAATAAACTGTTCTTCATTTTCATTGCTATATTTTATGTTTTTATTCTCGTCTTCTGTTTTCCCCTTTCTTGCCTCCTTTATTATCCTAGCATGGGTCAGTAGGACCATGTTGGTGCTCCTGTGCCTCTCAGTGACAGGTGTCAGTGTTCAGGTACTTCGATCTCCACTGTCTTCAGATGTAACTAATTACTGTATCACTAGTCCTACGCTGTGTGGGAACACTAGGTCTCCTACAGTGTTCCTATATCCTTTTGATGCGAGACTATTGCCACCGCTACTACTGCTATTACTAATTATTTTACTATTGCTACACTCTCTATTATTCTATCACTATCATTTACATACTAAAACTACCCCATGACTACTATTCCAGCTACTTAAGTTACCAT
>NC_069453.1:1711142-1886142 GCF_026875155.1 Cherax quadricarinatus | reverse complement strand
CCTTCAGGGAAAAGCAACAACTGGACCCATCCATAACATCTGCAATATCTGAAGACAACCAAAGTTTGCAATCATGTCATTACGATTTCGTGAGTCAAGCAAAGTCTTTCTCTATTATTTTGCCAAGAGTGGCTTTTTAAAACAGGTTCATACTAGTAATTCGTTGATGAAAGGTTAACGTTATTACCCATAACATATTTAAATCTCAGGTACTAGGGTGGCCCACAATTCACTGAGTGGCAAGGTTTGAAACAGGACGTCAAGAGGAACACCAGGTCCTGCCATGACTGTCATCACGTGGTAATGCCAGGACTCTATACTAGCACCTTTTGTGTCCTATACTTACTGAGAGAGATCCTTATTGCACGCCCGATCATCAGTTGCGTAGGACTTCTACAGAGAGCAAGTCAGGTAATCTGTATACTTTCACTATTATTGATAAAAACACTGCTTATGCAAAACAGTGCCCAAGCATACCATAAACACAAAGGCTGCCATTAAAGCCATTGTTATGTTTACCTAAACTTGGAATCCCAAGGACCAACAGAGTGATTAAATTTCAAATTTAGAAGCCGTTTAGGCATACAGTCTTCTTCAGTGGCTTATAACAAGTGGCACATGAAAGATTCAATCGAACCTTCAAGACAATGATACGAACTTACTGCCTGCACTTTCCAACAAACTGAGATGAGTTCTTGCCATTACTGCTCATCGTTATGAGAAAAACTATTAAGAATCCATCGGTAGAGTCACTTCGAACTGATGTTTGGACACAATGAGACAGGACCTCTACATATACTCAAAGATGACTAGCTGGAAGATATTAACAGTAACGTCGCTGACGACTTTAAGGCGCGGTTTCATCAGGTGCGTCAGATAGCTAAGGACAACCTTAAAGACCAGGACAACATGAAGCAAAGCTACGACAAGGTATCTACATCCCATTTCTTTTAAAGAGAACATTAAAGTTGTGATCCAGGAAGCATTGCTTGGTCACACTTTGAAGGTACGATATGATGGCTCGAAGTAGGAGCTTAACTGCGGTAGCTCCTTGAACTTCTATCACCTATAACGATTCCTCCGACCCCACAGACCTTAGTACTGACTCTGATTCCTTACATAAAGTCAGTGGGGGTCGAAATTCGATTGCTTAACTAATGGAAGATCCTTGACCGCTCATATCTGGAATCACTGAGGCAAAGAGTGCACAGTTGGGTTTCAAGTGAAGCTTAAAGTCTATCAACGGCTTTGCTTAACCAATGAAAAAAGCTCTAGTTCTGGTTTTGGAGCTGGAGCACTGTAACATTATGTGTCATCTCTTCGTATTCTGTTCAGGTAGAGCAAGAAACCTCGCTAAATGCTCTGGGACCTAGAAAGTACACCCTAGAACAACACTATCAAGCACATTTCGGGTGAGGCCAACTCTGTGGAAGACTACAGAGCTTGTTAGCTCTGGAGGGTTGCCCCAAGCTATTTTTTTCTCTTAATAGAGTTGGGTAGCAAAGTTGTTTTTTGCGAGGGAACACATTGCTACCTACCGGATGTGTCTTGGACCTATGTTAGCCCTACTATCTGGTGAGTCTACTTATGAGAGTGAACTGACCTTAAAGTAACACACTTTAGAAAGTTAAGAAGAAACAAGGGGGAGAGGCAGGCAATGGAATGACAGGTGTTGAAACTCAGCCTCCAGGAGTTAACTTTACTTATGTTCCTGACCCTTGTTCTCAGTACAGTTCAAAAATGTTCTGACATGCCGCTTCCTACAAGAATCCTCCCCAGTGCAATAACCTTCCTCAAAACCAGCCCTCATCCTCAAAACCCTTTACTCCACACCATCTTGGCCTCCCTAACTTGCATTCACGATCCTGATCCCTTCCAGCGCACGAACCATCCTTACATCTACCTCTCACCCTTACCTCAAAGCCCCTCTCACACTTACCCCAAAGCCCCTCTCACACTTACTCCAAAGCCCCTCTCACACTTACTCCAAAGCCCCTCTCACACTTACTCCAAAGCCCCTCTCACACTTACTCCAAAGCCCCTCTCACACTTACTCCAAAGCCCCTCTCACACTTACTCCAAAGCCCCTCTCACACTTACTCCAAAGCCCCTCTCACACTTACTCCAAAGCCCCTCTCACACTTACTCCTCGAATATGCTGCACTTTTATCAACACTGATGGACCAAACATGTAGACTCTAGGCTGAGGGACTCATTACCTCAAACTCTTTCTCATCTTCTACCTTTCACTGCATTGGACTGAAGAAACTATTGTCTGGCGAAACGTTTCCATAATGAAGATCACAAGTGTAGCACAAAGTTTTATTTTAACACATCGGCCGTTTCCCACCAAGGCAGGGTGACCCGAAAAAGAGAAACTTTCATTAACATTTACATCATCACTGTCTTGCCAGAAGGGTGCTTTATACTACAGTTATAAAACTGCAACATTAACACCCCTTCTTCAGAGTGCAGACACTGTACTTCCCATCTCCAGGACTCAAGTCCGGCCTGCCGGTTTCCCTGAATCCCTTCATAAATGTTACTTTGCTCACACTCCAACAGCACTTCAAGTCCTAGAACCATTTGTCTCCATTCGTTCCTATCTAACACACTCATGCACGCTTGCTGGAAGTCTAAACCCCTTGCACACAAAACCTCTTTAACCCCCTCTCTCCAACTTTCCTACCCCGCTTTCCTCCACTACAGATCTATACACTCTCGAAGTCATTCTATTCCGTTCCAATCTCTCTACATGTTCAAACCATCTCAATAGCCCTTCCTCAGCTCTGTGGATAATAGTTTTAGTAATCCCGCACCTCCTCCTAATCTCCAAACTACGGATTCTCTGCATTATAGTCACACCACACATTGCCCTCAGACACATCTCCACTGCCTCCAGCCTTCTCCTTGTTGCAACATTCACCACCCATGCCTCGCGTAGGTATAACTATACTCTCATACATTCCCCTCTTTGCTTTCATGGATAAAGTTTTTTGTCTCCACAGATTCCTCAGTGCAACACTCACCTTTTTCCCCTACTTAATTCTATGATTTACCTCATCTTTTATAGACCCATCTGCTGACACGTCCACTCCCAAATATCTGAATAGATTCACCTCCTCCATACTCTCTCCCTCCAGACCGATATCCAATCTCCCGTCACCTAATTTTTTCGTTATCCTCATCACCTTACTCTCTCCTATATTCACTTTTAATTTCCTTCTTTTACTTAACCTACCAAACTCATCAACCAACCTCTGCAACTTTTCTTCAGAATCTCCCAAAAGCACAGTGTCATCAGCAAAGACCAACTGTGACAACTCCCACTTTGCGTTAGATTCTTCAACTTTTTACCCCACACCTCTTGCCAACACCCGAGCATTTACTGCTCTTACAACCCAATCTATAAATATGTTGAACCACGGTGACACCACACATCAGTGGTCTAATTATTACTTTTACTGGGAAACAGTCCCCCTCTCGCCTACGTACTCTAATGATGTTGCAGTTACTGACAAGTTGTGCAAGAAAGGTATGAAATACCGACAATATGAAAGTTAAGACACATGTGCAACATCTGGATATCTTTATTGTAGACGTTTCGCCATCCAGTGGCTTCATCAATACAGATTCTAGGACATAATTAGAAGACAGTAGAACTATATACAAAAGATGAGGTAATCAGATGTTGCACATGTGTCTTAACTTTCATATTGTCGGTATTTTATACCTTTCTTGCACAACTTGTCAGACACTGCAACATCATGGAATCTTGGTTCAGAGGACATCTACAAGACCTTCTTCACGGCTACTACAACCCATCCCTTTGGGTAGGACCTACTTCCACTGGTGAATCCCGCCTACCAGTGACTATGCCCTCGTCTGCTGCCCGTCCTTATCCACTGACGGCTATATAACCGCCAGTCTTCTTACCTTTGCTCCAGATTCTCCTCCACCACGATGCTGTGAACACTAACTCCAAGGTTGAGAGACTAATTACCTCATCTTCTGTATAAAGTTTTACTGTCTTCTAATTATGTCTTAGAATATGTATTGATAAAGCCACTGGATGGCGAAACGTCTACAATAAAGATATCCAGATGTTGCACATGTGTCTTAACTTTCATACGTACTCTAACTTGAGCCTCAATATCCTCGTAAACACTCTTCACCGCTTTCAATAACCTACCTCCTTTTCCATACATCTGCAACATCTGCCACGTTGCCTTCCTATCCACCCTATCATACGCCTTTTCCAGATCCATAAATGCCACAAAAACATCTTCAAACTTTGTTAGGTAAGACACATATGCAACAGTTAGGTATCTTTATTTCGAAACGTTTCGCCTACACAGTAGGCTTCTTCAGTCGAGTACAGAAAAGTTGATAGAAGCAGAAGATACTTGAAGACGATGTAATCAGTCCATCACCTTTAAAGTTTTGAGGTGGTCAGTCCCTCAGTCTGGAGAAGAGTATTGTTCCATAGTCTGAAACAATATGGAGTTGAAGTGCCATACTAGTGAGAATGGCTGGATTTGAGAGGGACCTGACCTCCCAACGACTACATTCTTACCTCTACTAGTGGCCTACATCTCACCTCTTGGTGGTATATAAGGCTCCATCCTGTCACTTCAACTCCATATTGTTTCAGACTATGGAACAATACTCTTCTCCAGACTGAGGGACTGACCACCTCAAAACTTTAAAGGTGATGGACTGATTACATCGTCTTCAAGTATCTTCTGCTTCTATCAACTTTTCTGTACTCGACTGAAGAAGCCTACTGTGTAGGCGAAACGTTTAGAAATAAAGATACCTAACTGTTGCATATGTGTCTTACCTAACAACCTGTCGGTATTTTATACCATTTTAATGTTCAATCTTCAAACCTTATCTAAATACGGTTCACCTATATGTTTCACTGTAAACACCTGGTCCACACACCCCCTACCCTTCCTAATTCCTCCTTGTTCATCTGCTGTCCTGTTCTCCGTCTTACCCAACATGCTACACGAGAGTCTCAGAAATTAACTTGTCGTTTTTTTAACTCTTTATTCACATCGTATCCAAGTAAAAAAAAACAACAACTGGAGAGAACCTTTCGTTCTAAGTTTTGAGAGTCGAGAAGCGCCTAAACGTGGAATAGAAAGAGAAAATAGAGAATTGTGGTGACCGGTCAGAAATACATGCGAAAAAAAGTATTAAGACAGTATGAGAAAGATATAGCAGCAGAAATTAGGAGCCAAAACGTCTGAACATCTACATCAGATGGAAGATGGCTGTAAAGGCGTACGAGTCAATGGAATTTCCTGTATTAAATGCAAACCATCACACGTTTAAAAAGAAGTAAATCCAGTCTCATAACTCGACCAGAGTTTAATGACAAGGTAAAAAAATATATTTTGCTACAATACTGCAGGATAAATTAGACACATGTGCAACTCTTGGGTATATTTAATTAGGAAACGTTTCGCCACACAGTGGCTTCATCAGTCCATACAAAGAAGAATGGTGAAGAACAGGAGGAGTTTGAGGTAATCAGTCCCTCAACCTTGAAACTCCTCCTGTTCTTCACGATTCTCTTTTGTATGGACTGATTAAGCCACTGTGTGGCGAAACGTTTCCTCAATAAAGATACCCAAGAGTTGCACATGTGTCTAATTTATCAACTTGTCGGTTCTCTGAACCATTCATCTACAGTACTGGAAGAGACATAACGTGACATACCACGAGAATGTTATATTTTATTCCGAGTGTGTTACACTCCCACATAGGCTGCCTCCCAACCAGCGAACCAGGTGCTAAGGGTTTAACGATCAGTAGGGTACCCGTCGTTATATCAGTTCCTTGGCTCATTGGCCAATCATAGACAAGCACGCCAAAGCTGAAGGAACGTGGTTCACTTGGGCCAAGTGAAGCGACAGACTTGCCTCTGCTGCTGGTTGATTGCGGTACATTCTGTCTGGCTTTACTTTTGCAATCTTTTGTCACCGTGTAGTACACTTATTGTTCCACCTCTGTACATAGTGTACATACTTGTATATATCTGGCAAATTATATCTGATGAAGGAAGTGCAAGTCATATGCTAATGCTAAGTTTGCCTGCTCCAATTTGAAACCCATTATGACCAGGTCGCAGGCTATACTTTACCTGTGTTCATGATAAACAAGCAACACATCCGGACTCTCTGAGGAGTAGACAAATTATAGGATGAGGACGAAATGTAACAGCGTGGTGGTGAGTAGTTCAGTGCCACAGCTAATATCAATCATATACCCGTGAGAAACCTAACTGATTAATTTAGCCCCTGAAAAGACATCAGGGAGACAGCAAGAGAGCGAGAGCAATAGTGTGTGTGAGAGAGACGATAGGATGAGGACGCCAACATTAACTTCTTGTGTTATTAAATATATTCGATCACCAAATGCATTGTATACAATGCTTGTATAAGTCAGCATAAGTCACGTCAGTAATATATAGTACATATACAATGTATAGTACATATACAGTAAGGAAGTAATATACTTGTAAATTACAATATGGTTTGTGACCACTGATGACCTAAGATTCACAGGACTGGGTGGAACAATTACCTACACTAACGAATCAAAGCATTCACTCATAGGTTAGAATGCAACAGCACAACTAACAGCCATCAGACTATAAACAGTTGCAAAACACCACTTTATGGCTGTGACTACCATGCTTACAGCTGGCAAAAAATTATCACTGGGTTTCAGTTTGTCTTGTGTACTAGTAAAATACTTGTGCAATATCTAGATATCTTTATTGAGGACACGTTTATACAATAATTATGTCCAAATCTTGCACGAGTGTATGATTCTTCAGCTTGTCAGTTTTCTAACCCATTCATAAACTCAGCACAATACAGGACCCACACCCTATAGTTCTGTTACGCAACTGGAGACCCATGGCAGTTATTTTGCCAGTTATATTCAGCCTATACAAAGAATTACAACTAAGGAGATGACCATCCTCTTCTGTCATCGACCAGAGACCTGCAAACGGCATCCTCTGTCTTTTTGCAGGGTGAATACATCAGGTGCATTAAATTTTATAGATATCTTGGTGTAGACGCACCCTTCAGTAAGTCTACCATACCACAACTAAATGAGAAATGCGAAGATAGGCTAAATGCTCTTAAAGCTGCTACCGGCTACATCCCCAACTATGTTGCTAATGTGAGAATACTCAGAATGATGTACATAGCCTATATTAGAACCTTAAGTGAGTTCTTTGGGCCCATGTTAACATTAGCTAAGAAAAATGATCTCCGATCCTTAGAGTGAAAGCAAAATGAAACTCTTAGAATTATTCTTGGTTGTCCTAAGTCTACCAAAGTTCCTAATATGAGGGAGGAGATTATCTAGAATCAGAATAATTAAGTTTCACATTGTACTTGGTATTAGAATGTTAAAAATGAACAGGAAACTATCATTATAATTCGTATTAAATGTGCAGAATAAAACACACATGGATATAGATGGGTTATGAAAACAAGCAATTATATTATTAATAATAATAATAATATCTTTATTTACTACAAGTACATGTACAATGTATACAGTCCTAGCCGACAACAATGACATACTACTATATAGAAAGTCCCTTGTTATGCTCCGCATTTCGGGCAAATTAGGT
Organism: Cherax quadricarinatus; assembly: GCF_026875155.1. Taxonomy (NCBI): domain Eukaryota; kingdom Metazoa; phylum Arthropoda; class Malacostraca; order Decapoda; family Parastacidae; genus Cherax; species Cherax quadricarinatus. The sequence goes on along the minus strand of NC_069453.1, from coordinate 1,878,476 downwards.
CAGTGTCCCAGGATTCGACCCACACCAGTCCACTAACACCCAGGTACCCATTTTACTGATGGGGAACATAGACAACAGGTGGAAAGAAACACGTCCAATGTTTCTACTCTGGCTGGGAATCGAACCCAGGCCCTCGCCGTGTGAAGCGAGAGCGTTAACCACCAGGCCACCAGAGTTCTATAACTTGCAAGAACTATCACTGTCGAGAACACGAGTATCTCAACCCTCTATGGAAGACGTGTTCATTAAACATCGTATACCTGCAAGACGTTCTCGAGAAGCTCAACGCTAGTGATCCCTTTCTTGTAACTTCCACTAGAAGACATTTCTCGCCTGAAAGGTAGTAGTAATCTATCATAAGTTACGATTATTGATCTAACAGGAGTCTACTAGCAGGCTGCATCTGCTCTTGTTACCACCTCCCTGTATTGATAGGAATTATATTGACTTAGATAAAAGAATTAACTGGGCATATCCACTGAACACAGAATTGTTTGCCATCCTAACGGCACTAAAATTAGTTTAAGATACTATGATTATTACTGATTCTGTCATCAATGAAGGCTCTTGACTCTTATAATGACGAACAATGTGCTCATTGGAGAAGCCGGATATAGATACTAAAATATCCAGGAAAAAGGCATTAGTAGGCAATTTGTATGGATTCCATCACACACTAGATTGCTCCATCATGATAAAATTGATAAGTTAGCCAAAGAAAAGTACCCTGAAGGAAACTGTAGATATAACTTTGGTGTGTCTACGTCTAGTATTAGGAATAATATTAGGAGAGATATAAATAATGAATCGGAATGTTTCAGGAATGCAGTTAGAGGCCCAAGTGTTTTTATCACTCACGGTGATAACATCTACGTAGATAAGGACATTTATGTTGTAGCAGCCAGACTTAGGCTTATTTACAAGTACAGTGGACCCCCGCTTAACGATCACCTCCAAATGCGACCAATTATGTAAGTGTATTTATGTAAGTGCGTTTGTACGTGTATGTTTGGGGTCTGAAATGGACTAATCTACTTCACAATATTCCTTATGGGAAAAAATTCGGTCAGTACTGGCACCTGAACATACTACTGGAATGAAAAAAGTTCGTTAACCGGGGGTCCATTGTACAGTGAACCCCCGGTTAACGAACTTTTTTCATTCCAGTAGTATGTTCAGGTGCCAGTACTGACCGAATTTTTTCCCATAAGGAATATTGTGAAGTAGATTAGTCCATTTCAGACCCCCAAACATACACGTACAAACGCACTTACATAAATACACTTACATAATTGGTCGCATTTGGAGGTGATCGTTAAGCGGGGGTCCACTGTACTTCTGGTAGTTTGGTATACATACATATGATCAAACCGAAGGAAAAGTTTCTGACCAGACCTGTGATCACTGTCTTGAACACTACGTGAGTTATTGTCCACCTGTCGAGGAATAAAAATATAGAAAGTGATATAACATATGTGATATGTGAGGATATTATATCAATGAAAATGAGATACCAGACATACCAAACAATTTTCTTAAATTTGATTTCAGTAAGTGAACTGAAGATGTATTCTTGTGTTACCCTCCAGAGGATGGACATGGGGTGAGCAATCAAGACTTCAACTACCTCCCAGCATACATAAGGGGGATTACCAATAGACCCCTGGCTGTCTTTAAGAAGGCACTGGACAGGCGCCTAAAGTGAAGCCAGCCTGGTCTCAGACCGAGCCGCGGGGGCGTTGACCCCCTAAACCCTCCAGGTAAACTCCAGTCGCTTCTGCGATAAAATCAAATGTCTGCTACCCTCCCCTGAGTGCTAGATAAGAGAAAAACGCAAAAAAAATCAATTAAGTATATCATCTCTGCCAAACACTGGCGCACTAGCACTAACAAAGCCTAAAAGAACTGCTTATTGTGAGAATAAAAACCTTCTCCACTAAAAAAATATTGGAAAAACCGAGTGTTCTTGCTTACCTCCCCTGTACAACAAATGTAAATTGTACACAATGGTACATAAGTTAACCTGGGGAGAGACCATCGACGTCAGTGTTACGTAGTACCAATAACAAACTTTCGTAAATTAATTGGCTCACTATATTCATTACGAAATTCTCTCTTTTCCACTCCTCTTTTTTGCAAAGTCTTGTTTGCAAAATTCCGCTGTTGTTTGGTCTTTTTTTAATTATGCTTAGCTAATTTATGTGCCAAATTTGTTGTGGATAAGTTTTCTTTCGCCTCTGTTTTCTGTAGGTGTACATCAGGGAGATTATTACAACAAGGATCATAGGCAGGGTATCCTCCGCGAGTCTCGGTGACACTGTCGCCGTACTCGTAGGCTCAGAAAACAGTGGATTGTATATGAGGTAAGGAAATTCCTCAGTTAGCCTTCTATATTTAATACCAGCAACAAATGCAACATGCCAACAGCAGCAGAGATAAAGTCTTGAAACTGGGTTTCGGGTTTCTGGTCTTGTTCGCGAGTCGTCTGGTCTGGTTCTCGAGTCGTCTGGTCTGATTCTCGAGTCGTCTGGTCTGGTTCTCGAGTCGTCTGGTCTCGTTCTCGAGTCGTTTTGTACTTGAGTCGTCAGCTGCGTTATTGTGTTTAATTTTTTGTCACTTGAGAAGCAACTGCTTCCAGAAACGAACATTAGCTATCTGAGACTGTGATAATTACTTCCCTTGATTATAAGCAATTACATCTTCAACTTAAGACAGAGTTAACGGAAACAACAAAAGAAACTCAATAACAAAGGCACCTGAAAAGATTATTCCCGGAAAAAGTCGTCGATGTTCAGACCAACGACTGGATGCTAGCTGGAACTGGAAGGACGAAGCTGAGGCTGAACAAGGTCCAGGAGACTGCTGTGAACACCAACAACCAGGACCATTGTTAATGACACAGTATTGCGTACCGTGGTGTATATATATTAAGTTGCAACCTAATAATCTGGACTGTTCCTTGGTGTAAAACTCCATGATTAATAAAGTTTTTGAGTAATACAATAATCTTCCCCAACATGAATAAGATTATCCTTCATTTCATTCTTTTTATCTATCGGGGAATAGCGAGAATCATGAATGAAATCGTTATGCTTTTATTTTCACTACGTTGTTTTACTAAGTTGTTTTACTTCTTTACAATTGAGTAACCAATGTATAACAATATTTACAATTATATGAACTTGTTGTCTAATTGTTAACATAAACAATCGTATACAGATGAGATTACGATGATAATCGGGAAGAATCAACAATCTACCAAAGAGATAACTCAGGCTAGTTATCTTTAGACGACACTTTTGGCATTGTCTCGTCCAAGAGACTTAGAGTATATCCAATAGCTTTTAACGTACTAAGGAATATCTTTACGACTGCTAGCACTAAAGGGAAATGTACTCGAGTTTAAGGGCTTGAAACTACTCTCTCTACCAATGACGGGTAACACTACACGAGGTCGGTCACGTGACTTGAGTAGTTGGTAAGCCAAGGGCAGCACCACTGCCCGGTAATCTACCTAGTGATTCAGAACACTCATATTGTTTATCCATTAACCTAATTTTCAAGGACAATCTAATAACATACATAACAAGTAATAATCTAAAGTCGAACATCTTCACTTTAGCTATTAACGAAGAGTCTGCTATATAATATTAGGTGAAATATCGTAGCGTGAATATTTCTCAAATATATAATAGTGTGAGCTGATATAAGGTGCAACAGCAGTGAAGCCAGCTAGTGAAGACATCCCAGCGAAGACCATCTCTACAAGAACCATCGAGAACATCATGAAGACAGCCAGTAATGGTAAGAACATAGTTATAGTTAGGGACAGTCAGGTTAAATTTATTGATAGGGCGTTTTGACTTAGAGACAGGAAGAGGAAGCAGAGGGTGTGTTCTCATTGGGCTGGGAGGGAGGATCTTGTTAGCCTCAGTGCCGGAGACAACGATGTTAGCAGATTTATGAGTGAGGACCTGATTAACAGGTATAGGTCATCAAGAGACATAATTAGGAAGAAAGGAAGGCACCCCGTGGTATGTGGAAATTTACCAAGGAGAGGAGTTGGAAATGAATGGTTGTCCAGGGCAATTGGTGTCAATTGCTAGCTGGACAAACACTATCGAAAAGACAGTAACATTCCTGGGCCAAGGATGGAGTTCGCTTATCTAGGTCTGGGATGGGGGCAGTGGTCAGTGCAGAAAAGGGAGATGTTAGGGTTTTAAACTAGAAACAATGGTTTGGATATTTTTGGGAAAGCAATGAACTATGATACAATAGAAATAGGCAGGAAGAATTCTCAGTGTAGCGATTAGTTTGCTTCAGGGAAACCAGATATAGAATGAGATAGATTAATTGATAAATATTGGAAAGCCAGTGGCATTAAGTGATAATGACAGTAATAGAAATAGTGGAGGAACAGGACTGAACAGGGAGAGAAAAAAGAAGGGAGGGTTTCCAAATATATATTACACAAATAGTCTTAGTATGTACTAAAATTAAGATAGACGAGTTGAGATTAGTAGCAAGTGCGGGTAAGATTGACGTATTTGCCATAACTGAGACATGGTTTGATATGAAGAATCAGTACATACCTGCTGAATGTCACAGTCAGAATTTCAAGTTATTCAACACTGACAGAAGAAACGGGAAGGGGACTGAGTGGCCATATATGTCAGAGAACACGTAAATTGCTGCATAAATGTGGGTATAAAAATTAAAGAACACAGAGTCCGTCTGGGTAGAATTTTCGGAAAGGCGTGAAAAGCTCATTTTAGGCGTGATTTACAGTCTCCTAGACATATATAGGAACCCAGGGAGACTACGTTGGGAGGAAACTGTTAAGGCCACAAGGCACGATAACGAAGTAATTCTAGGAAATTGAGAATCTGGAGTCAAACGACTTCCTGCAGATACATCAAGACTTTTTTGGAGCGGTTTGTGACAGAACCAACCACAGGAAATAACCTACTTGATTTAGTTCTGGCTAGCAAGAATAATCTCATTAATAATCTAGAGATTACAGAAGAACTTGGTGTAGGTGACCACAAATCAATTGCTTTTATTATCGAATGGAAGTATGACACTAGGGATAAATCAGTAACCGTCCCAGATTTTCACTTAGCAGATTAAAATGGGCTTGAAGATCACGTGTCTGTGGACTGGGGAATCGAAGAGAACTATCAATATGACAGCTTTCCAAACATTATACATGACGCCCAAATGTGAATAGAAATGATCTGAAATGGTTGAACAAAAGGTTCAAACATCTTGGGGCAGGACTTTATAGACGTGTTACAAGATAAGAGAGCCATCTCGTACATCTTAGAAAAGATAAGGAAAACTAAATGGTACTTTGAAACTAAAGTGGCGAATGATTTGAAACCTCACACAAAAGGCTTTTTCCAGGTTTTATTTTTATTAACACATCGGCTGTTTCCCACCAAGGTGGGGTGGCCCGAAAATGAAAAGAAAAACTTTCATCATTCACTCCATCACTGTCTTGCCAGAGGGATGCTTTACACTACAGTTATAAAACTGCAACATTAACACCCCTCCTTCAGAGTGCAGACACTGTACTTCGCATCTCCAGGACTCAAGTCCAGCCTGCCGGTTTCCCTGAATCACTTTATAAATATTCCTTTGCTCACACTCTAACAGCACGTCAAGTCCTAAAAACCATTTGTCTCCATATGCTTTTATCTAACATGCTCACGCACGCTTGCTGGAAGTCCAAGCCCCTCGCACACCAAACCTCCTAGACCCCCTCCCTCTAACATTTCCTAGGGGGACCCCTACCCCGCATTCCTTCCACTACAGATTTATACGCTCTCGAAGTGATTCTGTTTCGTTCCATCCTTTCTACATGTCCAAAACATCTCAATAACCCTTCCTCAGTCCTCTGGATAATAGTTTTGATAATCCCACACCTCCTAGTCTCCAAACTATGGATTCTCTGCATTATATTCACACCACACATTGCCCTCAGACACGACATCTCCACTGCCTCCAGCCTTCTCCTTGTTGCAACATTCACCACCCATGCTTCACACCCATATAAGAGCGTAGGTATAACTATACTCTCATACATTCCCTTCTTTGCTTTCATGCATAAAGTTCTTTGTCTCCACATACTCCTCCGTGCACCACTCACCTTTTTCCCCTCATTTCTGATTCACCTCATCCTTAATAGACGCATTTGCTGTCACGTCCACTCCAAAATATCTGAACACATTCGCCTCCTCCATACTCTCTCCCTCCAATCTGATATCCAATCTTCGATTACCTAATTTTTGTTATCATCACCTTACTCTTTCCCTAAATTCACTTTTAATTTCCTTCTTTTACATACCCTACCAGACTCATCAACCAACCTCTGCAACTTTTTCCAGGCATATAAAACAAAATTTTATAGACAAGATAGGTCCCCTTAAAAATAGCTCTGGGCAAAGAAAATGAAATGTGCTCGATTTTTAATAATTATTTCCTCTTTTCACACTGGAAGACACTTACAATGTCCCAGTAACTAATTTTTATAGTGGGCCTGATGATAAATTATGTAATATCACTGTCACTAGGGATATGCTGATCAAACGAGTTGACCGACTGAAGCAAAATAAATCCCCTGACCATGATCAAAATTTTTCAAAGTTTTTAAGGAGTGCAAAAATGGGACTTTGTGAACCATAATCTAATATTTTTAATATATCTCTTTACACAGGTGTAGTGTCTGACATATTGAAGATGGCCAATGAAATTCCTATTTTTAAATCAAGAGACAAATCGTTACCGTCGAATTACCGCCCAGTAAGCCTGACCTCAATTGATGGCAAATTGCTAGTCACTTACAGGTGATGTTATAAGCCATCTTGATAAACATAATTTGATCTACTCAGTATGGGTTCACGAGGAACAGTTCCTGCCTAACTAATTTACAAAAACTTTCTTCAGTAAAGCGTTTGAGGGTGTTGATCACGATAAAGAATTCGATATTATTTGGATTCTAGTAATGCTTTTGGTAGAGTACCGCACCAGAGACAACTCAAGTGGCAACTCATGGTAGTGGGGTAAAAGTCCAGTCATGGATCGAGTCAAGCTTCACCATGAGGAAGCAGAGAGTGTGCGTACATGGGGTAAAATCTGAGGTGGGATCTGTAACAAGTGGCGTTCCACAGGGGTCAGTTTTATGCCCATTGTTATGTATAATATACATTAATGACCTTGACGAGGGAATAACTAGTGATATGAGCAGATTCGCTGATGACAAGAAAATAGGCAGGATAATTGATTCAGAAGATATCACTGAACTTCAGGAGGATTTAGACAAACTCATAACGCGGTCAGATAAGTGGCAGATGCAGTTCAATGTAGATAAATGTACAATTCTAAATCTGGGGAAGGTTCACAACACAGCACTTGTAAACTAACCATACAGCAAAATGCAGTGATACATAGTGCTGTTGTTGATACTCTTATTACGCTGTGCTACACAGTGTTTCAAAGTGCTCTTATTGTTGCTGTGATATCCAGCGATGGTTGGAGCTGTTGTTGTTCATGGCATCAGGAGCTGTTGTTCATGGCATCAGGCGCTGTTGTTGTTCATGGCATCAGGCGCTGTTGTTTTTCATGACATCAGGCGCTGTTGTTGTTCATGGCATCATGCGCTGTTGTTGTTCATGGCATCAGGCGCTGTTGTTGTTCATGGCATCAGGCGCTGTTGTTGTTCATGGCATCAGGCGCTGTTGTTGTTCATGGCATCAGGCGCAGTTTTTTTTCATGACATCAGGCGCTGTTGTTGTTCATGGCATCAGGCGCTGTTGTTGTTCATGGCATCAGGCGCTGTTGTTGTTCATGGCATCAGGCGCTTTTCTTCATGGCATCAGGCGCTGTTGTTGTTCGTGGCATCAGGAGCTGTTGTTGATCATGGCATCAGGAGCTGTTGTTGTTCATGGCACCAGGAGCTGTTGTTCATGGCATCAGGAGCTGTTGTTGTTCATGGGATCAGGCGCTGGTGTTGTTCATGGCATCAGGCGCTGTTGTTGTTCATGGCATCAGGCGCTGTTGTTGTTCATGGCATCAGGCGCTGTTGTTGTTCATGGCATCAGGCGCTGTTGTTCATGGCATCAGGCGCTGTTGTTGTTCATGGCATCAGGCGCTGTTGTTGTTCATGGCATCAGGCGCTGTTGTTGTTCATGGCATCAGGAGCTGTCGTTGTTCATGGCATCAGGCGCTGTTGTTGTTCACGGCATCAGGCGCTGTTGTTCATGGCATCAGGCGATGTTGTTGTTCATGGTATCAGGCGCTGTTGTTGTTCATGGCATAAGGCGCTGTTGTTGTTCATGGCATCAGGCGCTGTTGTTGTTCATGGCATCAGGCGCTGTTGTTGTTCATGCCATCAGGCGCTGTTGTTGTTCATGGCATAAGGAGCTATTGTTCATAGCATCAGGAGCGGTTGTTCTTCAAGGCATCAGGCGCTGTTGTTGTTCATGGCATCAGGAGCTGCTGTCGTTCATGGCATCAGGCGCTGTTGTTTTTCATGGCATCAGGCGCTGTTGTTGTTCATGGCATCAGGAGCTGTTGTTGTTCACGGCATCAGGCGCTGTTGTTGTTCATGGCATCAGGCGCTGTTGTTGTTCATGGCATCAGGAGCTGTTGTTGTTCACGGCATCAGGCGCTGTTGTTGTTCACGGAATCAGGCGCTGTTGTTGTTCATGGCATCAGGCGCTGTCGTTGTTCATGGCATCAGGCGCTGTTGTTGTTCATGGCATCAGGCGCTGTTGTTGTTCATGGCATCAGGCGCTCCTGTTGTTCATGGCATCAGGCGCTGTTGTTCATGGCATCAGGAGCTGTTGTTGTTCATGGCATCAGGCGCAGTTGTTGTTCATGGCTTCAGGCGCTGTTGTTCATGACAAAAGGCGCTGTTGTTGTTCAAGGAATCAGGCGCTGTTGTTGTTCATAACATCAAGCGCTCCTGTTGTTCATGGCATCAGGCGCTGTTGTTGCTTATGGCATCAGGCGCTTTTGTTATTCATGGCATCAGGCGCTGTTGTTCATGGCATCAGGCGCTGTTGTTGCTTATGGCATCAGGCGCTTTTGTTGTTCATGGCATCAGGCGCTGTTGTTGTTCATGGAATCAGGCACTGTTGTTCATGGTATCAGGAGCGGTTGTTCATGGCATCAGGCGCTGTTGTTGCTTATTGCATCAGGCGTTTTGTTATTCATGGCATCAGGCGCTGTTGTTCATGGCATCAGGCGCTGTTGTTGCTTATGGCATCAGGCGCTGTAGTTGTTCATGTCATTAGGCGCTGTTGTTGTTCATGGCATCAGGCACTGTTGTTGTTCACGGCATCAGGCACTATTGTTGTTCATGTCATTAGGCGCTGTTGTTGTTCATGGCATCAGACTCTGTTATTGTTCGCGGTATCAGGCGCTGTTATTGTTCATGGCATCAGGCACTGTTGTTCATGGCATCAGGTGCTGTTATTGTTCACGGCATCAGGCGCTGTTGTTGTTCATGGCATCAGCCGATGTTATTGTTCATGGCATCAGGTGCTGTTGTTGTTCATGGCATCAGGCGATGTTGTCCATGGCATCAGGCGCTGTTGTTGTTCATGGCATCAGGTGCTGTTGTTGTTCATGGCATCATCAGGCGCCGTTCTTCATGGCATCAGGTGCTGTTGTTGTTCATGGCATCAGGCACTGTTGTTGTTCATAGCATCAGGCGCTGTTGTTGTTCATAGTTTCAGGCGCTGTTGTTCATGGCATCAGGCACTGTTGTTGTTCATGGCATCAGGCGCTGTTGTTGTTCATGGCATAAGGAACTGTTCTTGTTCATGGCATCAGGCACTGTTCTTGTTCATGGCATCAGGCGCTGTTGTTGTTCATGGCATCAGGCACTGTTGTTGTTCATGGCATCAGGCACTGTTGTTGTTCATGGCATCAGGCGTTGTTGTTCATGGCATCAGGCACTGTTGTTGTTCATGGCATCAGGCACTGTTGTTGTTCATCGCATCAGGCGTTGTTGTTGTTCATGGCATCAGGCACTGTTGTTGTTCATGGCATCAGGCACTGTTGTTGTTCATGGCATCAGGCGCTGTTGTTGTTCATGGCATCAGGCACTGTTGTTGTTCATGGCATCAGGCACTGTTGTTGTTCATGGCATCAGGCACTGTTGTTGTTCATGGCATCAGGCGCTGTTCTTCATGGCATCAGGCGCTGTTGTTGTTCATGGCATCAGGCACTGTTGTTCATGGCATCAGGCACTGTTGTTGTTCACGGCATCAGGCGCTGTTGTTCATTGCATCAGGCAGTGTTGTTGTTCATGGCATCAGGCGCTGTTGTTCATGGCATCAGGCGCTGTTGTTGTTCATGGCATCAGGCACTGTTGTTGTTCACGGCATCAGGCACTGTTGTTGTTCATGGCATCAGGCGTTGTTGTTCATTGCATCAGGCGCTGTTGTTCATGACATCAGGCGCTGTTGTTGTTCATTGCATCAGGCGCTGTTGTTGTTCATGGCATCAGGCGCTGTTGTTGTTCATGGCATCAGGCGCTGTTGTTGTTCATGGCATCAGGCGCTGTTGTTCATGGCATAAGGCGATGTTGATGTTCATGGCATCAGGCGCTGTTGTTGTTCATGGCATCAGGCGCTGTTGTTCATGCCATCAGGCGCTGTTGTTGTTCATTGCATCAGGCGCTGTTGTTGTTCATGGCATCAGGCGCTGTTGTTCATGCAATCAGGCGCTGTTGTTGTTAATCGCATCAGGCGCTGTTGTTGTTCATTGCATCAGGCGCTGTTGTTGTTCATGGCATCAGGAGTTGTTGTTGTTCATGGCATCAGGCGCTGTTGTTGTTCATGGCATCGGGCGCTGTTGTTGTTCATGGCATCAGGCGTTGTTGTTGTTCATGGCATCAGGCGCTATTGTTGTTCATTGCATCAGGCGCTGTTGTTGTTCATGGTATCAGGTGCTGTTGTTGTCCATGGCAGCAGGCGCTGTTGTTGTTCAAGGCATCAGGCGTTGTTGTTGTTCATGGCATCAGGCGCTGTTGTTGTTCATGGCATCAGGCGCTGTTGATGTTCATGGCATCAGGCGCTGTTGTTGTTCATGGCATCAGGCGCTGTTGTTGTTCATGGCATCAGACGCTGTTGTTGTTCATGGCATCAGGCGCTGTTGTTGTTCATGGCATCGGGCGCTGTTGTTGTTCATGGCATCAGGCGTTGTTGTTGTTCATGGCATCAGGCGCTGTTGTTGTTCATGACATCAGGCGCTGTTGTTGCTCATGGCATCAGGCGCTGTTGATGTTCATGGCATCAGGCGCTGTTGTTGTTCATGGCATGAGGCGTTGTTGTTCAGGGCATCAGACGCTGTTGTTGCTCATGGCATCAGGTGCTGTTGTTGTTCATGGCATCAGGCGCTGTTGTTCATAGCATCAGGCGTTTTTGATGTTCATGGCATCAGGCGCTGTTGTTTTTCATAGCATCAGGCGCTGTTGTTGTTCATGGCATCAGGAGCTGTCGTTGTTCATGGCATCAGGCGCTGTTGTTGTTCACGGCATCAGGCGCTGTTGTTGTTCATGGCATCAGGCGCTCCTGTTGTTCATGGCATCAGGCGCTGTTGTTCATGGCATCAGGAGCTGTTGTTTTTCATGGCTTCAGGCGCTGTTGTTGTTCATGGCTTCAGGCGCTGTTGTTCATGACATCAGGCGCTGTTGTTGTTCAAGGAATCAGGCGCTGTTGTTGTTCATAACATCAAGCGCTCCTGTTGTTCATGGCATCAGGCGCTGTTGTTGCTTATGGCATCAGGCACTGTTGTTGTTCATGGCATCAGGCACTGTTGTTCATGGTATCAGGCGCTGTTCTTGTTCATGGCATCAGGCGCTGTTGTTCATGGCATCAGGCACTGTTGTTGTTCATGGCATCAGGCGTTGTTGTTGTTCATGGCATCAGGCACTGTTGTTGTTCATGCCATCAGGCGTTGTTGTTCATGGCATCAGGCGCTGTTGTTATTCATGGCATCAGGGGCTGTTGTTGTTCATGGCATCAGGCACTGTTGTTGTTCATGGCATCAGGCGTTGTTGTTCATGGCATCAAGCGCTGTTGTTGTTCATGGCATCAGGCACTGTTGTTGTTCATGGCATCAGGCGCTGTTGTTCATGGCATCAGGCGCTGTTGTTCATGGCATCAGGCGCTGTTGTTGCTCATGGCATCAGGCGCTGTTGTTCATGGCATCAGGCGCTGTTGTTGTTCATGGCATCAGGCACTGTTGTTGTTCACGGCATCAGGCACTGTTGTTGTTCATGGCATCAGGCGTTGTTGTTGTTCATTGCATCAGGCGCTGTTGTTCATGACATCAGGCGCTGTTGTTGTTCATTGCATCAGGCGCTGTTGTTGTTCATGGCATCATTCGCTGTTGTTGTTCATGGCATCAGGCGCTGTTGTTGTTCATGGCATCAGGCGCTGTTGTTCATGGCATAAGGCGATGTTGATGTTCATGGCATCAGGCGCTGTTGTTGTTCATGGCATCAGGCGCTGTTGTTCATGCCATCAGGCGCTGTTGTTGTTCATTGCATCAGGCGCTGTTGTTGTTCATGGCATCAGGCGCTGTTCTTCATGCAATCAGGCGCTGTTGTTGTTAATCGCATCAGGCGCTGTTGTTGTTCATTGCATCAGGCGCTGTTGTTGTTCATGGCATCAGGAGTTGTTGTTCATGGCATCAGGCGCTGTTGTTGTTCATGGCATCGGGCGCTGTTGTTGTTCATGGCATCAGGCGTTGTTGTTGTTCATGGCATCAGGCGCTGTTGTTGTTCATTGCATCAGGCGCTGTTGTTGTTCATGGTATCAGGTGCTGTTGTTGTCCATGGCAGCAGGCGCTGTTGTTGTTCAAGGCATCAGGCGTTGTTGTTGTTCATGGCATCAGGCGCTGTTGTTGTTCATGGCATCAGGCGCTGTTGATGTTCATGGCATCAGGCGCTGTTGTTGTTCATGGCATCAGGCGCTGTTTGTTGTTCATGGCATCAGACGCTGTTGTTGTTCATGGCATCAGGCGCTGTTGTTGTTCATGGCATCGGGCGCTGTTGTTGTTCATGGCATCAGGCGTTGTTGTTGTTCATGGCATCAGGCGCTGTTGTTGTTCATGACATCAGGCGCTGTTGTTGCTCATGGCATCAGGCGCTGTGATGTTCATGGCAATCAGGCGCTGTTGTTGTTCATGGCATGAGGCGTTGTTGTTCAGGGCATCAGACGCTGTTGTTGTCATGGCATCAGGTGCTGTTGTTGTTCATGGCATCAGGCGCTGTTGTTCATTGCATCAGGCGTTTTTGATGTTCATGGCATCAGGCGCTGTTGTTTTTCATAGCATCAGGCGCTGTTGTTGTTCATGGCATCAGGAGCTGTCGTTGTTCATGGCATCAGGCGCTGTTGTTGTTCACGGCATCAGGCGCTGTTGTTGTTCATGGCATCAGGCGCTCCTGTTGTTCATGGCATCAGGCGCTGTTGTTCATGGCATCAGGAGCTGTTGTTTTTCATGGCTTCAGGCGCTGTTGTTGTTCATGGCTTCAGGCGCTGTTGTTCATGACATCAGGCGCTGTTGTTGTTCAAGGAATCAGGCGCTGTTGTTGTTCATAACATCAAGCGCTCCTGTTGTTCATGGCATCAGGCGCTGTTGTTGCTTATGGCATCAGGCACTGTTGTTGTTCATGGCATCAGGCACTGTTGTTCATGGTATCAGGCGCTGTTGTTGTTCATGGCATCAGGCGCTGTTGTTCATGGCATCAGGCACTGTTGTTGTTCATGGCATCAGGCGTTGTTGTTGTTCATGGCATCAGGCACTGTGTTGTTCATGCCATCAGGCGTTGTTGTTCATGGCATCAGGCGCTGTTGTTATTCATGGCATCAGGGGCTGTTGTTGTTCATGGCATCAGGCACTGTTGTTGTTCATGGCATCAGGCGTTGTTGTTGTTCATGGCATCAAGCGCTGTTGTTGTTCATTGCATCAGGCACTGTTGTTGTTCATGGCATCAGGCGCTGTTGTTCATGGCATCAGGCGCTGTTGTTCATGGCATCAGGCGCTGTTGTTGCTCATGGCATCAGGCGCTGTTGTTCATGGCATCAGGCGCTGTTGTTGTTCATGGCATCAGGCGCTGTTGTTGTTCATGGCATCAGGCGCTGTTGTTCATGGCATCAAGGAGTGTTGTTCATGGCATCAGGCGCTGTTGTTCATGGCATCAGGCACTGTTGTTGTTCACGGCATCAGGCGCTGTTGTTGTTCATGGCATCAGGCAGTGTTGTTGTTCATGGCATCAGGCGCTGTTGTTCATGGCATCAGGCCCTGTTGTTCATGGCATCAGGCACTCTTGTTGTTCATGGCATCAGGCGCTGTTTTTGTTCATGGCATCAGGCGCTGTTGTTGTTCATGGCATCAGGCGCTGTTGTTGTTCATGGCATCAGGCGCTGTTGTTGTTCATGGCATCAGGCGCTGTTGTTCGTGGCATCAGGCGCTGTTGATGTTCATGGCATCAGGCGCTGTTGTTGTTCATGGCATCAGGCGCTGTTGTTGTTCACGGCATCAGGCGCTGTTGTTCATGGCATCAGGCGCTGTTGATGTTCATGGCATCAGGCGCTGTTGTTGTTCATGGCATCAGGCGCTGCTGTTCATGGCATCAGGCGCTGTTGATGTTCATGGCATCAGGAGCTGTTGTTGTTCATGCCATCAGGCGCTGTTGTTGTTCATTGCATCAGGCGCTGTTGTTGTTCATGGCATCAGGCGTTGTTGTTCATGGCATCAGGCGCTGTTGTTCATGGCATCAGGAGCTGTTGTTCATATCATCAGCCGCTGTTCTTGTTGTTCGTCGCATCAGGCGCTGTTTTTGTTCATGGCATCAGGCGCTGTTGTTGTTCATTGCATCAGGCGCTGTTGTTGTTCATGCCATCAGGCGCTGTTGTTGTTCATGGCATCAGGCGCTGTTGTTGTTCATGGCATCATTCGCTGTTGATGTTCATGGCATCAGGCGCTGTTGTTGTTCAAGCCATCAGGCGCTGTTGTTGTTCATGGCATCAGGCGCTGTTGTTGTTCATGGCATCATTCGCTGTTGTTGTTCATGGCATCAGGCGTTGTTGTTCATGGCATCAGGCGCTGTTGTTGTTCATGGCAACAGGCGCTGTTGTTCATGGCATC
This sequence comes from Cherax quadricarinatus, assembly GCF_026875155.1. Classification (NCBI taxonomy): domain Eukaryota; kingdom Metazoa; phylum Arthropoda; class Malacostraca; order Decapoda; family Parastacidae; genus Cherax; species Cherax quadricarinatus. The sequence continues at coordinate 1,863,308 of NC_069453.1, read as the reverse complement.
AGGCGCTGTTGTTGTTCATGGCATCAGGCACTGCTGTTGTTCATGTCATCAGGCGCTGTTGTTGTTCATGGTATCAGGTGCTGTTGTTGTTCATGGCATCAGGCGCTGTTGTTGTTCATGGCATCAGGAGTTGTTGTTCATGAGATCAGGCGCTGTTGTTGTTCATGGCATCCGGCGCTGTTGTTGTTCATGGCATCAGGCGCCGTTGTTGTTCATGGCATCAGGCGCTGTTGTTCATGACATCAGGCGCTGTTGTTCATTGCATCAGGCGCTGTTGTTGTTCATGGCCTCATGCACTGCTGTTGTTCATGGCATCAGGCGCTGTTGTTGTTCATGGCATCAGGCGCTGTTGTTGTTCATGGCATCAGGCGTTGTTGTTGTTCATGGCATCAGGCGCTGTTGTTGTTCATGGCATCAGGCGCTGTTGTTGTTCATGGCATCAGGCGCTCTTGATGTTCATGGCATCAGGCGCTGTTGTTGTTCATGGCATCAGACGCTGTTGTTGTTCATGACATCAGGCGCTGTTGTTGCTCATGGCATCAGGCGCTGTTGATGTTCATGGCATCAGGCGCTGTTGTTGTTCATGGCATCAGACGCTGTTGTTGTTCATGGCATCAGGCGCTGTTGTTGTTCATGGCATCAGGCGCTGTTCTTGTTCATGGCATTAGGCGCTGTTGTTGCTCATGGCATCAGGCGCTGTTGTTGTTCATGGCATCAGGCGCTGTTGTTGTTCATGGCATCAGGCGCTGTTGTTGTTCATGGCATCATTCGCTGTTGTTCATGGCATCAGGCGCTGTTGATGTTCATGGCATCAGGCGCTGTTGTTGTTCATGGCATCAGGCGCTGCTGTTCATGGCATCAGGCGCTGTTGATGTTCATGGCATCAGGCGCTGTTGTTGTTCATGCAATCAGGCGCTGTTGTTGTTCATGGCATCAGGCGCTGTTGTTGTTCATGGCATCAGGCGTTGTTGTTCATAGCATCAGGCGCTGTTGTTCATGGCATCAGGAGCTGTTGTTCATGGCATCAGCCGCTGTTCTTGTTGTTCGTGGCATCAGGCGCTGTTTTTGTTCATGGCATCAGGCGCTGTTGTTGTTCATTGCATCAGGCGCTGTTGTTGTTCATGCCATCAGGCGCTGTTGTTGTTCATGGCATCAGGCGCTGTTGTTGTTCATGGCATCAGGCGCTGTTGTTGTTCAAGCCATCAGGCGCTGTTGTTGTTCAAGCCATCAGGCGCTGTTGTTGTTCATGGCATCAGGCGCTGTTGTTGTTCATGGCATCATTCGCTGTTGATATTCATAGCATCAGGCGCTGTTGTTGTTCATGGCATCAGGCGCTGTTGTTCATGGCATCAGGCGCTGTTGTTGTTCATGGCAACAGGCGCTGTTGTTCATGGCATCAGGCGCTGTTGTTGTTCATGGCATCAGGCACTGCTGTTGTTCATGTCATCAGGCGCTGTTGTTGTTCATGGTATCAGGTGCTGTTGTTGTTCATGGCATCAGGCGCTGTTGTTGTTCATGGCATCAGGAGTTGTTGTTCGTGAGATCAGGCGCTGTTGTTGTTCATGGCATCAGGCGCCGTTGTTGTTCATGGCATCAGGCGCTTTTGTTGTTCATGACATCAGGCGCTGTTGTTGTTCATTGCATCAGGCGCTGTTGTTGTTCATGGCATCAGGCGCCGTTGTTGCTCATGGCATCAGGTGCTGTTGTTTTCCATGGCATCAGGCGCTGTTGTTGTTCAAGGCATCAGGCGTTGTTGTTGTTCATGGCATCAGGCGCTCTTGTTGTTCATGGCATCAGGCGTTGTTGTTGTTCATGGCATCAGGCGCTGTTGTTGTTCATGGCATCAGGCGCTGTTGTTGTTCATGGCATCAGGCGCTCTTGATGTTCATGGCATCAGGCGCTGTTGTTGTTCATGGCATCAGACGCTCTTGTTGTTCTTGACATCAGGCGCTGTTGTTGCTCATGGCATCAGACGCTGTTGATGTTCATGGCATCAGGCGCTGTTGTTGTTCATGGCATCAGACGCTGTTGTTGTTCATGGCATAAGGCGCTGTTGTTGTTCATGGCATCAGGCGTTGTTCTTGTTCATGGCATTAGGCGCTGTTGTTGCTCATGGCATCAGGTGCTGTTGTTGTTCATGGCATCAGGCGCTGTTGTTGTTCATGGCATGAGGCGCTGTTGTTCATAGCATCAGGCGTTGTTGTTGTTCATGGCATCAGGCGTTGTTGTTGTTAATGGCATCAGGCGTTGTTGTTGTTCATGGCATCAGGCGTTGTTGTTGTTCATAGCATCAGGCGCTGTTATTGTTCATGGCATCAGGCGCTGTTGTTGTTCATGGCATCAGGCGTTGTTGTTGTTCATGGCATCAGGCGTTGTTGTTGTTCATAGCATCAGGCGCTGTTGTTGTTCATGGCATCAGGCGCTGTTGTTGTTCATGGCATCAGGCGTTGTTGTTGTTCATAGCATCAGGCGTTGTTGTTGTTCATGGCATCAGGCGTTGTTGTTGTTCATGGCATCAGGCGTTGTTGTTGTTCATAGCATCAGGCGCTGTTGTTGTTCATGGCATCAGGCGCTGTTGTTGTTCATGGCATCAGGCGCTGTTGTTGTTCATGGCATCAGGCGTTTTTGTTGTTCATGGCATCAGGCGCTGTTTTTGTTCATTCCATGAGGCGCTGTTGTTCATGGGATCAGGCGCTCTTGTTCATGGCATCAGGCGCTCTTGTTCATGGCATCATGTGGTCTTGTTCATGGCATCAGGCGCTGTTGTTCATGGCATCAGGCCCTGTTGTTCATGGCATCAGGCGTTATTTTTGTTCATGGCATTAGGCGGTGTTTTTGTTCATGGCATCAGGCGCTGTTGTTGTTCATGGCATCAGGCGCTGTTTTTGTTCATTGCATCAGGCGTTGTTGTTGTTCATGGCATCAGGCGCTGTTGTTGTTCATGGCATCAGGCGCTGTTGTTGTTCATGGCATCATGCGTTGTTGTTGTTCATGGCATCAGGCGCTGTTGTTCATGGCATCAGGCGCTGTTGTTGTTCATGGCATCAGGCGTTGTTATTGTTCATGGCTTCTGGCGCCGTTGTTGTTCATGGCATCAGGCGCAGTTGTTGTTCATGGCAACAGACGCTGTTGTTGTTCATGGCATCAGGCGTTGTTGTTGTTCATGGCATCAGGCGTTGTTGTTGTTCATGGGTCTGGCGCCGTTGTTGTTCATTGCATCAGTCGCTGTTGTTGTTCATGGCATCAGGCGTTGTTGTTGTTCATGGCATCAGGCGTTGTTGTTCATGGCATCAGGCGCTGTTGTTGTTCATGGCATCAGGCGTTGTTGTTGTTCATGGCATCAGGCGTTGTTGTTGTTCATGGCATCAGGCGTTGTTGTTGTTCATGGCATCTGGCGCCGTTGTTGTTCATGGCATCAGGCGCTGTTGTTGTTCATGGCATTTGACGCTGTTGTTGTTCATGGCATCAGGCGTTGTTGTTGTTCATGGCATCATGCGTTGTTGTTGTTCATGGCATCAGGCGCTGTTGTTGTTCATGGCATCAGGCGCTGTTGTTGTTCATGACATCATGCGTTGTTGTTGTTCATGGCATCAGGCGCTGTTGTTGTTCATGGCATCAGGCGCTGTTGTTGTTCATGGCATCAGGCGCTGTTGTTGTTCATGGCATCAGGCGTTGTTGTTCATGGCATCAGGCGTTTTTTTGTTCATGGCATCAGGCGCTTTTGTTGTTCATGGCATCAGGCGCTGTTGTTGTTCATGGCATCAGGCGCTGTTGTTGTTCATGGCATCAGGCGCTGTTGTTGTTCATGGCATCAGGCGCTGTTGTTGTTCATGGCATCAGGCGCTGTTGTTGTTCATGGCATCAGGCGCTGTTGTTGTTCATGGCATCAGGCGTTGTTGTTCATGGGATCAGGCGCTGTTGTTGTTCATGGCATCAGGCGTTTTTGTTGTTCATGGCATCAGGCGCTGTTGTTGTTCATGGCATCAGGCGTTTTTGTTGTTCATGGCATCAGGCGTTTTTTTGTTCATGGCATCAGGCGTTTTTTTTTTGATGGCATCAGGCGCTGATGTTGTTCATGGCATCAGGCGTTTTTGTTGTTCATGGCATCAGGCGCTCTTGTTCATGGCATCAGGCGCTCTTGTTCATGGCATCAGGCCTTGTTGTTCATGGCATCAGGCGGTCTTGTTCATGGCATCAGGCGCTGTTGTTCATGGCATCAGACCCTGTTGTTCATGGCATCAGGCGTTGTTGTTCATGGCATCAGGCGGTGTTTTTGTTCATGGCATCAGGCGTTTTTGTTGTTCATGGCATCAGGCGCTGTTGTTGTTCATGGTATCAGGCGCTGTTGTTGTTCATGGCATCAGGCGTTGTTGTTGTTCATGGCATCAGGCGCTGTTGTTGTTCATGGTATCAGGCGCTGTTGTTGTTCATGGCATCAGGCGCTGTTGTTGTTCATGGCATCAGGCGCTGTTTTTGTTCATGGCATCAGGCGTTGTTGTTGTTCATGGCTTCAGGCGCTGTTGTTGTTCATGGCATCAGGCGCTGTTGTTGTTCATGGCATCATGCGTTGTTGTTGTTCATGGCATCAGGCGCTGTTGTTCATGGCATCAGGCGCTGTTGTTGTTCATGGCATCAGGCGTTGTTATTGTTCATGGCATCTGGCGCCGTTGTTGTTCATGGCATCAGGCGCTGTTGTTGTTCATGGCATCAGACGCTGTTGTTGTTCATGGCATCAGGCGTTGTTGTTCATGGCATCAGGCGCTGTTGTTGTTCATGGCATCAGGCGCTGTTTTTGTTCATGGCATCAGGCGCTGTTGTTGTTCATGGCATCAAGCGTTGTTGTTGTTCATGGCATCTGGCGCCGTTGTTTTTCATGGCATCAGGCGCTGTTGTTGTTCATGGCATCAGGCGTTGTTGTTCATGGCATCAGGCGCTGTTGTTGTTCATGGCATCAGGCGCTGTTGTTGTTCATGGCATCAGGCGCAGTTGTTCATGGCATCAGGCGCTGTTGTTCATGGCATCATTCGCTTTTGTTGTTCATGGCATCAGGCATTGTTGTTCATAGCATCAGGCGTTGTTATTGTTCATGGCATCAGGCGCTGTTGTTGTTCATGGTGTCAGGCGTTGTTGTTGTTCATGGCGTCAGGCGTTGTTGTTGTTCATGGCATCAGGCGTTGTTGTTGTTCATGGCATCAGGCGTTGTTGTTGTTCATGGCATCAGGCGTTGTTGTTGTTCATGGCATCAGGCGTTGTTGTTGTTCATGGCATCAGGCGTTGTTGTTCATAGCATCAGGCGTTGTTGTTGTTCATGGCATCAGGCGTTGTTGTTGTTCATGGCATCAGGCGTTGTTGTTGTTCATGGCGTCAGGCGTTGTTGTTGTTCATGGCATCAGGCGTTGTTGTTCATAGCATCAGGCGCTGTTGTTGTTCATGGCATCAGGCGTTGTTGTTGTTCATAGCATCAGGCGCTGTTGTTGTTCATGGCATCAGGTGCTGTTGTTGTTCATGGCATCAGGCGTTGTTGTTGTTCATAGCATCAGGCGTTGTTGTTGTTCATGGCATCAAGCGTTGTTGTTGTTCATGGCATCAGGCGTTGTTGTTGTTCATAGCATCAGGCGCTGTTGTTGTTCATGGCATCAGGCGCTCTTGTTGTTCATGGCATCAGACGCTGTTGTTGTTCATGACATCAGGCGCTGTTGTTGTTCATTGCATCAGGCGCTGTTGTTGTTCATGGCCTCATGCACTGCTGTTGTTCATGGCATCAGGCGCTGTTGTTGTTCATGGCATCAGGCGCCGTTGTTGCTCATGGCATCAGGTGCTGTTGTTGTCCATGGCATCAGGCGCTGTTGTTGTTCAAGGCATCAGGCGTTGTTGTTGTTCATGGCATCAGGCGCTCTTGTTGTTCATGGCATCAGGCGTTGTTGTTGTTCATGGCATCAGGCGCTGTTGTTGTTCATGGCATCAGGCGCTGTTGTTGTTCATGGCATCAGGAGTTGTTGTTCATGAGATCAGGCGCTGTTGTTGTTCATGGCATCCGGCGCTGTTGTTGTTCATGGCATCAGGCGCTGTTGTTGTTCATGGCATCAGGAGTTGTTGTTCATGAGATCAGGCGCTGTTGTTCATGGCATCCGGCGCTGTTGTTGTTCATTGCATCAGGCGCTGTTGTTGTTCATGGCCTCATGCACTGCTGTTGTTCATGGCATCAGGCGCTGTTGTTGTTCATGGCATCAGGCGCCGTTGTTGCTCATGGCATCAGGTGCTGTTGTTGTCCATGGCATCAGGCGCTGTTGTTGTTCAAGGCATCAGGCGCTGTTGTTGTTCATGGCATCAGGCGCTCTTGTTGTTCATGGCATCAGGCGTTGTTGTTGTTCATGGCATCAGGCGCTGTTGTTGTTCATGGCATCAGGCGCTGTTGTTGTTCATGGCATCAGGCGCTCTTGATGTTCATGGCATCAGGCGTGTGTTGTTCATGGCATCAACGCTGTTTGTTCTTGAATAGGTGTTTGCTCATGGCCATCAGCGCTGTTGATGTTCATGGCATCAGGCTGCTGTTGTCTCATGGCATCAGGCTGTTGTGTTCTGGCATCAGGCGCTGTTGTTATGGCATTCGGCCTGTTCTTGTTCATGGCATTAGGCGCTGTTGTGCTCATGGCATCAGGTGCTGTTGTTGTCTATTGCATCAGGCGCTGTTTTTCATGGCATCAGGCGCTGTTTCTTTCGCATCAGGCTTGTTGTATGTTATTGGCATCTGGCGTTGTTGTTGTTCATGGCATCAGGCGCTGTTTTTTCGTAAGGCATTCTGTCCCCCCCTACCTTCTTCTCACTCCTTTCTGATCATGTGCATACCTTTATGTTATCTCCACCTTCCTAGTGTATCCCCCTCCTGACAATTCTTCTTCTCATTTTTCGCTCAATGTCTCAGACATCTTAATATCACTCGTCAGCTCTTTAAAATTCCTAACCCTGCACCTTCAGTTATACTATTTATTCTTTTATGATATCACCACACTAGATGCCTCCGCATAATTCCTCGACAACATTCCTTCAAATTTCAACTCACTCAGGACTTTGATAATGCTAATAATCTATCTCTTATCATCCCTTGTATATTTATAAAATTCATTTATCACATTACCTCTAATCACATAAATTCTTTCCTCACACTATCAACAACGCTCATTGGCAGTGCACAATTTTAACCATTGATTCCCATAACTTCTCATCTATATATTGATCCATTTTTATGTTCATTCAAGACTATTGATAACGTCTCATAAACTTCTTAATCTGTGATATGTTATCTTCATAACCTACATATTATTGACATGAAGCTTATTATCCTACAATGAAACTTTTATAAATATCTGAGTCAAAATCAGTACTTAGGATAATGCTAATTTTTAAATTCATAAAGCGTGTGTTGATTGGGATCAAAAGAATTCCTATTTTTGAATTTTAAGATAATATCTTGGAATACGCGACATCAAATTGTGCAATTCGCTGCATACAGTAAATGTAAGCATTCATAAGATTACTGAAACAGGGGTTGGAACAGCGCAATAAATTCTGACTAAACAATTCAAAGGGTTAGTTTGATTTAAGAGAATCGAAATGATTTGAACAGAATTTTGTATTTACGACTAGATCCTACAGCAGGATATTGTAGTGAAATTCTAGTATCAGGATGATTTCCATGTAGAGCAGTGATAAATTGTTAGTCACTCAGGCTCCGAGGTCAGATCTGCACTTTGTTCAAAATTACGTGTATGACTTGCAGGTGTGTTATCATCTAGTCGATTTTTTGTCTAGTCAGCTTTGTGAGTCGGCATTCAGAGAGATAGCATGTTCTGAAAATTTCGGCAAAGTTTGGTCATCATAGCGTTGATGTTGGATCAGTTGTACGATTTTATTGCTAGGCTTTTGTATCAGGCTTTCGCACAGAGCTGTTCATACAATGTTGTCATGGTCAGTCTTGTACGGGGTTATTCATGAACAGGGCAAGTGCTTGTTCATGGAATCAGGGGTTAGTTCTGTAAGGGTTTGTATTCGGCATCAGGCGTGTGTTGCATGGCAGGTCTTTGTTCATGCATATGCGCGTGTTTAATAGTGGATCAAGCACGCTTGTTATCAGCGCGTGTTTGTGTATGGATCGAGTAGTTCTGTCAGGCTGTTCGGTTGATGCTGTTGTTGCATGGTTGTTATCAGCGGTGTTGTATGCATGGCGCAGTTTGTTTGCATCGGCGCTGTTTTTCAGGGTCAGGCGTGTTGTTCTGCATCAGGCGCTGTGTTGTTTTCATGGCTCTTGTAGCTCATGCTTTCAGTGTGTTCTGGCAAGGTGTTGATCATGGCTCGATGGTTATGCATCAGGTTGTGTTCATGGCATCAGGGCTGTTTTATGGCTCAGGCGCTGTTGTTGTTCATGGCATCAGGCGCTGTTGTTTTCAGGCATCAGGCGCTGTTGTTTGTCTCAGCGTTTGACTGGTCGGCTGTTGTTGTTGCATGGCATCAGGGCTGTTGTTTTGGCCGTTGGTTCATGGCATCAGGGCTATTGTTCAGTCAGGGCTTTTGTTTCATGGCATCAGCGCTGTTGTTTTCTGCATAGGGCTCTGTCTGTCGCTGTTGTTCATGGCATCAGGAGCTGTTGTTGTTTCATGGCCAGGCGCCTGTTTTTGTCATGGCAGCTGTTGTTGTTCATGGATCAGGCGTGTTGTTGTCATGCTCAGGCGCTGTTGTTGTCATGGCATCGGGCTTGTTGTTCATCTGGCATGTGGGTTTGTTGCATCAGGCGTGTTCTGGTCATGCATCAGGGCTGTTGTTGTTCATGGCATCAGGCTGTGTTGTTGGTCATGGTCATCAGGCTCGGCTGTTGTTCATGGCATCAGGGTGTTGTTGTTATGCATTTAGGCGCGTTGTGTTCATGGCATCGGTGTGTTCATGCATACGTGTTCAGGCTGGCTGTTGTTCAGGATCAGGCGCTGTTGTTGTTTATCAGGCGCTTGTTGTTATGGCATTCAGGCGTTTGTATGCTGGGGCTGTTTTGTTTCTGGCATCGGGTTGTTCTCCAGCTTGTTTTGCTTCAAAGAGCGTTGTTTCTTTAGGCATCAGGGCGTTGTTGTTGGTTGGTGTGTCTCATGGTATGGACGGCCTGGTTTTTATTCATAGGTTTTTTCATGGCTTGTTCATGGTGGCCGGGTGTTATGGTCAGTGTTGTTCATCATGGGCTTTTTATGGCTGCTTGTTATCCCTCAGGCGCTTTGTTGTTCTGGTCAGGCGTTGGGTTTTTTCATAGGGCCGGGGGTTTTTTTTTCAGGATAGGGGGTTTTTGGGGGTTTTTTTCACGTTATGGTATCAGACACTGTTATATAATATTATGTAAGGTGGTTGTTGTTATAACAGTAAATATTGATGTATAGAGTTGTTTTTGCTGTTTTTATTCACTTTTCTCCTAATATAAACATTTCAAAGTGGCAAGATTTTTTTTTTTTTACTCTTTGCTCCTACTTTTCGATTCTATTTTGTTCATAATTCGACAACAACTTGCCCAATCGCTTTCAAATTTTGAACATGTGTACGATAACTAGGACCAAATTCTTGGCATGTACACGTGATCTGTGGTCAAAGTTAATGAACCCATTTCCTCCTTCCTTACCAGAAAGGAGGAAAGATGGAAAGTGAAATTTAGATATCTAGGTGGAGATTTGTGTGAAAAATATTGTGGAATTTATATTTCTGTTATATCACATTGGCTAAGCAGACGATGACTTCTGAACGACTTTGATATTTAGTGATGGATGCATCTTAAGGTCACAACACGAACTATTCAAGTTTCGTTTGCGTGATGGCATGTGTGTTTGTTTAGTTGGAATCCGTACCGTAACTGGAGAATGACTCATCTGATCGTCTTCAACCTTCCACCACTGGCGTGATCACAAGGCTCACACTGCCACTGGGTGCCAAACCCCATTTTGCCAATTTTAGGGATTATGTACGAGGTGAAATTGTTCAATGATGAAAGTATTTTCGTTTTGGGGATTTTTTCTTTTTGGGTCACCCTGCCTAGGTGGGAGACGGCCGACTTGTTGACAAAAAGTGGCTTTAGTAACTAAAGAATATTTATGATTGCCTTCATAATGCCAATCATGATTCTGTGATGAATGGTTTGAAAAACCGACAAGTTGAAGATTGAGACACTTATGCAACATATGGGAATCTTTATTCAGGAAACGTTTCGCCACACAGTGGCTTCTTCAGTCCAATACAAAGAGGAAGGCGTAAGGAGAGGAGGAGTATGAGGTAATCAGTCCCTCAGCCTGGAGTCGATGTGTGGACTGAACACATCGACTCCAGGCTGAGGGACTGATTACCTCATACTTCTCCTCTCCTTACGCCTTCCTCTTTGTATTGGACTGATGAAGCCACTGTGTGGCGAAACGTTTCCTGAATAAAGATTCCCATATGCTGCATAAGTGTCTCAATCTTCAATCACGATTCTGTAAGAAAAATGAAGATTCATGAATCTGAGTGGATATAAACTTGGAATTTTAGTGATAAATTACTGGCAGCGCTAAACCCGTAGGTTTAAATTACTGGAGAATGGTTTTTCTGATCGGCTTCAAACTCTTACCATTAGTGGGATTTATGAAACAGCTTATTACTCTATGTTGAAATGTCATTAAGCAGATTGACTCCCAAGTAATGACTGGGGAATACCTCTTCAGATCGGCTTCAAACCTTAAATGCTCTTGTATCTTAATGAATATTTTTTATTAATTTTCGGCTGTATGGCTGTTAATTTGCAATATTTTTCTACATTTATCAAACTTACTTACTAAAATAATCGAAATTATTTTTTTCTTACAGGACCCAAGGAAAATTTAATAAGAATGTGTATGTGGAAAGTTGGAATATATATATATATATATATATATATATATATATATATATATATATATACATAATAATATATATATACATAATAATATATATATACATAATATATATATATATATATATATATATATATATATATATATATATATATATATATATATATATATATATATATATATATATATATATATAGATGTTTGTGTGTGTGTGTGTGTGTGTGTGTGTGTGTGTGTGTGTGTGTGTGTGTGTGTGTGTACTCACCTATTTGTACTCACCTATTTGTGGTTGCAGGGGTCGAGTCACAGCTCCTGGCCCCGCCTCTTCGCTGATTGCTACTAGGTCCTCTCTCTCCCTGCCCCATGAGCTCTATCATACCTCGCCTTAAAACTATGTATGGTTCCTGACTCCACTACATCACTTTCTAGGCTATTCCATGGCCTGACTACTCTATGACTGAAGAAATACTTCCTAACATCCCTTTGATTCATCTGAGTCTTCAACTTCCAATTGTGACCTCTTGTGTCTGTGTCCCATCTCTGGAACATCCCGTCTTTGTCCACCTCGTCTATTCCGCGCAGTATTTTATATGTCGTTATCATGTCTCCCATGACCCTTCTGTCCTCCAGTGTCGTCAGGCCGATTTCCCTCAACCTTTCTTCATAGGACAATCCCCGTAGCTCTGGGACTAGTCTTGTTGCAAACCTTTGCACTTTCTCTAATTTCTTGACGTGCTTGACTAGGTGTGGATTCCAAACTGGTGCTGCATACTCCAGTATGGGCCTGACGTAGATGGTATACAGAGTCTTAAACGAATCCTTACTGAGGTATCGGAACGCTATCCGTAGGTTTGCCAGGCGCCCGTATGCTGCAGCAGTTATCTGATTGATGTGCGCCTCGGGAGATATGCTCGGTGTTATACTCACCCCCAGATCTTTTTCCTTGAGTGAGGTTTGCAGTCTTTGGCCATCTAAACTATATTGTGTCTGCGATCTTCTTTGCCCTTCCCCAATCTTCATGACTTTGCATTTGGCAGGGTTAAATTCAAGGAGCCAGTTGCTGGACCAGGCTTGTAGCCTGTCCAGGTCTCTTTGTAATCCTGCCTGATCCTCATCCTATTTGATTCTTCTCATTAACTTCACATCGTCAGCAAACAAGGACACTTCTGAGTCTAACTCTTCCATCATGTCGTTCACATATACCAAAAATAGCACTGGTCCTAGGACCGACCCCTGTGGGACCCCGCTCGTCACAGGTGCCCACTGTGATACATCATTACGTACCATGACTCGTTGTTGCCTCCCTGTCAGGTATTCTCTGATCCATTGCAGTGCCCTTCCTGTTGTATGCGCCTGATGCTCTAGCTTCTGCACTAATCTCTTGTGAGGAACTGTGTCAAAGGCCTTCTTGCAGTCCAAGAAGATGCAATCAACCCACCCCTCTCTCTCTTGTCTTACTTCTGTTATTTTATCATAAAACTCATGAAGGTTTGTGACACAGGATTTGCCTTCCATGAATCCGTGTTGGTTGGCATTTATACTCTTGTTCCGTTTCAGGTGCTCCACCACTCTCCTCCTGATAATCTTCACCATAACTTTGCATACTATACACGTCAATGACACAGGTCTATAGTTTTGGGCCTCTTTTCTGTCTCTTTTTTTAAAAATGGGAACTACATTTGCCGTCTTCCATACCTCAGGCAGTTGCCCAGTTTCCAGGGACGTGTTGAAGATTGCGGTAAGTGGCACGCACAACATATCTGCTCCCTCTCTAAGGACCCACGGGGAGATGTTGTCCGGTCCCATTGCCTTTGAGGTATCGATATCCCTTAGCAGTTTCTTCACATCCTCCTCATCTGTATGTATGTCGTCCAACACTTGTTGGTGTATTCCTTGCTGGTGTCCCCATCTGATCTGTCCCCCCAGAGTCCTTCCTGTCTCTACTGTAAATACTTCCTTAAATCTCGTATTGAGCTCCTCACATACCTCTTGATCGTTTCTTGTGAGTTCTCCACCTTCTTTCCTCAGCCTTATCACCTGGTCCTTGACTGTTGTGTGTGTGTATGTGTGTGTGTGTGTGTGTGTGTGTGTGTGTGTGTGTGTGTGTGTGTGTGTGTGTGTGTGTGTATGTGTGTGTGTGTGTGTGTGTGTGTGTGTGCGCGCGCGCGTGCGTGTGTGTTGTAGGTAGTAGGTTGGTAGACAGCAACCACCCAGGGAGGTACTACCGTCCTGTGGTAGTAGGTTGGTAGACAGCAACCACCCAGTGAGGTACTACCGCCTTTTGGTAGTAGGTTGGTAGACAGCAACCACCCAGTGAGGTACTACCGCCCTGTGGAAGTAGGTTGGTAGACAGCAACCACCCAGGGAGGTACTACCGTCCTGTGGTAGTAGGTTGGTAGACAGCAACCACCCAGTAAGGTCCTACCGCCCTGTGGTAGTAGGTTGGTAGACAGCAACCACCCAGGGAGGTACTACCGTCCTGTGGTAATAGGTTGGTAGACAACCACCCAGGGAGGTACTTCCGTCCTGTGGTGGTAAGGTGGTAGACAGCAACCACCCAGGGTGGTACTACCGTTCTGTGGTAGTAGGTTGGTAGACAGCAACCACCCAGGGAGGTACTACCGTCCTGTGGTGGTAAGGTGGTAGACAGCAACCACCCAGGGAGGTACTACCGTTCTGTGGTAGAGGTTTGGGAGACAGCAACCACCCAGGCAGGGGACTACCGTCCTGGGTAGTAGGAGGTAGACAAACAAAACCCCCCAGGGGGGGACACCGTCCTTGGAGAGGTTTAAGACACAACCACCCGGGGGGTACTACCCCCGTGGTAGTTTAGTAACAGAACCCCCCCAGGGGGTACTACCGTCCGGGTAGTAGGTTGGTAGACAGCAACCACCCAGGGGGTATACCGTCCTGTGGTATAGGTTTGGGAGAAAATCAAAAACACAAGGAGGTACTACCCTCCGGGGAGCAGTTGGTAACAGCAACCACCCAGGGAGGACACCCTCCGTGGGAGTAGGTTGGTAGAAGCAACCACCCAGGGGGGACTACCGTCCGTGGGGATGGTTTGGGAGACACAACCCCCCAGGGATGTACTACCCTCCGTGGTATAGGGTTTGGGAGACAAACCACCCAAAGGGGGACTACCGTCCTTGGTAGTAGGGTGGTAGACAACAACCACCCGGGGGGAATACTACCCTTGTGTGGGAGAGGTTGGTAGACAGCAACCACCCAGGGGGGGACTACCTCCTTTGGGGAGTGGTTGGGAGACACAAAACCCCCCAGGGGGGGTACCCGTCTGTGCAAGGGGTTGGGAGACAGCAACCGCTCAGGGGGTACAACCCCCCTGTGGTAGTACGTTGGTAACGCAAAGGCCCTGGGATGTACACTTCCTATGGGAGTAGATTGGTAGACAGCAACCACCCAGGGAGGTGCTACCGTCTTTGTGGAGTAGGTTTGGGAGAGAGCAACCGCCCTGGGGGGTACTATCGTCCTGAGGTAGTAGGTTTGGGAACGCAAAACCCCCCTGGGAGGGACTACCTCTTGTGGAGAGGGTTGTAGACAGCAACCACCCCGATAGGTGCTACAGTCCTGGGTAGTAGGTTGGTTGACAGCAACTACCAGGGAGGTACACCTCCTTGGGAGTAGGTTGGGAACAGCAACCACCCAGGGGGGTACACCGCCCTGTGGGGAGAAGGGTTTGGAACAGCAAGCACCAGGGGGGTTACAGTCCTGGGGATAGGTTGTAGACAGCAACACCCGGGGGGTACTACCGCCCTGTGGGAGAGGTTTGTAGACAGTAGCCACCCGGGGGGTGCTACCCCCTTGGTAGTAGGTTTGGGAGACAGCAACCACCCACGAGGTGTACCGTAATGGGTAGTAGGTTTTTTAGACAGCAACCCCCTAGGGAGGGACTACCGGCCTGGGTAGTAGGGTTTGGGAAACCAACCATCCAGGAGGTACTACCGCCGGGGTAAGGTTGGTAGACAGCAACCACCCAGGGGGGTACTACCGTCTTTTAGTAGTAGGTTTGGGAACAGCAACCACCCAGGGAGGACACCGCCCTGTGGTGTAGGTGGTAGCAGCAACCCCCAAGGAGGTACTACCGCCCTGTGGTAGTAGGGGGTAGACAGCAACCACCCAGAGAGGTACTACCGTCCTGTGGTAGTAGGGTTGGTAACAGCAACCCCCGGGGGGGTACTCCCCTCCCGTGGCTAGGGTTTGGGAACAAACCCCCAGGGGGTACTACAGTCCTGGATGTAATTGGTAGACAGAAAAAGGGGCACCCCAGAGGGGAAAGAACCCCCCCAGGGAGGTCTACCCCCCTGTGGTAGAGGGTTTGGGAGACAGACCACCCAGGAGGTCTACCCCCCTTGGTAGAGGTTGGTAACAGAACCACCCAGGGGGGTTTTTTTTTTTTGGGGCCCCCCCTTTCCGTCCTGTGGTAGTAGTTGGTAACGACCCCCCCAGGGGCCCCTCCTGTGGTAGAGTTGGGAAACAGCAAACCCCCCAGGGGGGTACTACCGTCCTGTGGATAGGTTTGGGAGACGTAACCACCCAGGGGGACACCTCCTTGGAAAAGGTTGGTAAACAGAACCCCCCAGGGGGTACTAAAACCTCCTGTGGTAGTAGGTTGGGAAAACAGAAACCCCCCAGGGAGGACTCCTCCTGTGGAGTGGTTGGGAACAAACCACCCAGGGAGGTACTACCGTCCTGGGTAGTAGGTTGGGGGGACGCAAACCACCCGGGAGGAAATACCGTCCTGGGTAGTAGGTGGTAGGGCAGCAACCACCCAGGGGGGTACTACGTCCTGTGGTAGTAGGTGGTAGACAGCAACCCCCCCAGGGGGGGACTACCCTCCCGTGGAGTAGGTTTGGGAGCAGAACCCCCAGGGGGAAAATTTTTTCCGTGGGATAGGTTTGGGAGACGCAACCACCCAGGAGTCTACCGCCTTGGTGTAGGTTGGTAGACGCAACCCCCAGGGAGGACACCCCTTGGTATGGTTGGGGAGACAGCAACCACCCAGGAGGTACTACGTCCTTGGGAGTAGGTTTGGGAGAAAACCACCCCGGGGGGTACTACCGTCCTGTGGTAATAGGTGGTAGAAGCAACCACCCGGGGGGTACTACCTCCTGTTAGTAGGTTTTTAGAAGAACCACCCAGGGGGAAAATACCGTCCTGTGGTATAGGTTTGGGAACAGCAACACCCAGGGAGGTACACCGTCCGTGGGGAGAGTTTTTTAGACAGCAACCCCCCAGGGAGGACTACCGTCCTGTGGGAGTAGGGGGGTAGACAGAACCACCCAGGGGGGAAAACCGTCCTGTGGTAGTAGGTTTGGTAGACACAAACCCCCAGGGGGGTACTACCCTCCTGTGGTAGTAGGTTGGGAACAGCACCACCCGGGGGGCCCGTCCGTGGTATAGGTTTGGGAACAAAAACCACCCAGGGGGGTACTACCGTCCTGTGGAGTAGGGGGGGGAGACAGCGCCACCCAGGGGGGTGCTACCGCCCTTTGGGATAGGTTTGGGAGACAACAACCCCCCAGGGGGGTCTACCGTCCTGGGTATAGGTTTGGTAGACAGCAGCCACCCAGGGAGGTCTACCGTCCTGTGGTATAGGTTGTAGACAAAACCCCCCAGGGGGGTACTACCGCCTGTGTAGTAGGGTTTGGGAGACAGCACCACCCAGGGGGGTACTTTTCCGCCTGGGAGTAGGTTGGGAACAGCACCCCCCAGGGAGGGGACACCGCCCGTGGTAGTAGGGTTTGTAACAGCACCACCCAGGGAGGTATTACCCTCCTGTGGGAGTAGGTTGGTAACAGCAACCCCCAGGGAGGTACTAAACCGTCCTGTGGTAGTAGGTTGGTAGACAGCAAAACCCCCCAGGAGGTAAATACCGTCCTGTGGTAGTAGGGTTGGGAGACAGCAACCACCCAGGGAGGTACTACCGTCCTGTGGGGTAGTTGGAGAAGAAACCCCCCCGGGGGTACTACGTCCTGTGGTAATAGGTGGAACAAAACAACCACCCGGGGGGGTACACCTCCTGTGTATAGGGGAAAGAAACCCCCCAGGGGGAAAATACCGTCCTGTGGTATAGGTTTTAAAAGCAACCACCCCGGGGGGTACTACCCTCCTGGTAGTAGGTTTGGGAGACAGCAACCCCCCAGGGAGGAACCCGTCCTGTGGGGAGGTGGTAACAGAAACCCCCCGGAGGACTACCGTCCTGTGGTAGTAGGTTGGTAGCAGCAAACCCCCCCAGGGGGGTATTTCCCCCTGTGGTATAGGTTTTGGGAGACACACCACCCAGGGAGGGCACCGTCCTGTGGTAGTAGGTGGTAGACAACAACCACCCGGGGGGGACTACCGTCCCGTGGTAGTAGGTTGGTAGACAGCAGCCCCCCCCAGGGGGGTGCTACCGCCCGTGGTAGAGGTTGGGAACAACAAACCCCCCAGGGATACTACCGTCCTGTGGTAGTAGGTTGGTTTGACAGCAGCCCCCCAGGGGGGTTCTACCGTCCTGTGGGATAGTTGTGACACAACCACCCAGGGGGGTACTACCCCCTGTGGGAGTAGGGTTTGGGGAAGCAACCACCCAGGGAGGGACTACCGTCCGTGGTAGTAGGTTTAGACACACCACCCAGGGAGGGGTACCGCCTGTGGTAGTAGGTTGGTAGAAGCACCCCCAGGAGGTACTACCGTCCTGTGGGAGTAGGTTTTTAACAGCAACCCCCCAGGGAGTACTACCGTCCCGTGGTAGTAGGTTGGGAAAACAGCACCACCCAGGAGGTACACCGCCTGTGGGGAGTAGGGTTTTGGGAGACAACAACCACCCAGGGAGGTACTACCCTCCTGTGGAAATAGGTTGGTAACAGCACCACCCAGGGGTACTACCTCCCCGTGGTAGTAGGTTGGAGACACAACCCCCCAGGGAGGTACTACCCTCCTGTGGTAGTAGGTTGGGAGACAAAAAACCCCCAGGGAGGTCTCCGTCCTGTGGGAGTGGTTGGAGCAGCAACCCCCCAGGGAGGACTACCGTCCTGTGGTTAGGGTTTTTAGACACAACCCCCCAGGGAGGTACTACCGTCCTGTGGTAGTATTGGTAGACGCACCACCCAGGGAGGTACTACCGGGGTTTGGGAGTAGGTTGGTAGGCCAACCACCCCGGGAGGTAACCCCTCCTGTGGTAGTAGGTTGGTAGACAGCAACCACCCAGGGGGTCACCGCCCCGTGGTAGTAGGGTTTGGAGCAGCAACCACCCCCGGGGGGGACTACCGTCCCTTGGTATAGGTGGGAACAGCAACCACCCAGGGGGGTCTACCGTCCTGTGGTAGTAGGTGGTAGACAGCAACCACCAGGAGGTACTACCGTCCTTGGTAGTAGGTTGGGAGACACAAAACCCCCCAGGGGGGACTTTCTCCGTGGTAGTAGGTTTTAGACAGCAACCACCCCCGGGAGGGACTACCGTCCTGTGGTAGTAGGTTGGTAGACAGAAACCCCCCAGGGGCACCTCCCCGTGGTAGTGGTTGGTAACACAACCCCCCCAAGGAGGTACACCCTCCTGTGGATAGGTTGGTAACATAACCACCCGGAGGACTCCTCCTTTTGGAGTAGGTTGGTAACGAACCCCCAGGGGGGTTACCCTCCTGTTTGGGAGTAGGTTGGTAGACAGAAACCCCCCGGAGGAAACCCTCCTTTGGGAGAGGTGGTAACAGACCACCCAGGGGGTACTCCGTCCTGTGGAGTAGGTTGGGAACAGCACCCCCAGGAGGGATACCGTCCTGTGGGAGAGGTTTTGGTAGACAACAACCACCCAGGGGGGACTACCGTCCTGTGGTATAGGTTTTGGGAGACAGCAACCACCCGAGGTACTACCGCCCCGTGGGGTAGGGGGGAAAAAAAGGGGGTTTTTTTTTTTAAAAGGGGTTTAACACAACCACCCAGGGAGGTACTACCCTCCGTGGAGAGGGTTTGGGAGACAGCACCCCCAAGGTACTACCGCCTGGGTAGAGGTTGGGAGACACACCACCCCGGGGGCACTTCCTCCTGGTAGTAGGGGGAACAGCACCCCCCCAGGGAGGACACCGTCCTGTGGAGTAGGTTGGTAGACGAACCCCCCAGGGGGGGGTACTACCCTCCTGTGTAGTAGTTGGGAGGGGAGCAAAACCCCAGGGGGTACACCGTCCTGTGGTAGTAGGTTGGGAGAAGCAAACCCCCCAGGGGGGACTACCGTCCTGTGGTAGAGGTTGGAGACGCAACCACCCAGGGAGGTACTACGTCCTGTGGAGTAGGTGGAGAACAACCACCCAGGGGGGTACACCGTCCTTGGTAGTAGGTGGGGAAAGCAACCACCCAGGAGGTACTACCGTCCTGTGGAGTAGGTTGGAACGCAACCACCCAGGGGGGGACTTTTCCTGTGGGATAGGTTGTAGACGCAACCACCCAGGGAGGTACTAAACCCTCCCCTGGAGTAGGTGGGGAACAGAACCACCCCGGGGGACTACCCTCCCGGGGTAGTAGGTTGGAAAAAAGCAACCCCCCAGGGGGGCACCTTTTCCCGTGTATAGGTTGGTAGACACAACCACCCAGGGAGGACTTTTCCTCCTGTGGTATAGGTTGGGGAAACAGTAACCACCCCCGGGGGGTACTACCGTCCTTGGGGGGTAGGTTGGAACAGCAACCCCCCAGGGAGGTATTTCCCCTGTGGGGAGTAGGTTTTGGGGCCAACCCCCAGGGGGATCCTCCTGTGGGAGTAGGTGGAAACAGAACCACCCCGGGGGAACTACCTCCTGTGGAGTAGGTTGGGGGGCAGCAACCACCCCCGGGAGTATACCCCCTGTGGGTTTGGTTTGGGAGACAGCAAACCCCCCGGGGTATACCCTCCTGTGGAAAAAGGTTGGGGACAGCAACCCCCAGGGGGACTACCTCCGTGGAGTAGGTTGGTAGCAGCAACCACCCAGGGGGGTACACCGTCTGTGGTATAGGTTTGGGAACATAACCACCCAGGGAGGTATAAAACCCCCTGTGGAATAGGTGGTGGGAAAAACCCAAACCCCCCAGGGAGGGACTACCGCCTGTGGTAGTAGGTTGGTAGACAGCAACCACCGGGGGGAAATACCGTCCCGTGTAGTAGGTTGGTAGACAGAACCCCCCAGGGAGGTACACCGTCCGTGGTGTAGGTTTGGGAGACACAAACCCCCAGGGGGGTATACCGTCCGTGGTAGTAGGCTGGGAGACAGCAACCCCCCAGGGGGACAAACCCTCCCGTGGTAGTAGGTGGAGACGCAACCCCCCAGGGAGGGTACCGCCCCGTGGTATGGTTGGGAGACACAACCCCCAGGGAGGTATACCCCCCCTGTGGTAGTAGGTTTGGGAGACACACCACCCGGGGGGTCTACCGCCTGTGGTAGTGGTTTGGGAGACAGCACCCCCCCAGGGAGGACACCGCCCGTGGGAGTAGGGTTTGGGAGCAACAACCACCCAGGGAGGTCTACCTCCTGTGGGAGTAGGTTGGTAGACAGCAGCCACCCAGGGGGGACTACCGTCCCGTGGTAGTAGGGGTTGGGAGACAGCACCACCCAGGGAGGTACTACCCTCCTGTGGAGTAGGTTGGTAAAACACAAAACCCCCCGGGGGTACTACCTCCGTGGGAGTAGGTTGGGAGAAAGCAGCCCCCCGGGAACTACCGTCCTTGGGGATAGGTTGGTAGACAGCAAAACCCCCCAGGGAGGTTCTCCCCTCCTGTGGGTAGGTTTTTAGCAGCAAACACCCAGGGGGGTACTACCGTCTTTTGGTAGTAGGTTGGGAGCAGCACCACCCAGGGGGGACTACCGTCCCGTGGGAGTAGGTTTTAACAGCACCACCCAGGGAGGTACCCGTCCTGTGGTAGTAGGTTGGTAGACAGAACCACCCAGGGGGGTACTACCGCCTGGGTAGTAGGTTGGTAGACAGCAACCACCCAGGGAGGTACTACCGTCCTGTGGTAGTAGGTTGGTAGACAACAACCACCCAGGGAGGTACTACCGTCCTGTGGTAGTAGGTTGGTAGACAGCAACCACCCAGGGAGGTACTACCGCCCCGTGGTAGTAGGTTGGTAGACAGCAACCACCCAGGGAGGTACTACCGTCCTGTGGTAGTAGGTTGGTAGACAGCAACCACCCAGGGATGTACTACCGTCCTGTGGTAGTAGGTTGGTAGACAGCAACCACCCAGGGAGGTACTACCGTCCTGTGGTAGAGGTTGGTAGACAACAACCAAACCCAGGGAGGTACTACCGTCCGTGGAAAGTAGGTTAGACAACAACCACCCAGGAAGGTACTACCGTCCTGTGGTAGTAGGTTGGTAGACAACAACCACCCAGGGAGGTACTACCGTCCTGTTGTAGTAGGTTGGTAGACAACACCCACCCAGGAAGGTACTACCGTCCTGTGGTAGTAGGTTGGTAGACAACAACCACCCAGGGAGGTACTACCGTCCTGTGGTAGTAGGTTGGTAGACAACAACCACCCAGGGAGGTACTTCCGTCCTGGCAAGTGAGTTCAAAACGAAAGTCTGTAATTGTTTTACATGATGGTAGGATTGCTGGTGTCTTTTGTCTGTCTCATGAACATGCAAGATTACAGGTACGTCTCGCTACTTCTACTTACACTTAGGTCACACTACACATACATGTACAAGCATATATATACATACATCTCTGGATTTCTTCTAATTTCTTTCTAGTTCTTGTTCTTGTTTATTTCCTCTTATCTCCATGGGGAAGTGGAACACAATTCTTCCTTCGTAAGCCATGCGTGTTATAAGAGGCGACTAAAGTGCTGGGAGCAATGGGCTAGTAACCTCTTCTTCTGTACAAATTACTAAATTTAAAAAGAAAACTTTCGTTTTTTTTTTTTTTTGGGGGGGGGGAGAGGGCCATTCTACTTTGGTGGGATACGGCCGGTTTGTTTGAAAAGAAGTGTGTGTGTGTGTGTGTGTACTCACCTATTTGTGGTTGCAGGAGTCGAGTCTTAGCTCCTGGCCTCGCCTCTACACTGGTTGCTACTGGGTTATCTCTCTCCCTGCTCCATGAGCTTTATCAAACCTCGTCTTAAAACTGTGTATGGTTCCTGCCTCCACTGCGTCACTTTCTAGGCTATTCCACTGCCTGACAACTCTATGACTGAAGAAATACTTCCTAACATCTCTATGACTCATCTGAGTCTTCAACTTCCAATTGTGACCTCATGTTTCTGTGTCCCCTCCCTGGAACATCCTGTCTTTGTCCACCTTGTCTATTCCGCGCAGTATTTTATATGTCGTTATCATGTCTCCTCTGACCCTCCTGTCCTCCAGTGTCGTCAGGCCGATTTCCCTTAACCTTTCTTCATAGGACATTCCCCTTAGCTCTGGAACTAACCTTGTCGCAAACCTTTGCACTTTCTCTAATTTCTTGACGTGCTTGATCAAGTGCGGGTTCCAAACAGGTACTGCATACTCCAGTATGGGCCTGACATACACGGTGTACAGTGTCTTGAACGATGCCTTACTAAGGTATCGGAACGCTATTCTCAGGTTTGCCAGGCGCCCATATGCTGCAGCAGATATCTGGTTGATGTGTGCTTCCGGAAACATGCTCGGTGTCATACTCACACCAAGATATTTCTCCTTGAGCGAGGTCTGCAGTCCTTGGCCACCTAGCCTCTACTCCGTCTGCGGTCTTCTGTACCCTTCGCCGATCTTAATGACTTCGCATTTGGCGGGATTAAATTCGAGAAGCCAGTTGCTGGACCAAGTGTCCAGTCTGACCAGGTCTCTTTGAAGTCCTGCCTAATCCTCATCTGATTTAATTCTCATTAACTTCACATTGTCTGCGAACAAGGACACTTCTGAGTCTAACCCATCCATCATGTCATTCACATATACCAGAAATAGCACTGGTTCTAGGACCGACCCCTGTAGGACCCCGCTCGTCACTGGTGGCCACTGTGATACCTCATCACGTACTATGACTCGTTGTTGCCTCCCTGTCAGGTATTCTCTGATCCATTGCAG
This sequence comes from Cherax quadricarinatus, assembly GCF_026875155.1. Taxonomy (NCBI): domain Eukaryota; kingdom Metazoa; phylum Arthropoda; class Malacostraca; order Decapoda; family Parastacidae; genus Cherax; species Cherax quadricarinatus. Next base: position 1,840,395 of record NC_069453.1, on the reverse strand, counting down.
TGCCCTTCCTGTTATATGCGCCTGATCCTCCAGCTTCTGCACTAATCTCTTGTGAGGAACTGTGCTGAAGGCCTTCTTGCAGCCCAAAAAGATGCAATCAACCCACCCCTCTCTCTCGTGTCTTACTTCTGTTACTTTATCATAAAACTCATGAAGGTTTGTGACACAGGATTTGCCTTCCATGAATCCATGCTGATTGGCGTTTATACTCTTGTTCCGTTCCAGGTGCTCCACCACTCTCCTCCTGATAATCTTCTCCACAACTTTGCATACTATACACGTCAATGACACAGGTCTATAGTTTAGTGCCTCTTTTCTGACTCCTTTTTTAAAAATGGGAACTACATTTGACGTCTTCCATATCTCAGGTAGTTGCCCAGTTTCCAGGGATGTGTTGAAGATTGTGGTAAGTGGCACACACATGATATCAGCTCCCTCTCTAAGGACCCATAGGAAGATGTTGTCCGGTCCCATTGCCTTTGAGGTATCGATGTCCCTTAGCAGCTCTTCACCTCCTCCTCATTTGTATGTATGTCATCCAACACTTGTTGGTATATTCCTTGCTGGTGTCCCCCTCTGTTCTGTCCACCATGAGGCCTTCCTGTTTCCACTGCAAACACTTTCTTAAATCTCATGTTGAGCTCCTCACATACCTCTTGATCGTTTCTAGTGAGTCCCCCACCTTCTTTCCTCAGCCTGATCACCTGGCCTTTGACTGTTGTGTTTGTGTATATATGTGTGTATGTATATGTGTGTGTGTGTATATGTGCGTGTATGTGTGTGTGAGTACTCACCTAGTTGTACTCACCTAGTTGAGGTTGCAGGGGCCCCCACTCTTCACTGGTCGCTATTAGGTCACTCTCCCTGAACCGTGAGCTCTATCACACCTCTGCTTAAAGCTATGTATGAATTCTGCCTCCACTACATCGCTTCCCAAACTATTCCACTTCCTGACTACTCTGTGGCTGAAGAAATACTTCCTAACATCCCTGTGATTCATCTGGGTCTTCAACTTCCAACTGTGTCCCCTTGTTGCTGTGTCCCATCTCTGGAACATCCTGTCTTTGTCCACCTTGTCAATTCCTCTCAGTATTTTGTATGTCGTTATCATGTCCCCCCTATCTCTCCTGTCCTCCAGTGTCGTCAGGTTGAATTCCCTTAACCTCTCCTCGTAGGACATACCTCTTATCTCTGGGACTACTATTGTTGCAAACCTTTGCACTTTCTCTAGTTTCTTTGCGTGCTTGGCTAGGTGTGGGTTCCAAACTGGTGCCGCATACTCCAATATGGGCCTAACGTACACGGTGTACAGGGTCCTGAACGATTCCTTATTAAGATGTCGGAATGCTGTTCTCAGGTTTGCTAGGCGCCCATATGCTGCAGCAGTTATTTGGTTGATGTGCGCTTCAGGAGATGTGCCTGGTGTTATACTCACCCCAAGATCTTTTTCCTTGAGTGAGGTTTGTAGTCTCTGGCCCCCCTAGACTGTACTCCGTCTGCGGTCTTCTTTGCCTTTCCCAATCTGTGTGTCCCCAATCCGTATATGTGTGTGTGTGTGTGTGTGTGTGTGTGGGTGTGTGTGTGTGTGTGTGTGTGTGTGTGTGTGTGTGTGTGTGTGTGTGTGTGTGTGTGTGCGCGTGTGTGTTTATGATATTTCAAGTATAACGAGGCGAGAAACTCCAATTTTCAGAACATCCTCGCCAAAATTTGCATTTGATTTCTCAAAAGTTTTCCTTAATTACTCTCGAACGCCTGATTCAATGTGCTTTAAATTTTCAATATTTGCGTAATGTACCTCTGGCAAGATTCACGGGACTTGTTTTTAATGCATGGATTCCCTGTGCATATTTACACAGGTATTTCCAAAATTTTGTTCCCGTATGACAACTGAAGGCAAACTCCTTTTAACACTGTTGTCTCCCCAATGGAAATATGTCGTTAGGTAAGACATATATGCAACAGTTAGGTATCTTTATTTCGAAACGTTTCGCCTACACAGTAGGCTTCTTCAGTCGAGTACAGAAAATTTGATAGAAGCTGAAGATACTTGAAGACGATGTAATCAGTCCATCACCCTTAAAGTTTTGAGGTGGTCAGTCCCTCAGTCTGGAGAAGAGCATTGTTCCATAGTATGAAACAATATGGAGATGAAGTGACAGGATGGAGCCTTATATAGCGCCAGGAGGTGAGACGTAGGTCACTAGAAGAGGTATGAACTCAGATGTTGTGAGGTCAGGTCCCTCTCAAATCCAGCCGTTCTCACTAGTAGAGGTTGTCGAAGTTGATTGCAGGTCTGTACCAAGATACCCTTGTGTTGCAGTGTCTGACAGATTGAACATTAAAATGGTATGAAATACCGACAGGTTGTTAGGTAAGACACATATGCAACAGTTAGGTATCTTTAAAGATACCTAACTGTTGCATATGTGTCTTACCTAACAACCTGTCGGAAATATGTCACTGACTTTTTTGATTTATCCCAGGTTCTCTACACATATGTTTCTATGTATGATATTCTATGTATTTTTGTATGCCTGAATATAATCTTTCTTAATTCCGACTGGTATATTTAACGGAAGAGATGTTATATTCTCACTGTTAATCACGAAATGGTGTAGCATTAGTTAACATTACTGCATTTTATTTTTGCCTTGGGGCTGGTGGGGGGCTTTTGGTCCATGGAAGTGGATTAATCTTCCCCTTGCAAGGATTAATGTCTAATGGTTCTCATTCCATACATGCTTTATGACCCCCTACAAGTTTAGCACATTCCTACGGTTATATAAATGCCACACTGCAGCAGGCCTATTGGCCCTTGCGAGGCAGGTCCAATTCTCCCACCAGCTTAAGCCAATGCCTTAACCTAGTCAGGTCAGTCACATACACTTAAGGAAGGAGCACAGCATCTGACCTAGCAGCACAAGCTAGTCAGGTCCAACTCACACCCACCCACACCCACCCATGTATTTAACCTATTTTTCAAACTACACAACGTCTTAGCTTCTATGACGGTACTCGGGAGTTTGTTCCACTCATCCACAACTCTATTACCAAACCAGTACTTTCCTATATCCTTCCTGAATCTGATTTTTTCCAATTTAAAACCATTGCTGCGAGTCCTGTCTAGGCTAGATATTTTTACCACGCTATTTACATCCCTTTTGTTCATTCCTGGTAAATTAGGATATTACTCTACCCAAATTTAATTAAAAACTTTCAAAAGAAACAAAAAAGACAAATATTCTAAAATACACAAGCACATTAAGTTTGAAGCCGCTCGGAAGTTGCATTATTTAGTTATTAGCGTGGTAATTTAGGCTTCGTAGGTACAAATTTTACTGGATTCTCAGCAATAACTGGCAAATGCTTCTTCAGATCTACTTCAAACTTTTACTGATGTTATTTACATACTGGAAAGTATCTCTTGATGTTATGTTGTACTCACCTAATTGTGGTTGCAGGGGTCGAGACTCAGCTCCTGGCCCCGCCTTTTCACTGAACGCTACTATGTCCTCTTTCTACCTGCTCCATGAGCTTTATCATACCTCATCTTAAAGCTATGTATGGTTCCTGCCTCCACTACGTCACTTGCCAGACTAATCCACTTCCTGACAACTCTATGACTAAAGAAATACTTCCAATTTTAACATATTGGTTTCTCTGAAATAATTATAGAATTTTTTCTCCTGACCAAAATTAAGTCACGATATTTTTTTTTTTTTTGGCAGGCCTAATAAAAATCAACTTAATGTTCTTTTATAGGCCTATAAAGATTCTCCCCTAGAAACCATTAATAAAAAAGTGTATGTTATGAACTTCAAATTTCCATAAGACTTATTGCAATTACTTGAAGGGAATTTTGGTCTGATTTTGTCCTGAATTTTGGTCTGATTTTGTCCTGAATTTTGGTCTGATTTTGTCCTGAATTTTGGTCTGATTTTGTCTTGAATTTTGGTCTGATTTTGTCCTGAATTTTGGTCTGATTTTGTCCTGAATTTTGGTCTGATTTTGTGCTGAATTTTGGTCTGATTTTGTCCTGAATTTTGGTCTGATTTTGTCCTGAATTTTGGTCTGATTTTGTCCTGAATTTTGGTCTGGTCTGATTTTGTCCTGAATTTTGGTCTGATTTTGTCCTGTTTAGGTTTCATTATTTTGTGTAAACTGGTTAAAATATAATACTGGTCTATATGGGATAATTTCCAAGTGTTGCATCTGATTAACTTCAGTCCTTCCACTCTGATAACTAAATAATGCAATTTCCGAGCGGGTTCAAACTTTACGTGCTTGTGTATTTTAGAATATTTGTTTCGTTTGGTTTCTTTGAGAGTTTTTAATTAAACTTGGGTCGAGTAATATCCTATTTTACCATTTTTATTCCCTTAAAATCATCAATGCTGCATTATAACTGCATTTTCAACTTATGCCGCACTCTGCACTATTCCAGTAGCGTGCACTAGCGTAGAGCGGACTTACCTTAGGGAATTCTGGCATATGTTTAGCAGTCGCAGCGAATATAATAGATCTAGTTGTCTTTATTGTCGAGGTGTCGGCAGCGTATTATGCAAGGTTGAGTAATATTCCTGTCTCCTCATAATGCATTGTTGCAAAAGTTGCTTTTGTTTTAATATCGTCGTTTTCGTTTCATAACGCAATATTGCGTAGTGTTTTAGTTGTAATATATTGCAGAGGTGTGCTGTTGTGTTGTGGCATCATGCAATAATGCAATGTTGCTATTGTCGTCGTTGTTGTTACTGCTGTTATGGAATCACTCAATGTCGTATAGAGCTGCTGGTTTTGTTCTATGAACCTGTATTATGCAGTGTTGTTAGAGTAAAGAGCAACCTAAATAGATTAAGACATAACGTTAATGCCATTAAAAAAAATATACCACGGATTGGGTTAGAACCCGCGATCAGAGAGTCGGAAAACTCTAGACCGTCGCCTTAGCCACTGGAACAGCTGGCTACAATAAGATTCATCCAACTAGGTATATTTCTACACCATAGGAAGGTGTATGATTTGTTTGCAATCGTGTCATAACGATTTCGTGAGTCATGTTAACGTTATTTGTACAACCTGTAGAACTTTTGAGAAGGATGTTCTTAATCTTTCTGAAGAACTGTTGCTTAAGGACCTAATTAAAGAAGCGGTACATACATACTACATACCAACAGACATACACTCCTAAATAAGTAAGATTTCATTAATGAATGGTTCGGTCTTTTTCATGCTGATGTATTCATAAAATGGCCAAGAACAACGGAAGTATTTACGTGTTCATTTTTTTTCCCTTCACAGTCGAATGCGTTATCCCTGGAGAACAACGCTTTACTCAGGAGGAAAGTGGTGAAACTTGATTCCCTCAGGAGGTGTTCCACTGCTGCCTCCATCTGTACCACAGCATTCAAGACTATTACCTCCAGATCCTCCTCCACCATGGCACTTAACCCGGAGTACCTTGTTGAACGTCCGAAATCCCTGGCCAGGGAGTCTCATTTTCGTACCAGAAAGTCGTGCTTTCTAGATAAAGGTCAAGATTCCTTGTCCAGGAGCTCTAGTTTCCTCTGCACGGAGGAAACTCAGCCGCCTTCAACAATGTTCTTTGTCCACCATCACAAGGAAAGCTTTGTATAGCTGACACAATATTTTAGCTCTGGAGCAAAGACATTTGCAATATCTGTATGATGCTCAGAGTAACTGAGATAATCAAAATTCATTCGCATCCAATGATTTAGAAGTAAAAATATTGATCACCAGTTTCATGTAATATATTTCTTGTCATACTTTTATTTCCAAAGAAGTAGAGTCTGTACAAGGCCGTTAGAGATAAATTAGATCAAACTACAGAGATAAGGAGGTGGGTTAAAATAACAGGGTACATACACTGATAGATACCTGTCGGTGTATATACCCTGGGCCTCATACGTAGATACCAGGTAGTACAATGACTCCAGTTACTGTTAATGGCGCATATATGTGTGTTGTCAGGTGTGTTATATGTGTACATTATGTTGGCATCAGGAAATATAGTTAGGTTTCCAGTAGACTAATAATGTGGCAGTCGAGGACATATCACAATCTGCTCTCCTTAGACTGTTCGACTGAGACCTCTGTAGTAAAAATTCAGTCAATAAAGAATAAACACTACTAAACGTCTCGAACACCAATAAACACGAAAATACCCCACGAATACAGGTAAACACACTCACGAACTTTAATAAATATGGATATATACCATGAACACTGGTAAATATGTTCACTGGTAAATATGTTCTCAATGAATACCAGCGAGCAGTGAACAAGGGTTTGCTACTTGATGAAGACGGAAGAGTGAGTTTAGTTATCTGAGAGAGGTAAGACTTCTCTCTACAGGATAGTTCAGTGTGAAGACTTGATGCTAGTAACTGTATGACGTACACGATGCCTTTCTCATGACACGTTATTGAACAAATGTATATTCGAAATCAAAAGTCGTATTACACGGTTGTTCGAAGCTATTACACTGCTGTTCGTAGCTGTTACACTGCTGTTCGAAGCTGTTACACGGCCGTTCGAAGCTCTTACACAGCTGTTCGAAGTTACTAAAAACAACATACATAGCCCCACTCCACAAAGGGGGCAGTAAAGCAACAGCAAAGAACTACAGACCAATAGCACTAACATCCCATATCATAAAAATCTTTGAAAGGGTCCTAAGAAGCAAGATCACCACCCATCTAGAAACCCATCAGTTACACAACCCAGGGCAACATGGGTTTAGAACAGGTCGCTCCTGTCTGTCTCAACTATTGGACCACTACGACAAGGTCCTAAATGCACTAGAAGACAAAAAGAATGCAGATGTAATATATACAGACTTTGCAAAAGCCTTCGACAAGTGTGACCATGGCGTAATAGCGCACAAAATGCGTGCTAAAGGAATAACAGGAAAAGTCGGTCGATGGATCTATAATTTCCTCACTAACAGAACACAGAGAGTAGTCGTCAACAGAGTAAAGTCCGAGGCAGCTACGGTGAAAAGCTCTGTTCCACAAGGCACAGTACTCGCTCCCATCTTGTTCCTCATCCTTATATCCGACATAGACAAGGATGTCAGCCACAGCACCGTGTCTTCCTTTGCAGATGACACCCGAATCTGCATGACAGTGTCTTCCATTGCAGACACTGCAAAGCTCCAGGCAGACATCAACCAAATCTTTCAGTGGGCTGCAGAAAACAATATGAAGTTCAACGATGAGAAATTTCAATTACTCAGATATGGTAAACATGAGGAAATTAAATCTTCATCAGAGTACAAAACAAATTCTGGCCACAAAATAGAGCGAAACACCAACGTCAAAGACCTGGGAGTGATCATGTCGGAGGATCTCACCTTCAAGGACCATAACATTGTATCAATCGCATCTGCTAGAAAAATGACAGGATGGATAATGAGAACCTTCAAAACTAGGGAGGCCAAGCCCATGATGACACTCTTCAGGTCACTTGTTCTATCTAGGCTGGAATATTGCTGCACACTAACAGCACCTTTCAAGGCAGGTGAAATTGCCGACCTAGAAAATGTACAGAGAACTTTCACGGCGCGCATAACGGAGATAAAACACCTCAATTATTGGGAGCGCTTGAGGTTCCTAAACCTGTATTCCCTGGAACGCAGGAGGGAGAGATACATGATTATATACACCTGGAAAATCCTAGAGGGACTAGTACCGAACTTGCACACGAAAATCACCCACTACGAAAGCAAAAGACTTGGCAGACGATGCACCATCCCCCCAATGAAAAGCAGGGGTGTCACTAGCACGTTAAGAGACCATACAATAAGTGTCAGGGGCCCGAGACTGTTCAACTGCCTCCCAGCACACATAAGGGGGATTACCAACAGACCCCTGGCAGTCTTCAAGCTGGCACTGGACAAGCACCTAAAGTCAGTTCCGGATCAGCCGGGCTGTGGCTCGTATGTTGGTTTGCGTGCAGCCAGCAGCAACAGCCTGGTTGATCAGGCTCTGATCCACCAGGAGGCCTGGTCTCAGACCGGGCCGCGGGGGCGTTGACCCCCGGAACTCTCTCCAGGTAAACTCCAGGTATTACACGTCTGTTCGAAGCTATTACACTGCTGTTCGAAGCTGTTACACGGCTGTTCGAAGCTGTTACACGGCTGTTCGAAGCTGTTACACGGCTGTTCGAAGCTGTTACACGGCTGTTCGAAGCTGTTACACGGCTGTTCGAAGCTCTTACACAGCTGTTCGAAGCTATTACACGGCTGTTCGAAGCTATTAGACTGCTGTTCGAAGCTGTTACACTGCTGTTCGAATCTATTACACGGTTGTTCAAAATTATTAAACGTGTTTCCCTAGTGGTTACACGCGAGTTCTTAGCTGTTCCAACGGTTTTTGTAGCTGTTCCATATGTCCTTACAGCTGCTGCACAAATGTTGGAAGCTTTTCATACACGGGTGTTCGAAGATTGTACACAGGTGCAGGAAAATGTTTGAGTAGTGTTCAAAGACTTTCTGTAGCCATTTTAGTAGCCATTTTAAGCATTTGTGAAGCATCAATGAACACTCATCAGGTTCGGGCAGTACGGAAACATCTTCGGTTAAGGTTCCAGGAAAGGAACAAGTTACCTGTTTATGCCCATCTATGAAAAATAATAAACTTAACATAGAACGAAAATATTTTTATTTGAGACAACCATAACGATTATCGTCCCGGTTTGGTAACACGATGTTAGCCACGACTACGTATATAGGGAGTCCATTGTTACAAGGCAAGAGAACAAGGCGACAGCCTAAGGATAAGCCAAGGAAATGTGTTCGTGTTCAACCTATCCTCTATATGTGTCACCGTCCACGTGTGTCACCGTCCACGTGTGTCACCCTCCGCATGTGTCACCCTCATGTGTCACCGTACGTGATAATAATATCTTAATTTACTACCAGTACATGTACAAGGTATACAGACCATAGCTGACATCAGTGACATACTACTATATAGAAAGTCGCTCGTTATGCTGAGCATTTCCTGCAAATTAAGTCACTTATGTCCCAGGATGCGACCCACACCAGTCCACTAACACCCAGGTACCCATTTTATACTGATGAGTGAACAGGAACAACAGGTGTCTTATGGAAACACGTCCCTAATGTTTTCCAGCCGTACGGGAGGAGATTCGAACTCCGGACCTCAGTGTGTGAGCTGAGTGCGCTACCGATCGAGCTACAAAAAAATTCAATATTCATGAACAATAAAAAAAGCAATACAGTGACTGGAGCCATTTTTTTGTTATTTATGGAGCAATACATAAATAATCCGCACACTGGAGACTGATGTGTCGGTCCGACTTCTCGGTCAGACTAGTTAATGATCCAAGTCGGTCCAAAGCGTTGGAAGTTTTATTCTTCTATTTGTGGGTTACTTGTGTTCCACTGCCAGACGTAAGACACCGGGTTGTTTTGACTTTATTACTGTGGAGAAATTGCACGATTATGACAGTTAATGTACTTTATCGTTAGCACCCGTTCGCTCCTGGATGTCTCTCCCCTTCCACACTTACCTGAGGTCGGCGGTGCCTTCCCCAGATCAGTGTCTCCAGGAGTCCACTTGTGTCACTCAGTGGACTCCCTTCCCAACTTAAGAATCAAAATATTTATTAAAAGTTTATTCTTTTAGAGAAAGGTAAGGGCGGTGTTCCGTGACAATGGTCTTCCGTACTGGAACACAGGTTGTCGCATCTAACAGAAGTGGCAACATTCTACACAGCTCCTGGCCATTACTGATGGGAATATGTGTGGAGTGAGCTAGGTATTTCTGGAGTTTATCTGGAGAGAGTTCCGGGGGTCAACGCCCCCGCGGCCCGGTCTGTGACCAGGCCTCCTTAGGTCAGTGTCCCAGGATGCGACCCACACCAGTCGACTAACACCCAGGTACCCATTTTACTGATGGGGAACATAGACAACAGGTGGAAAGAAACACGTCCAATGTTTCTACTCTGGCTGGGAATCGAACCCAGGCCCTCACCGTGTGAAACGAGAGCGTTAACCACCAGGCCACCAGAGCCTTCAGTGCAGTGTATCTCATACTACTGAGACCTTCCTTAGTGGGATCGAAAATATTTTATGGGTAAGGGAATGCGTGAGTTCGGTAGAAAATGGGGAGAATGACTCGTAGAGCTGAGAGGAAAAGTGAAGATGCTATTTGGAGCGAAGTGTTTTTCGCCATATTTAATATTGATAAAAAGTTGGTTTTCTTTGGCTTAACTTTCGGATATTTTGAGGTGTTAAGTGTGCTCATCCCTCAACTACTTGGTTAAGACACAGTTATTAATAATAACGTTATTAGTAATAACGTTATTAGTTACAACGATGAAATTCGAACGAAGGGGCACAGCATCATTGTCGTAACGTAGCAATAAAACTTAATACAGAGTCGTACGACAGACAGTGTCCAACGAAAGACAAAGCAGCAGACATAGCTTTCACTATGACCTTTCAATCTGTGCTTAGTTACATCAAGTGAGTGAGGTGATGAAGTCAATTTACACGGTTGTAAACACACACACATAGTAACAATGGAAGCAATGTGCAGATTCACTTTAAGTGTCTACTGAACTAGTTCCATAGACTTCCTCCTTCGCTTCTGTGTCAGACGGCTTTACTAATCGTTAATAAAAACTGTAAGTACTTACCAATGTACGAAATGTTAGCCAATGGTAACTTTAAAACAGTTCATGGGCCACATGCATTTCTTCAGCTTTGGTTGAGATCAAATCTGAAACATGACACAACTTGAAAAGTGATTTTCGATGCCCTCTCAACTAAACATTACAAAAAAATATTACGATAACTCATTAGAATTATTTTGATTGGTCTTCAGAGGTTATCTTCTTAAACGTAGCCAACAGGTACTAAAATACATTGGTTTTATATTGTGGTCTGGGAGATGAGACGAAGAGGAGATGTTCTTGGTCTCTTCACCCAGCCTCTCCACACAACCATAAACTACATGATGTAAGCAATAATGTCATGTAAGATTCGCCATCTCATGTGTATTTATGGTTAATTAAATGAATGAGAATATGAACATAAACACTGATAAATTACACACATGTGCAACTCTTGGGTATCTTTAACGATACTTAAGAGTTGCACATGTGTCTAATTTATCAACGTACCGGTTCTCTGAACCATTCATCTATCAACATAAACACTGTCTATTGTGGCATATAAATCATAATTACATTACATATACTAGAGAAAAAATATCAAGTTACCTTGATTATTTTGCAATGGTGTAATACACTTGAACCTGTTATATTGTCATAGATTTTTATCTTATTAAATAACAATTACATCTAACAAGGAAGATAAATTGCAAATTAACCAACAAATTAATTAAGCATATTTTAAGAAATATAACAGACTCAGAGTATCTTAGTTATAAGCAGTAACAAAAACAGAGCATAATTGTTATAGACTGCGACAAATAAACGTTGTCAAAAACTGCTACAAACACAGAATGACATTGACATAGCTTGCAAACACAGCAAGTTATTTTAGACGGTAACAAACACAGCAAGTTATTTTAGACGGTAACAAACACAGCAAGTTATTTTAGACGGTAACAAACACAGCAAGTTATTTTAGACGGTAACAAACACAGCAAGTTATTTTAGACGGTAACAAACACAGCAAGTTATTTTAGACGGTAACAAACACAGCAAGTTATTTTAGACGGTAACAAACACAGCAAGTTATTTTAGACGGTAACAAACACAAAGTATATTGCTATAGAGAGTAGTGAGCAACATACTTGTCTGAGAAACAAATACACTGTACGTCTGAGGAAGTGTGAAATAGACGGCATGTTGTCACAGTGACAAACACATCATGTTGTCACAGTGACAAACACATCATGTTGTCACAGTGACAAACACATCATGTTGTCACAGTGACAAACACATCATGTTGTCACAGTGACAAACACATCATGTTGTCACAGTGACAAACACATCATGTTGTCACAGTGACAAACACATCATGTTGTCACAGTGACAAACACATCATGTTGTCACAGTGACAAACACATCATGTTGTACAGTGACAAACACATCATGTTGTCACAGTGACAAACACATCATGTTGTCACAGTGACAAACACATCATGTTGTCACAGTGACAAACACATCATGTTGTCACAGTGACAAACACATCATGTTGTCACAATGACAAACACATCATGTTGTCACAGTGACAAACACATCATGTTGTCACAGTGACAAACACATCATGTTGTCACAGTGACAAACACATCATGTTGTCACAGTGACAAACACATCATGTTGTCACAGTGACAAACACATCATGTTGTCACAGTGACAAACACATCATGTTGTCACAGTGACAAACACATCATGTTGTCACAGTGACAAACACATCATGTTGTCACAGTGACAAACACATCATGTTGTCACAGTGACAAACACATCATGTTGTCACAGTGACAAACACATCATGTTGTCCACAGTGACAAACACATCATGTTGTCACAGTGACAAACACATCATGTTGTCACACTGACAAACACATCATGTTGTCACACTGACAAACACATCATGTTGTCACAGTGACAAACATAAACCATGTTGTCACAGTGACAAACATAAACCATGTTGTCACAGTGACAAACATAAACCATGTTGTCACAGTGACAAACATAAACCATGTTGTCACAGTGACAAACATAAACCATGTTGTCACAGTGACAAACATAAACCAGTTTGTCACAGTGACAAACATAAACCATGTTGTCACAGTGACAAACATAAACCATGTTGTCACAGTGACAAACATAAACCATGTTGACACAGTGACAAACATAAACCATGTTGACACAGTGACAAACATGGTATAAACCTTGGTAATAAATACCGACAAGTTGGTTTAGAAAGACACGTAAGCAAACACTATAACATATTTATTAGAAGAAGAATGCACTTACATAACACAAGCCTTTACACGTCTTCAGTTCCCATCTTTCTTCATCCGAGATTGCAGACTCAAGGCACAAGCTATCCTCAACAAACCGCCCATGGAACAGCCCCCTAAACAGTTCATAGTACTCCCATGTGGCGATGTTGCCACGAATACTCGCCGGGCACTTGCTATGAGTAACATCAACGTTTCCACCATAAACACATCCTCTATCAAAGACCTCACTACTAAACGCAGCCCCACACCTCTAACTTCTACAGCAGGCGTCTACACTATCCCCTGTGGGTTCTGTCCCAAGAAATATGTAGGCGAGACAGGCAGAGATCTTGCAGTCCGCCTGAATGAGCATCGAAATGCCTCTAACAGAGACGATGTAAGGTACGCCTGTGTCCTCCACAGAGACTCCACGGGGCATTTGATGAACTGGAACGAGGCACAACTCGTTTCTCACCGAACCAGACCTCAGACGCCGACGGTGCCTAGAAGCCTCAGTAATCACCGTCACCGACACTATAGAACGCAACACTGGAAACTACAAAAATTTCAAAAACATTGGCATACATGATACTTAAGCAGCACCAACCCAACAACACAGGAGTCACATGATTTCATCGTCTACTGGTCCTCATCATAGGCAGAGGTTGTTTTGATAAGGACCTGCCTCGCATGGGCCAGTAGGCCTTCTACAGTGTTCCTCCATTCTTATGTTCTTATGACATTCCTCAGGTCACGTGCGTCACATCTCACTCTCCGCCTATATATATAATGCCTTTCTACCTCTGTATGTTAGAAGTGATCAAGGTCCCAGGACCGAAACGTTTTCTAATAAATATGTTATAGTGTTTGCTTACGTGTCTTTCTAGTGACAAACATAAACCATGTTGTCACAGAGACAAACATAAACCATGTTGTCACAGTGACAAACATAAACCATGTTGTCACAGAGACAAACATAAACCATGTTGTCACAGTGACAAACATAAACCATGTTGTCACAGTGACAAACATAAACCATGTTGTCACAGTGACAAACATAAACCATGTTGTCACAGAGACATAAACCATGTTGTCACAGTGACATAAACCATGTTGTCACAGTGACATAAACCATGTTGTCACAGTGACATAAACCATGTTGTCACAGTGACATAAACCATGTTGTCACAGTGACATAAACCATGTTGTCACAGTGACATAAACCATGTTGTCACAGTGACATAAACCATGTTGTCACAGTGACATAAACCATGTTGTCACAGTGACATAAACCATGTTGTCACAGTGACATAAACCATGTTGTCACAGTGACAAACATAAACCATGTTGTCACAGTGACAAACATAAACCATGTTGTCACAGTGACAAACATAAACCATGTTGTCACAGTGACAAACATAAACCATGTTGTCACAGTGACATAAACCATGTTAGTCATTTATAATATTTTAACAAATTTATCAAACATATAAAAATTAAATAATGAAAATTCGAGAATATTATGTTCTTTTTACAAATATTTTCATTTCTCTTATCGAAAAAAAAAATTCTTCCCTGGAGGTGTAAGACAACCTTCTTCAGTCAAATACTCAGGTGACTAGAAATATTAGAGATGCAAATTAGTAGTGATCAGTCCCTCAACCTTGAATAAAGTGGGGGGGGGTCAGTCCCTCGTCTCAGGTGCAAAAGGTTCATTACCAAATTTGAGAGTATGTATGCATGTATGTATACATGTATGTATACATACATGCGTGTGTATGAATGTAAGTGTATGCAAAACAACCACTGTGAAAGAATAGAGAAATTCCAAGCGCTTAAGCGTGTATAGACATACATGTATATGAAAAAAAATAGTGAATTTCCATTCGCTTTCGTGATTTCTCACATTATCAAGATCCCCCTTGTCGGTTTAGCGCTTTATTTGATTATAATAATCACATTACCAAGGAGCTGTATAAATAATAAGACAGAAGAAGACTTAGTAGGCTGAGATGTGACCTAACATGTGACCTAACATGTGGCCTAACTCCTGACCCAACACCCTCAGCATGGGAGCGAAGTCAAAATTTGGTTTTGTCAGGTCACATGTTAAGTGAAAATTTTAAGTGACATGTCATGCATAGCTTAAATTCCTCTCAAACTGTATTAATTATAAATGAATCTAATTTATATAACTCTAAACTGAATGGCTATTTCATAAATTTTGGATATTTCTTCACCTATGAACTCTGGACTACAAATACGTAAAACTCTCAAAAACATTGATGAGAAAACAGACAGTTTAACTAAAAATATGTTGGTTCTCCCTTACCATGAAAACTTGGTTGATATGCCTTCTCTTCTTAAGACTTTTAATATTAAAGTTGTATTTAAAAATCTTGATACAGTAAAAAAGAACTTTTGATAAAGAATTCCCCCCAAAATGCTGACGGATGTGTCTATAAGATTCCTTGTAAAATTTGCGATAAAGTTTATTACGGTCAAACTGGTAAAAGTCTCGAACTTAGATTAAAACAACATAAATATAGCATTAGAACTGGACAAGATTCCAATGCTCTATTTATTCATGCAAGAGATTTTAACCATCCAATTGATTTTCAAAAAGTTGAGAAAGTAGTATCAAGCAAGTCCATGGTCGAGAGAAATATGAAAATAAATGGTATAAAATACCGACACAATGGAAACATAAACACACATGCAGTTTAATGTAATCCTTTACTGACAACGTTTCGCCCACACAGTGGGCTTTTTCAAGTCACAACAGATCTACCTGGGGTGGAAGGTACGTGAGTATTTATAGTCAGGTTCAGAATGTTGAGGTCAGGTGGAGAATGCTGCATCTGATGATCCACCGGGTGTGGTTATTATTATTTTTTTATTATCACACTGGCCGATTCCCACCAAGACAGGGTGGCCCGAAAAAGAAAAACTTTCACCATCATTCACTCCATCACTGTCTTGCCAGAAGGGTGCTTTACACTACAGTTTTTAAACTGCAACATTAACACCCCTCCTTCAGAGTGCAGGCACTGTACTTCCCATCTCCAGGACTCAAGTCCGGCCTGCCGGTTTCCCTGAATCCCTTCATAAATGTTACTTTGCTCACACTCCAACAGCACGTCAAGTATTAAAAACCATTTGTCTCCATTCACTCCTATCAAACACGCTCACGCATGCCTGCTGGAAGTCCAAGCCCCTCGCACACAAAACCTCCTTTACCCCCTCCCTCCAACCTTTCCTAGGCCGACCCCTACCCCGCCTTCCTTCCACTACAGACTGATACACTCTTGAAGTCATTCTGTTTCGCTCCATTCTCTCTACATGTCCGAACCACCTCAACAACCCTTCCTCAGCCCTCTGGACAACAGTTTTGGTAATCCCGCACCTCCTCCTAACTTCCAAACTACGAATTCTCTGCATTATATTACAACCACACATTGCCCTCAGACATGACATCTCCACTGCCTCCAGCCTTCTCCTCGCTGCAACATTCATCACCCACGCTTCACACCCATATAAGAGCGTTGGTAAAACTATACTCTCATACATTCCCCTCTTTGCCTCCAAGGACAAAGTTCTTTGTCTCCACAGACTCCTAAGTGCACCACTCACTCTTTTTCCCTCATCAATTCTATGATTCACCTCATCTTTCATAGAACCATCCGCTGACACGTCCACTCCCAAAAATCTGAATACGTTCACCTCCTCCATACTCTCTCCCTCCAATCTGATATCCAATCTTTCATCACCTAATCTTTTTGTTATCCTCATAACCTTACTCTTTCCTGTATTCACCTTTACTTTTCTTCTTTTGCACACCCTACCAAATTCATCCACCAATCTCTGCAACTTCTCTTCAGAATCTCCCAAGAGCACAGTGTCATCAGCAAAGAGCAGCTGTGACAACTCCCACTTTGTGTGTGATTCTTTATCTTTTAACTCCACACCTCTTGCCAAGACCCTCGCATTTACTTCTCTTACAACCCCATCTATAAATATATTAAACAACCATGGTGACATCACACATCCTTGTCTAAGGCCTACTTTTACTGGGAAAAAATTTCCCTCTTTCCTACATACTCTAACTTGAGCCTCACTATCCTCGTAAAAACTCTTCACTGCTTTCAGTAACCTACCTCCTACACCATACACTTGCAACATCTGCCACATTGCCCCCCTATCCACCCTGTCATACGCCTTTTCCAAATCCATAAATGCCACAAAGACCTCTTTAGCCTTATCTAAATACTGTTCACTTATATGTTTCACTGTAAACACCTGGTCCACACACCCCCTACCTTTCCTAAAGCCTCCTTGTTCATCTGCTATCCAATTCTCCGTCTTACTCTTAATTCTTTCAATTATAACTCTACCATACACTTTACCAGGTATACTCAACAGACTTATCCCCCTATAATTTTTGCACCCTCTTTTATCCCCTTTGCCTTTATACAAAGGAACTATGCATGCTCTCTGCCAATCCCCAGGTACCTTACCCTCTTCCATACATTTATTAAATAATTGCACCAACCACTCCAAAACTATATCCCCACCTGCTTTTAACATTTCTATCTTTATCCCATCAATCCTGGCTGCCTTACCCCCTTTCATTTTACCTACTGCCTCACGAATTTCCCCCACACTCACAACTGGCTCTTCCTCACTCCTACAAGATGTTATTCCTCCTTGCCCTATACACGAAATCACAGCTTCCCTATCTTCATCAACATTTAACAATTCCTCAAAATATTCCCTCCATCTCCCAATACCTCTAACTCTCCATTTAATAACTCTCCTCTCCTATTTTTAACTGACAAATCCATTTGTTCTCTAGGCTTTCTTAACTTGTTAATCTCACTCCAAAACTTTTTCTTATTTTCAACAAAATTTGTTGATAACATCTCACCCACTCTCTCATTTGCTCTCTTTTTACATTGCTCCACCACTCTCTTAACCTCTCTCTTTTTCTCCATATACTCTTCCCTCCTTGCATCACTTCTACTTTGTAAAAACTTCTCATATGCTAACTTTTTCTCCCTTACTACTCTCTTCACATCATCATTCCACCAATCGCTCCTCTTCCCTCCTGCACCCACTTTCCTGTAACCACAAACTTCTGCTGAACACTCTAACACTACATTTTTAAACCTACCCCATACCTCTTCGACCCCATTGCCTATGTGTGGTTATAGAGTCTAAAATTTTGGGTAGCTTGGCAGGGGTATTGGATAAGTTGTGAGCAGACCTTCTGCAGTGTTCTATGTTCTTATGTGGGATAGCGATGAAGAAGTTTCTTGGCAAGTGGTTCAGCTATGTTATAGAAGCCATTGTTCTGGTTGAAATTGTTGGTTATAGAGATAAGTGATGATTTCAGGATTCTTCGGTATTGAGTGTTGTCTTCTGTGGCGATAAGTCTTGGGTTTCTGTAGTTAATTAAATGGTTGTGTGAATTGCGATGTTGTACACAGGCATTCCTTGTATCGTCAGTCCTGCTTGCGTACTGGTGTTCTGAAATACGTGTTTGGAGGTCTCTTGATGTTTCTCCCACGTATAATTTGTTGCAGTCATTACAAGGGATTATGTATACCCCTGCAGAGGATGGAAGCTTGAAAATTGTGTCTGTTGTTTACTCTCTTCGCAACAGATATAATTTTCTTCGTGACTGCATCCAAGAAATGGTCTTTCCAAGATCTTCTCCTCCTCAAATTGCCAACATCAAACCTCCTTTCTCCGCTACAGCTCGGACCTACATTGAAGAGTGTGCAGCACTCCGGGGCAACATGAACAGACGCACCGCCGAAATCATTCGCAGCAGAGTTACCACAGCGAATGTTCAACAGAAGATCAGACTTACTAGAAAACTACAAACTCTCTGCGATAATAGTCATTGGAAAAGTTTAGGAAGACCTGACATTATTCAAAATCTTTCATCTCGTCAACTGTCAACCACAGAAACCGAAGCCCTCAGCTTAGGCCTCAAATTCGCAACAGGAATTACGAAACCAAAACAAGACCTTAATTTCATCGCCAAAAACTACAGACACAATGACTCCGACTTCCAAAAAGGTTTCCTTCAAGGTATCATCTCAGCAGCCATCTCTACACGCAGCTCCCCAGTCATACCTCGACGTTACATTATTGCACTTAAAGGTTTAGCAGAAGACACGACCATCAGGGTCACCACCGCTGATAAAGGAGGTGGTGTTGTTATCATGAACACTGACAACTACAGGAACAAAATGCTCAATCTACTTAATGACCCAGATACCTACAAACCCCTCACAACTAACCAAGTGGACAACCTTACTAAAACTTTTCTTCAAAGGACTCGCCGCATTCTGAGGGACTCAGAACAAGGGAAGAAACTTCTGCACACCATGCCCAGCAACCCCAGACCTGCCAGAATGTACGGCCTACCAAAAACTCACAAGCCTGGTATCCCATTGAGGCCCATATCTTCGGGAATAGGCAGTGCTCCC
Source organism: Cherax quadricarinatus (assembly GCF_026875155.1). Taxonomy (NCBI): domain Eukaryota; kingdom Metazoa; phylum Arthropoda; class Malacostraca; order Decapoda; family Parastacidae; genus Cherax; species Cherax quadricarinatus. The sequence continues at coordinate 1,820,928 of NC_069453.1, read as the reverse complement.
CACCAACTCTCAGGAATTCTCGCAAAACACCTCTCCAAACTCTTGAGCACTATCAGTCCAGCACATCTCAAACAGTCGGGTGATCTTCTCAATCGCATTCGCAACATCAACATCAGGAACAAGAAACTTTCCAGCCTTGACGTAACTTCCCTATTCACCAAAGTACCTACTACACAAGCCATATATCTCTTGCGCAGAAAAATTGACGATTCACTTGATCTTCCTATTCCAGCCAGCGATTTCATCGACCTCGTTGAACTATGTGTCGGCTTCACGTGTTACTCTTTCGAAAATCACCTCTTTCAACAGACTTTTGGTCTACCCATGGGCTCGCCACTCAGTGCGGTCCTGGCGAACTTATACATGGAATATCTGGAAGCCGAGCGTTTCTCCACCATTATTCCTTCGACTGTCACCTGGCTCCGTTATGTTGACGACATTCTCCTCATAACTCCCAGGCGCTTCAACGTTCAAGCTCTCCAAGACAAACTCAACCAGGTCGAGCCCTCAATCCAGTTCACACTTGAAGAAGAAGTCGACAACACTCTTCCTTTCCTTGATGTTCTTCTCTGCAAAGCTGACCATGAACTTCATTTTAAAGTCTATCGAAAACCAACCAACCAAGACGATCTTCTCCACTTTTACTCTCACCACGACACCAAAACTAAACGTGGTGTAATTATAGGCTTCTTCCTGCGCGCACTAAGAATCTGCAGCAATGAGTTCCTTGAGGAAGAATGCACTATAATTGAACAAGTATTTTCTAAACTCCACTATCCTCGTCACTTCATCAGAGACTGCAGACGGCGGGCATTAAACATCTTCAACACACCCAGAGAAGACACCGCCGAGAAGAGATACATAGTCCTCCCCACCAACTCCATTGTCAAACATGTTTCCAACATCTTTTCCAATACATCATTCCAAGTATCTACCTCCACAACCACGACCATCAAGGACATCACCAGTAGTAGACAGGACAAGCTTCCATCCTCTGCAGGGGTATACATAATCCCTTGTAATGACTGCAACAAATTATACGTGGGCGAAACATCAAGAGACCTCCAAACACGTATTTCAGAACTCCAGTACGCAAGCAGGACTGACGATACAAGGAATGCCTGTGTACAACATCGCAATTCACACAACCATTTAATTAACTATAGAAACTCAAGACTTATCGCCACAGAAGACAACACTCAATACCGACGAATCCTGGAATCATCGCTCATCTCTATAACCAACAATTTCAACCAGAATAATGGCTTCTATAACATATCTGAACCACTTGCCAAGAGACTTCTTCATCGCTATCCCACATAAGAACATAGAACACTCAGAAGGTCTACTCATATACTTATCCAATACCCCTGCCAAGCTACCCAAGATTTTAGACACTATAACCCCACCTGGTGGATCATCAGATGCAGCATTCTTCACCTGACCTCAACATTCTGAACCTGACTATAAATACTCACGTACCTTCCACCCCAGGTAGATCTGTTTCTGACTTGAAAACGCCCACTGTGTGGGCGAAACGTTGTCAGTAAAGGATCACATTAAGCTGCATATGTGTTTATGTTTCCGTTGACAGAAATATAATTGAATCTTGTTTCATAAAAAGCAGTTTTGAAAATAATATGAATATTTCCTTAGGTTTATATAAATTAGATTCATTTATAATTAATAAAATTTGGTTAGAGTTTAATAATACATTGGACAAATAAACCTTATTTCCTGGGTAGAATAATTTGTTAGTGGGATGTCGTGAGGACCTGTCTAGTTGGACCAGCGGACCTACTGCAGTGTTCCTCTTTTCTGAGTCCGGTATTGTCGCGCGTCATGTGTTTCTTTGTTGTGGGAGTTGACTGTGAGGTGTTGTCTAAGCCCTTTAATTGCCTTCCTTTGATGTATTACTTCCATAGTTCCTTGACAATGTGAGTAGTGACGATAGCGCTTCAAATTCAAACACATCACCCACGGGTTATTTGTGTAACACACATCTCAGACCCGCAGGCTGCCACTAATGTCTTCAAACACATTTGGGAGAACATCATCCACCCTCATCCACCTCACCCAAACGTTATTCGACACATTCAAAACATAGAACACTGGAACACTGCACACACATAAGAAACAACACTAGACAGCCACATCCATCTGGACTCTCTTACCTCCCCCCCAAGAACTCGACACTCCTTTCACCAACACAGACATTAAAACTCTCCTCAGACGCCTTCCTCCCAAGGCTCCTGGTGCCTCTGGCCTAAACCATATTATCCTAAAACACTTTCCTGACTCTATCATTACTGCCTACGCTAACCTCCTCAATGCCTCCCTTGCCTCTGGATACTTCCCTTCCCTCTTCAAAGCTGCTACTGCTATCCTCCTTCCTAAACCCAATAAAGACCACTCTGACCCTAGAAACTATCGCCCTATCAGCCTCCTCGAAACTTTAGGAAAATTCTTTGAAAAACTCATCAACCATCGCCTTCGCAGATATCGGGAACACAACTCTCTACTTTCTGATGGTCAGTTTGGCTTCAGAACTCACAGATCCACACAGGATGCCATTAACATCATTCTCAACTACATCCACATAAACACAAAACAAAGAAACAGGACAGCACTGGTTGCAAAAGACGTTGAAAAAGCTTTTGACACTGTCTGGCACGAAGGGCTCAAGTACAAACTCTGCACTAACTTTAACTTGCCTCTCACTATTCGTAAACTCTCTGCAACTTTCTAGACGGCTGTACCATGAGAATCAAATTCCAAGGCTGTTACTCTGACTACTTCACACTAAATGCTGGAGTACCCCAGGGATCTGTCCTCTCCCCTACCCTCTACATTTTATACACTAACGACATTCCAACACCTGTATACCACAACTCCATCACACTAGCCAATGCAGACGACATTACACAACTCATCACTCACGCCAATATAGATACTCACAAACAAAACACAAAATGAGGTCGACAGGATAGTCATGTGGGAACGAAAATGGAGAATCAAAACCAATGCAGCTAAATCCAGCATTACATATTTTAACTACAGAAAACGTGATCCTCCATTACCTATCGAGCTCAGAACAGCTGACACCCGCACTCACTTCCCCATCACACAATCTGTCACTGTCCTTGGCGTTAATCTTGACTACCTTCTTCGTTTACACGGAGACATTCACTCAAGGCATGCAATAGCTAGTAAGGCCCTTGCGGGCCTCTACAAGCTGAAACATGCCTCTCAACGCACCAAACTACACCTCTACAAATCCCTAATAAGTCCTCTGATAACTTACTCTCCTCTAGCCCTCTCTCTTGCAGCTAAAACATACTTACTTAAACTGCAGCGTGTCCAGAACAAGGCGCTGCGCTGGGTGCTTGATGTCAGATGGAAGGACTTCGCCACAAGCGAGTCTCTCCATGCCCAATTAGACATCCCTGCGCTGAATCTGTACTGGAAGACGCTCAGTGACAGACAGACAAACTTGAGACACGACATGACTACTGGACCTCTCTCCTTGACGAAGACATTCGCAGACCCACAAACCAACACAACCTTTTCTACTCCTTGCTTGATCCTGCTCCTAACCCTATTTACAAATAACCTTGGATACTCTGACAGGTACCATTCTCTGACCCACGTTCGCCTTAGCTTTTGGGTTAAGACATGGCTCAGTTCTACACTCCTCTCTAGCGCTAAACGTCGCATGTCCCTTCCTCCCCGCTCACCCCACTGGAGTCCCAACAGAAGAGGCTGAATTTCTCTTCTCAATATCTGTCCCACGATCACCTTCGCTGCTGGGTTAAGCCCTGGCTCTATTTCTACGACTAAGAACACTCCTCTCCAGCGCTTTTCTTTGTCTGTCCCGTCTTCCCCGCTCATCCCATTCGGGATCTTACCTGAACTTGTTCGTTCGTTCGTATTACTTTCATAGTTCCTTGACAATGTGAGTAGTCACGATAGCGCATGGAATTTCACTACTCTTTCACAGTGGTTGTTTTGCATATTTTAAAATCACCTGTTTACTGTGATCTTATTGCATATATATATATATATATATATATATATATATATATATATATATATATATATATATATATATATATATATATGTGTGTATATATATATATATATATATATATATATATATATATATATATATATATATTATATAATATATATATAAATATATATATACATATATATATTATATATATATATATATATATATATATATATATATATATATATAACAATGAAATCAGTAGGTAGTAGGTTGGTAGACAGCAACCACCCAGGGAAGTACTACCGTCCTGCCAGATGACTGTGAAACAAAAACCTGTAATTGTTTTGCATGATGGTAGGATTGCTGGTTTCTTTTTCTGTCTCATAAACACGCTAAGATAACAGGGATATCTTGCTACTCCTACTAACACTTTGGTCACACTTCACAGACACGCACATGCATATATATATATACATACATCTAGGTTTTTCTCCTTTTCTAAATAGCTCTTGTTCTTTTTTATTTCTTCTATTGTCCATGGGGAAGTGGAAAAGAATCTTTCCTCCGTAAGCCATGCGTGTCGTATGAGGCGACTAAAATGCCGGGAGCAATGGGCTAGTAACCCCTTCTCCTGTATACAATTACTAAAAAAGAGAAGAAGAAAAACTTTATAAAACTGGGTTGCTTAAATGTGCGTGGATGTAGTGCGGATGACAAGAAACAGATGATTGCTGATGTTATGAATGAAAAGAAGTTGATGTCCTGGCCCTAAGCGAAACAAAGCTGAAGGGGGTAGGGGAGTTTCAGTGGGGGAAATAAATGGGATTAAATCTGGAGTATCTGAGAGAGTTAGAGCAAAGGAAGGGTAGCAGTAATGTTAAATGATCAGTTATGGAAGGAGAAAAGAGAATATGAATGTGTAAATTCAAGAATTATGTGGATTAAAGTAAAGGTTGGATGCGAGAAGTGGGTCATAATAAGCGTGTATGCACCTGGAGAAGAGAGGAATGCAGAGGAGAGAGAGAGATTTTGGGAGATGTTAAGTGAATGTATAGGAGGCTTTGAACCAAGTGAGAGAGTAATTGTGGTAGGGGACCTGAATGCTAAAGTAGGAGAAACTTTTAGAGAGGGTGTGGTAGGTAAGTTTGGGGTGCCAGGTGTAAATGATAATGGGAGCCCTTTGATTGAACTTTGTATAGAAAGGGGTTTAGTTATAGGTAATACATATTTTAAGAAAAAGAGGATAAATAAGTATACACGATATGATGTAGGGCGAAATGACAGTAGTTTGTTGGATTATGTATTGGTAGATAAAAGACTGTTGAGTAGACTTCAGGATGTACATGTTTATAGAGGGGCCACAGATATATCAGATCACTTTCTAGTTGTAGCTACACTGAGAGTAAAAGGTAGATGGGATACAAGGAGAATAGAAGCATCAGGGAAGAGAGAGGTGAAGGTTTATAAACTAAAAGAGGAGGCAGTTAGGGTAAGATATAAACAGCTATTGGAGGATAGATGGGCTAATGAGAGCATAGGCAATGGGGTCGAAGAGGTATGGGGTAGGTTTAAAAATGTAGTGTTAGAGTCTTCAGCAGAAGTTTGTGGTTACAGGAAAGTGGGTGCAGGAGGGAAGAGGAGCGATTGGTGGAATGATGATGTAAAGAGAGTAGTAAGGGAGAAAAAGTTAGCATATGAGAAGTTTTTACAAAGTAGAAGTGATGCAAGGAGGGAAGAGTATATGGAGAAAAAGAGAGAGGTTAAGAGAGTGGTGAAGCAATGTAAAAAGAGAGCAAATGAGAGAGTGGGTGAGATGTTATCAACAAATTTTGTTGAAAATAAGAAAAAGTTTTGGAGTGAGATTAACAAGTTAAGAAAGCCTAGAGAACAAATGGATTTGTCAGTTAAAAATAGGAGAGGAGAGTTATTAAATGGAGAGTTAGAGGTATTGGGAAGATGGAAGGAATATTTTGAGGAATTGTTAAATGTTGATGAAGATAGGGAAGCTGTGATTTCGTGTATAGGGCAAGGAGGAATAACATCTTGTAGGAGTGAGGAAGAGCCAGTTGTGAGTGTGGGGGAAGTTCGTGAGGCAGTAGGTAAAATGAAAGGGGGTAAGGCAGCCGGGATTGATGGGATAAAGATAGAAATGTTAAAAGCAGGTGGGGATATAGTTTTGGAGTGGTTGGTGCAATTGTTTAATAAATGTATGGAAGAGGGTAAGGTACCTAGGGATTGGCAGAGAGCATGCATAGTTCCTTTGTATAAAGGCAAAGGGGATAAAAGAGAGTGCAAAAATTATAGGGGGATAAGTCTGTTGAGTGTACCTGGTAAAGTGTATGGTAGAGTTATAATTGAAAGAATTAAGAGTAAGACGGAGAATAGGATAGCAGATGAACAAGGAGGCTTTAGGAAAGGTAGGGGGTGTGTGGACCAGGTGTTTACAGTGAAACATATAAGTGAACAGTATTTAGATAAGGCTAAAGAGGTCTTTGTGGCATTTATGGATTTGGAAAAGGCGTATGACAGGGTGGATAGGGGGGCAATGTGGCAGATGTTGCAAGTGTATGGTGTAGGAGGTAGGTTACTGAAAGCAGTGAAGAGTTTTTACGAGGATAGTGAGGCTCAAGTTAGAGTATGTAGGAAAGAGGGAAATTTTTTCCCAGTAAAAGTAGGCCTTAGACAAGGATGTGTGATGTCACCGTGGTTGTTTAATATATTTATAGATGGGGTTGTAAGAGAAGTAAATGCGAGGGTCTTGGCAAGAGGCGTGGAGTTAAAAGATAAAGAATCACACACAAAGTGGGAGTTGTCACAGCTGCTCTTTGCTGATGACACTGTGCTCTTGGGAGATTCTGAAGAGAAGTTGCAGAGATTGGTGGATGAATTTGGTAGGGTGTGCAAAAGAAGAAAATTAAAGGTGAATACAGGAAAGAGTAAGGTTATGAGGATAACAAAAAGATTAGGTGATGAAAGATTGAATATCAGATTGGAGGGAGAGAGTATGGAGGAGGTGAACGTATTCAGATATTTGGGAGTGGACGTGTCAGCGGATGGGTCTATGAAAGATGAGGTGAATCATAGAATTGATGAGGGAAAAAGAGTGAGTGGTGCACTTAGGAGTCTGTGGAGACAAAGAACTTTGTCCTTGGAGGCAAAGAGGGGAATGTATGAGAGTATAGTTTTACCAACGCTCTTATATGGGTGTGAAGCGTGGGTGATGAATGTTGCAGCGAGGAGAAGGCTGGAGGCAGTGGAGATGTCATGTCTGAGGGCAATGTGTGGTGTGAATATAATGCAGAGAATTCGTAGTTTGGAAGTTAGGAGGAGGTGCGGGATTACCAAAACTGTTGTCCAGAGGGCTGAGGAAGGGTTGTTGAGGTGGTTCGGACATGTAGAGAGAATGGAGCGAAACAGAATGACTTCAAGAGTGTATCAGTCTGTAGTGGAAGGAAGGCGGGGTAGGGGTCGGCCAAGGAAGGGTTGGAGGGAGGGGTAAAGGAGGTTTTGTGTGCGAGGGGCTTGGACTTCCAGCAGGCATGCTTGAGCGTGTTTGATAGGAGTGAATGGAGACAAATGGTTTTTAATACTTGACGTGCTGTTGGAGTGTGAGCAAAGTAACATTTATGAAGGGATTCAGGGAAACCGGCAGGCCGGACTTGAGTCCTGGAGATGGGAAGTACAGTGCCTGCACTCTGAAGGAGGGGTGTTAATGTTGCAGTTTAAAAACTGTAGTGTAAAGCACCCTTCTGGCAAGACAGTGATGGAGTGAATGATGGTGAAAGTTTTTCTTTTTCGGGCCACCCTGCCTTGGTGGGAATCGGCCGGTGTGATAAAAAAAAAAAAAAAAAAAAAAAAAATAAAAATGAAATCACGAAACAAGTGAGACAGCGACCCTGGCTCAGTGGTAAGGCGACATGTACGTTGTGTTTTCTCTTGAGGCGGAATAATGTGCAGTGGGGTCGAACCCTGGCCTGCCGAAGTTTGGTAAATATGTATATATACATATATCCAAGGGGAAGTGGAAAAGAATTCTTCCTCCATAAGCCATGCTAGTCATAAGAGGCGAAGAAAATGCAGAGAGCAATGAGTTAGTAACCCCCTTCTCCTGTATAAATTACTAAACATAGGAATAAAAAATTTATGAATATAGGATGTTTGAATGTGCGTAGATGTTATGCAGATATGAAAGTGATGATTACAAGTGTAATGAATGAAAAGAAGTTGGAGGTTCTTGATCTAAGCAAAACAAAGTTGAAAGGGGGGGGAAGGGGGTAGGGTAGTTTCAGTGAGAAGAAATTAATTGAATAAGTTCAGGAGTGAAAGAGTTATGGAAGAGGTAGCAGTAATGTAAATGAATAATTCAGAGAAAAGACAAGTTGATAAATTAGATACATGTGCAACACTTTGGTATCTTTACTGAGGAAACGTTTCGCGCCACAGTGGCTTCATCAGTCCATACAAAGGAGAATGGTGAAGAACAGGAGGAATCTGAGGTAAACAGTCCCTCAACCTTGAGTCGATGCAGTCAGTCCATCAATGATTGTAGATAAATAGTTCTCTGGACCATTCATCTACGTTCCCGTCTGACACAGTAACATCTTGGTAGCAATAATGTTGAAGGATCATGTAGGTTATAATGTTGAAGGATCACGTAGATTATAATGTTGAAGGATCACGTAGATTATAATGTTGAAGGATCACGTAGAGTATAATGTTGAAGGATCACGTAGGTTATAATGTTGAAGGATCACGTAGAGTATAATGTTGAAGGATCACGTAGAGTATAATGTTGAAGGATCACGTAGAGTATAATGTTGAAGGATCACGTAGGTTATAATGTGGGTCGGATGCGAAAAGTGGATTATAGTATCCATGCTCTTGGAAAAGAGAGGAGTGTAGAGGAGAGACATTTTGGGAGATAAGTGTTTAGGAAGCTTTGAACCAAGTGCGAGTAGTGTTTGTGGAGGAGCTTTGAACCAAGTGCGAGTAGTGTTTGTGGAGGAGCTTTGAACCAAGTGAGAGTAGTGTTTGTGGAGCTTTGAACCAAGTGAGAGTAGTGTTTGTGGAGCTTTGAACCAAGTGAGAGTAATGTTTGTGGAGCTTTGAACCAAGTGAGAGTAGTGTTTGTGGAGCTTTGAACCAAGTGAGAGTAGTGTTTGTGGAGCTTTGAACCAAGTGAGAGTAGTGTTTGTGGAGCTTTGAACCAAGTGAGAGTAGTGTTTGTGGAGCTTTGAACCAAGTGAGAGTAGTGTTTGTGGAGCTTTGAACCAAGTGAGAGTAGTGTTTGTGGAGCTTTGAACCAAGTGAGAGTAGTGTTTGTGGAGCTTTGAACCAAGTGAGAGTAGTGTTTGTGGAGCTTTGAACCAAGTGAGAGTAATGTTTGTGGAGCTTTGAACCAAGTGAGAGTAGTGTTTGTGGAGCTTTGAACCAAGTGAGAGTAGTGTTTGTGGAGCTTTGAACCAAGTGAGAGTAGTGTTTGTGGAGCTTTGAACCAAGTGAGAGTAGTGTTTGTGGAGCTTTGAACCAAGTGAGAGTAATGTTTGTGGAGCTTTGAACCAAGTGAGAGAGTAGTGTTTGTGGAGCTTTGAACCAAGTGAGAGTAGTGTTTGTGGAGCTTTGAACCAAGTGAGAGTAATGTTTGTGGAGCTTTGAACCAAGTGAGAGAGTAGTGTTTGTGGAGCTTTGAACCAAGTGAGAGAGTAGTGTTTGTGGAGCTTTGAACCAAGTGCGAGTAGTGTTTGTGGAGGAGCTTTGAACCAAGTGAGAGTAGTGTTTGTGGAGCTTTGAACCAAGTGAGAGTAGTGTTTGTGGAGGAGCTTTGAACCAAGTGAGAGTTGTGTTTGTGGAGGAGCTTTGAACCAAGTGAGAGTAGTGTTTGTGGAGCTTTGAACCAAGTGAGAGTAGTGTTTGTGGAGCTTTGAACCAAGTGAGAGTAGTGTTTGTGGAGGAGCTTTGAACCAAGTGAGAGTTGTGTTTGTGGAGGAGCTTTGAACCAAGTGAGAGTAGTGTTTGTGGAGCTTTGAACCAAGTGAGAGTAGTGTTTGTGGAGCTTTGAACCAAGTGAGAGTAGTGTTTGTGGAGGAGATTTGAACCAAGTGAGAGTTGTGTTTGTGGAGGAGCTTTGAACCAAGTGAGAGTAATGTTTGTGGAGCTTTGAACCAAGTGAGAAGGAGCTTTGAACCAAGTGAGAGTTGTGTTTGTGGAGGAGCTTTGAACCAAGTGAGAGTAGTGTTTGTGGAGGAGCTTTGAACCAAGTGCGAGTAGTGTTTGTGGAGCTTTGAACCAATTGAGAGAGTAGTGTTTGTGGAGCTTTGAACCAAGTGAGAGAGTAATTATGTTACAGAATGCGACATCTACTAAGTGAAGACATCTCCAGAGAACAGTTTATCAAAGAGTATTGTAGTCCAGTCATCATGTAAATCATATAGTTGGAAATATAAACATATATGCAGTATAATGTGATCCTTTATTGACAGCCTAGTTTCATGTAGAGTTTCAACGCTTTTGTATTTCAAGTGGACGAATATAGACCAACCAAATAAAAGTCGAGATGTTTAATAACAAAAGTGTCGAGGTAGTAATAGTTACAATTAATGTAGTCTGAATAATTAAACAATCTCTTACACAACTCTAGGAGTATAACTTGGTATACTTATATATCATGGTTATTCTGGACATATAATATGATGGTGACTTCTTGTTCTTCATGTATGTGTGTGTGTATATGTATGTCCTTCGTATGTATACAGTGAGGCTCATCATAGACTTGGAATATGACTGGCAAGAAGCCCCTATAACCTAAACTTCTGAACCGACGAGGTAATCAAACAGCTTGCTTGAACAATGTGACGACCCTTTGCCAAATAGCAGTAATTCACAAAGTAGGAGTGACCAGAACAGCGTCAGGCAAGGAATCAAGGAGACCATTAACGACCCTAAGTGTGGACCATCAGCAGATCCTACACAAAAGCATAAAACTCCCTTAATACCGAAAGTAAGTTCAGCATACTAAATGTTATTTCACATTTCGTCCTCAAGAAGTGCATACCCGAGTGCAGCCTAGGATAGATCACCGGCACACCATCAGGAATCACAGAGCACTAGGAACTTCCTACCCAAATTTTTAGCTTCACTTCAGAACATGTCTTCTCGCCCACCCACTGCCTGACACGTCCCTCCACTCGTGTCACGTGTATGGATGAGGTGCGACCTTCCCTATATATTTTTCTCTAATTTCACTTATGTATCTGCTGAAGAGGATCCCAGAAATTGATCGAAATATACAGACCAGTTAATTATGCAGAGTTTTAGTCTCCATTTGGGTTATTATTGAGTATGTCTATAATATATATTTTTTTTCAACACGTTGGCCGTCTCCCACCTAGGAAGGGTGACCCAAAAAAGAAACACTTTCACCACCATTCACACAATCACTGTCTTTGCAGAGTTAGCAGATATGACAGTTCAGATGTCAATTCAAGCGGCAAATATCCCAAACCGCTACTTTAAAGTGCAAACACTGTACTTTCCACCTCCAGGACTCAAGTCCGGCTAACTGGTTTCCCTGAATCTCCTCATAAAATATTACCCTGCACACACTCCAACAGCTCGTCAAGTCTCACAAACCATTCATCTGCATTCACTCGTATCTAACACGCTCACACACGCCTACTGCATGTCCAAGCCCCTTGCACACAAAACTTCTTATACCCACTCTTCCATCCTTTCCTTGGACGAATCTTACCTCTCCTTCCCTCCACTACAGATTTATACCCCCTCCAAGTCATTCTATTTTGCTAAATCCTCATCCACTCCAAAAAACCCTCCTCAACCCTCTGACTAATACTTTTAGTAACTCCAAACCTACTCTTAATTTCCACACACTACATAATATTTACACCATTGTCCTTAGACACGACATCTCCACTGCCTCCAGCCTCCTCCTTGTTGTAACATTTACAACCCATGCTTCATACCAAAATATGAGTGTTGGTACCACTATATTCTCAAATTCCCTTCCTTGCCTCCACGGATAACGTGGAGGTAGGGAAGGGAATTGATGGTTTACTTCGACTGGAAGGAAATCTATGGTTTACCTCGTTCTTCATAAACCCATCTGAAACATATCTGAACAAATTCACTTCTTCCATACTCCTTCTAATGTGATATCAAAATTTTCTTTACCTAACTCATTTGATACCCTCATTACCTTACTCTTATCTATGTTCACTTTCAACTTTGTTCCTTACACACCCTCCCAAACTCGTCGATTAACCTTTGCAACTTCTCTTTAGAATCTCTCAAAAAAGCACAGTATCATCAGCAAAAAGTAACTGTCAACTCCCATTTTGTATTTGATTCCCCAAAATTTAATCCCAACCTTCTCCCCAACACCCTAGCATTTACTTCTTTATCAACCCCATCTATAAATGTGTTAAACAGCCATGGTGACACTGCACAACACCGTCTAATACCTACTTTTACCGGAAAGTAATCTCCCTCTTTCCTACACACCGTAATCCGAGCCTCACTATCCTGGTAAAAACTCATTATAGCATTTAGTAACTTGCAACATATTCCATACCCTTGTAATATCTGCCACATTGCTTCTCTATCCACCCTGTCATATATCTTTTCTAAATCCATAAATGCAACAAAAACTTCCCTACCTTTATCTAAATAATGTTCACTTCTATGCTTCAATGTAAATTCTTGATCTACACATCCCCTACTCATTCTAAAGCCTCCTTGTTCATCTGCATTCGTTCAATAATAACCCTACAGTACACTTTACCTCAGTTAAGTTTTTCCCTTATAATTTTTTACACTCTTTTGTTCCCCTTTCCTTTATATAATACATGCTCTCTGCTAATACCTAGCTACCTTCCCATCTTTCATACATTTATTGAACGAAAGTGTCAACCACTCCAAAACTATCCCCACATGCTTTTAACATTTCTGTCATTATCCCGTCAGTTCCAGTTGCTTTACCCCCTTTCATTCTACCCAACGCCTCACGCACCTCCCCCATACTCACAACCGGCTCTTCTTCACTCCTAAAAGATGTTACACCTCCCTGGTCAATGCATGTAATTACTGCCTCCCTCTCTTCATCAACATTTAAGAGTTCCTCAAAATATTTCCATTATCTTCCCAAAACCTCCATCTCCCCATCTACTAACTTCCCAACTCTGTTTTTAACTGACAAATCCATTCGTTCCCTAGGCTTTCTTAACCTGTTTATCTCACTACAAAAAAAATTCTTATTCTCAGCAAAATTTATTGACTAATGCCTCACCCACTATCATTTGCTCTTCATTTGCACTTTCTCACCACTCTCTCCACATTTCTTTCACTCTCCATATACTCCGCCTTTCTTACATCACTCCTGTTGTGTAAAAACCTCTCATAAGCGACGTTTTTCTCTTTTATCACACCCTTTCCCTCATCATTCCACCAGTCACTCCTCTTTCCTCCTGAACCCACCTTCCTATAACGACAAATTTCTGCCCCACATTCTAACACTATTTTTAAAGCTATCCCCCCTATTCAACCCCCCCCCTCATTACCCATACTTGCACTAGCCCACCTTTCTGGCAATAGTTGCTTAAATCTCACCCTGACTTCCTTCTCCCTTAGTTTACAAACTTTCACATCTTACTGTTTCCATTTTCCTTTTGCCCCATCTACCTCTTACTTTAACTGTAACTACAAATAAATAATGATCTGACATATCTATTACCCCTCTATAAACATGCACATCCTGAAGTCTGTCCATCATCCTTTTATCCACCAATACATTAGCTAACTACTCTCATTACGTGCTGTATCATATCTTGTATATTTATTCATCCTCATGCCATAAGTAGTTCAATTAAAGGTCCACCATTATCATTTTCCCCTGGCATCCCAAACTTACCTATTACTCCCTCCACAACAGTTTTACCCACTTTAACATTTAGGGTTCCCACAACAAGTACTCTCTCACGTTGTTCAAAACTCCCCAAACACTAACTCATCATCTACAAAAACCACTCTCTCCTCCACACTCCTTTCTACTCCAAGTGCATAAACACTTTCTATAACCCACTCTTCATATCCGACCTTTATTTTACTGCCCATAATCTTTGAATTATAGATTTATATTCCCTCTCCTCTTGTCATATATATCTGATCCTTCAACATTATTGCTACTCCTTCCTTAGCTCTATTAAAAACCCCTGACCTAATCCCATTTATTTCTCCCCACTGAAACTCTCCTACCCCCTTCAGCTTTGTTACACTTAGAGCCAGAACATCCAGCTTCTTTTCACAACATCCACAATCATCTCTTTCTTATCTCCTGCGCTACATCCACACACATTCAAACATCCCAACTTAAAGATTTTATTTTTAGTAAGCTATACGGGAAAAGGGGTTACTAGCCCATTGCTCCCGGCATTTCAGTTGACTTTTACAACACGTATGGCCTACAGAGGAAAGATTCTTATTACAGTTCCCCATGGATATGAAAGGAAAATAATATACATAAACGTGTATATGCACGTGTATACATAAACGTGTATATGCACGTGTATACATAAACGTGTATATGCATGTGTATTGTGACCCAGGTTGAAGTAAAGTTAGCTCTAACTTTAAGAGACAGGAATGAAGGTTTGTGTCTTATACTTATCTGGCAGGATAGTAGGACTTCCCTTGATGGCTGCTTTCTATTCTATACCACAGGATAGTAGTACCTCGGTGGCTGTTGTTTACTATCCTACCACCACAGGATAGTAGTACCTCCCTTGGTGGCTGCTACCTCCCTACTACCACAGGATAGGATAGTACCTCCCTTGATGGCTGCTGTTTACTATCCTACTACCACAGGATAGAAGTACCTCGGTGGCTGCTGTCTACTATCCTACTACCAGAGGATAGTAGTACCTCACTTGATGGCTGCTGTCTACCACCCTACTACCACAGGACAATAGAACCTCCCTTGGTAGTTGTCTACTATCCTACTACCACATGACAATAGAACCTCCCTTGGTGGCTGCTGTCTACTATCCTACTACCACAGGATAGTAGTACCTTCCTTGATGGCTTCTGTCTACTACCCTACTACCACAGGATAGAAGTACCTCCCTTGATGACTGCTGTCTACCACCCTACTACCACAGGATAGTAGTACCTCCCTTGATGACTGCTGTCTACCACCCTACTACCACAGGATAGTAGTACCTCCCTTGACGGCTGCTGTCTACTACCCTACTACCAATGGACAATAGAACCTCCCCTGGTGGCTGCTGTCTACTATCCTACTACCACAGGATAGTAGTACATTCCTTGATGACTGCTGTCTACCACCCTAATTACCACAGGATAGTAGTACCTCCCTTGATGGCTGCTGTCTACTCTCCTACCACCACAGGATAGTAGTGCCTCCCTGCTATCTACTATCCTACTGTTTCTTATCCACTTTTTTACATTCACTTCCGTTCTTCCTTCTTTCAGTCTTCTCCCTTTACTGTCTTCCAATGTCTCTTTCCTCACTTTAGCAAACTGCGTCTTTCCTTACTTTCTTACACTCACTCTCCTCTCACTTCCGTACTCTGTACCTCTTCTCCAAAGTCCTGTCTTTTCCAGCACTGTCTATGCCCTCACTTTCAACCTCTATTTTCCTTTTTATCGTTTCTTCCCTCCCTTCCGTTCATTCTCTCTCCCCAATTCCAGGCTCTGCCTCTCCTCTATTTCCCTTTTCTTCTTTACCTCAGTACAATCTCTTCACCTTTACTTCCATTTACTGTCTCTTCTCATTTCCATTCACCATCTCTTCCTCTCACAGCCATACATTGCCTCGACTCTCATTTCTATACACTTTCTTTTCCCTCGCTACATGCTCTCTCTCTCTCTCTCTCTCACCCTCTACATCACCTTTCTTCCCTCACCTCCATAATCTCTCTCTCAGCATCTACTCTCCTCTCCCCTATCACATCTGTTCTATATACTTTTGCCTCTATACAATTTTCTCTCCCCTCTCTATCCATCAGCACCATGACAAGCCTCCCTTATCAGTCCCACCAGCCTGGTGTTACTGTACCTCAGCTACCACTGCTGCCTTGATGCTACCAGTGCCACCTTAGTGTACCCACCACTCTAGTCTTGCTGCACCATAACTTCTGTTACCAGTGCTACTTTGGTGCATCCACCACCCTGGTCTTGCTGCACCATAGCTTCTGTTACCAGTGCTACTTTGGTGCATCCACCACCCTAGTCTTGCTGCACCATAACTTCTGTTACCAGTGCTACTTTGGTGCATCCACCACCCTAGTCTTGCTGCACCATAACTTCTGTTACCAGTGCTACTTTGGTGCATCCACCACCCTGGTCTTGCTGCACCATAACTTCTGCTTCCAGTGCTCCATGGCTTCAGATTGACGAACACAAGTGCGAAGCTCTAATACGTGGTATATAAAAAATTATCCTCAGATAACTGCGTAGTGTTCAACTTGGTAAAGCCGGTAAGAAGAGGTTAGGAACCTCTCGTGGCGAAGATTTGAAGCAAAGAATGTCTAAATATTGATTGTATTGTAAATAAAATCTCTGGATTTATATCAGGAAGTGAAAGTAACAGAAGCCCCAAGTTATGCTACGTGTTACGTTTTTCTCCCTTAGTTGTTAGGGTCCTCAGTATAAATTCTGGTGGAGGGTTGTTCATTAATATTTTGTAAAGTCTAGGGGAAGATTTACATTCATCAATAGTCTATCTTAGCCTGGGAAAACTTACCCTTACTTCCTTTCAGAAAAGTTATTTAAACCACTACTATACATAAATAGATATATTCAATGGTTAGGTATTTACAACATATGTATGTTACGTAGTCTGGCCCAGCTTTCCCATTCACAACAAGGAATACATTACGAATATCAGAATGATATACAATACCGACAGGTTGGTAGGTAAGACACATGGGCAACAGTTAGGCAACTGTACTCCCAAATGTTTCGCCTACACAGTAGGCGAAACATTTCCTTCCGATTGTTTCAGACTGTGGAACAGAACTCTTCTCCAGGCTGAGGGACTCACAACCTCAAAACTCCGACTTTAAGGGTGATAGACTGATTACATCGTCTTCACATTTCTACTGCTCCTGCCTTCTTTTGTACTCGACTGAAGAAGCCTACTGTGTAGGCGAAACGTTTCGGAATAAAGTTGCCTAACTGTTGCAAATGTGTCTTAACTACCAAGGAATACATATCCTAGTCTGGCCCAGCCTTCCACCACATGAGCACAAGTCACATGATTTGAAAACCATTACGTTTTTCTCCCTGGTGGCCTTAACCCCATGTTTTGATACACTGTAGTTAATTATGAGTCTTACCCCATGAGCAACTCACATTTTGCCCAAAAGTAGAGTGGGTAGGTAATCCCAGCCTGGGATTACCTACCCACGATGGCCTCTTCTCTGCTCTTATACCCACAACAGCCTAACATTACGATGCATAATTTCATAATTAATACATTCTTTTCTCCAGTAACTATAGCTTATTTTATTTTTACAATACTGTCTTTTAATATAATTATTATAAGTATGTATCGATTTACAACTGAACGCATTTTATGGATATACAGGATTAATATATTTCGCGTCTCCAAATAAGATTGATCAATACTCATGATAGAATCAACTCATTTGTGCCCCCAACAGTTCAGTATAACTAGGTATTATATATAATGAGGATTTTCTTGCGATTTGGGTACATAGATACATATATGGTCCTAATACCCCATAACACTACGAATAAATATATCGTTTGTAAGACCTCATTTAAAATACGAGTCGTTTAGGTCTACCTAATCCGTAATTTATGTAAATGGATTGGAGAACATACGGAAAAGATTCCCACTAATAACCGAGTTTATAATGAATCTCTCCTACGTAGAACGGCTGAAGAGGTCTGATCCTACACTCTCTTGACAGGCGTTGACCGAGGATATATTTCACAGAGGTGTGCAACACAGGTATACAATACCGACAAGATAAAAGTTAATACACATGTGCAACATCTGGTTATCTTTCTTGTAGACGTTTCGCCCTCCAGTGGCTTTATCAATACAGATTCTTTGACATAATTAGAAAACAGAAGAATTATATACAAAAGATGAGGTAATCAGTCCCTCAGCCTTGGAGGTGGTGTTCACAGCACCATGGTTGTAGAGAATCTCTACAACCATGGTGCTGTGAACAACCAGATAAGATAAGATAAGATAAGATTTCGTTCGGATTTTTAACCCCGGAGGGTTAGCCACCCAGGATAACCCAAGAAAGTCAGTGCGTCATCGAGGACTGCCTAACTTATTTCCATTGGGGTCCTTAATCTTGTCCCCCAGGATGCGACCCACACCAGTCGACTAACACCCAGGTACCTATTTGCTGCTAGGTGAACAGGACAACAGGTGTAAGGAAACGTGTCGAAATGTTTCCACCCGCCGGGAATCGAACCCGGGCCCTCCGTGTGTGAAGCGGGAGCTTTAGCCACCAGGCCACCGGGCCACTGAGAAATTGTGAAGACGATACCGAACCCAGAAAGAACTCCATCCAAGACATTTCAGTTTTTGTAAAGATACAGTAGAGATGTATTTAAGTGGATCACACAGCCAACTTTGATACTTTTAGATTAGATACATAAATATACAGAGAAAGATGGCGATCAACATGATTCGAAGCTACGTCAGGGAGGCTGGCAAGGCTCCCCAAGTGACGCTCTAGACTACACGGCCACAGATACCTCAAAAGCTGGGTAGCTTGTTTACAAGCCATTCTTCTTTCCTAGCCCGGCCACACTAGCACATCAGTGGGGCTCTAGCATGATTTCAAATTATTTCGTTCTCATCCTGTAAATTCCGACCTCACAAGCGAATTTTATATAATTGCATCATGCAAAAACAGGCGGGTATACACAGAGTAGTGTAGAAAGTCACTTAGGGAAATTGCCAGCCTACCCGACGTGGTTCAAAATTATCAATTTTTACATTAACACAACGTAAAAAAATATATCTTTAAACATACAAGAGAAATGTTTTAGAAAAGACTTAATTTGAAGCGAGTTCTTGAGAGCTGACCAATTTTACCTATTCTGCACGACATATATATATACACACACACACACACATACCTTAACAAGCAGCCGGCAATCAAACTATTGTTACTATATCGCTACTCCTATCTATTGAACTTTTCCCTCACACTCAGTGACATCACATGACTTCGTCAAAACAATGTTTTGAGGGGATAACAGCGATGACTAGGCTTCAAAGGGAGCAGGAACCCGAGTGAACACCTTGTGACATCAAAACAACAAGGCATGTATCGGGGCCAGGAGCTGAGTCTCGACCCCTGCAACCACAATTAGGTGAGTACATAGACGAGCATCAATGCTTACTGCAGTGCTCCTTGTTGTTTATATTCTTGGCAGGACATCGTGACATCACTGCTGCTTGATTGGAGACGATCTCTCAGAGGACAATACTTTCTTTCACATAACGCACAAGAATATTTCATAGTCGTCTATTGATATTTCAATTTGCATCATTAATGATGTCTTTTATATCATTGTATGAAACATAATTATGAATATTATGAGAAATTTTGTACATTTTAGAGAGACACAAAATTTCCCAGAAAATATTGAGTTGATTAATTTTTGAAGGTTGAAAATTATGTAATGGAAAGTATTTTCTGTTTGCTAAAATATCATTATAATATTAACATGTCAAATGAATTTACACGAGTAAGTTTTGATGTCACAAGGTGTTCACTCGGGTTCCTGCTCCTTTTGAAGCCTAGTCATCGCTGTTATCCCCTCAAAACATTGTTTTGACGAAGTCATGTGATGTCACTGAGTGTGAGGGAAAAGTTCAATAGATAGGAGTAGCGATATAGTAACAATAGTTTGATTGCCGACTGCTTGTTAAGGTAGGGTCAGTCTAGCTCCCGCTATCCCTTCCCCCCCTTCTTCCCCCTCTCCCCCGAAAGGTGACGTGTGGGGCTCCGGTCCAAACAGTAATCACTAGACTCACAGCTCCCAGCACTACTGTAAGTACATGCCTGCCTTGTATTCTAGTGGATTTATTGGTTGAAAGCTTCACTTTTGACCAATAATAAACTTAGTCCTTTCAGTCTTGCTCTAAGTTGACTGTTGTAATAATCACCACATCTTTTAGGTATTGTACTTATCATGGAGAGTGATTTTTTAAGCAGTGAGTAACCTGTCTATCTTTCCAGCTTGGATGACAGAGAGGGTCACCTGCTAATCAACGAGAAGAATTGAAGGAGACGGACTAACGTTCTGAGATGTTCCGAATTTTGATCCACTTACTTGTTTCTGCATGCAAGTAGCAGGATATAACCCCTCATCATTGCAGTGGAGAAAACCTGCTTTCCTGTCATCTAGAAGGATTATTGAAAGCTAGAAAATCTGTGAAGAACGAGCCAGTGGGTTATCAACAACACGCAGTGTCACCAACACCAGACACCCACGTTTTATATACATTTATATTAGCGTTGAATTCAGTTATTTATATTTTTCATTTTTCATTTTCTTTAATGTAGGATTAATACTTCATATTTAAGTGTTTTATATTTTATATTTTCTAAATAATAAAGCGTTTATGTTTGTCAGTTTTTATTCTTTCTCTATACATTAATTTTCCTGAGGAGGAGCCAGCCTTGGTAATACTGTCTGAAGTTGTTACAGGGCTGAGTAAGTCTTCACACTGAGCATCAGAGTTATAATCTGTATCCGACGATATTTACGTAAATCAGAAATCTGTAAGAAATCATAAACATCGTCTGTAGATGAATGGTTCAGAGAACCGACATGTTGATAAATTACACACATGTGCAACACTTGGGTATCTTTAAAGATACCCAAGAGTTGCACATGTGTCTAATTTATCATCAATTTTGCCATGTTCGCAATAAAATTCAGGGAGAACACTTCTGATTGTCCCCCGGTATTGTTGACTACGACTGAATATGGTATGTTGTATGATGTTCTTATGAATATGTCTGTTTTGTGTATGGTCATACTGTCTTTTTTACAAGTAACAGAAAAAAAAATCTGCTCTGTATATCCTATTTAGCTACAGTAAATATTTTTATCACTGAAAGTGGCAATAAAATACGTGTCTTCGCATATATTTTGTCCACTTTAACATGTTTAATTACTCTTTCAACAGGTGTTTATTACTGGCATTACATAAGCAATTCCCCGAAATCAAGGCACCATTAGGTGTATCATTTATGCTTTTCTGACAAAATTATGTTACAAAACAAAGGTTTGTTTATGGGAGGATGTTGAAGTGTGTGTGAAGTGGGAGTCTTAGTTGAGAGTCTTAGTTGGGAGTCTTAGTTGGGAGTCTTAGTTGGGAGTCTTAGTTGGGAGTCTTAGTTGGGAGTCTTAGTTGGGAGTCTTAGTTGGGAGTCTTAGTTGGGAGTCTTAGTTGAGAGTCTTAGTTGAGAGTCTTAGTTGGGAGTCTTAGTTGGGGAGTCTTAGTTGGGGAGTCTTAGTTGGGGAGTCTTAGTTGGGGAGTCTTAGTTGGGGAGTCTTAGTTGGGGAGTCTTAGTTTGGGAGTCTTAGTTGGGAGTCTTAGTTGGGAGTCTTAGTTGGGAGTCTTAGTTGGGAGTCTTAGTTGGAGCAATAAGTTTAGTCTTAGGTGAAAAATCGGTGGTTCCAGAAAGTGTGAGAACACCTCGACACTGAAGACTTCATAAGTGAAGTCTGTATGTTCTCTGAAATATCGGAAATATTAATACTGATAAATTAGACACATGTGCAACACTTGGGTATCTTTACCCAAGTGTTGCACATGTGTCTAATTCATCAACTTGTTGGTTCTCTGAAGCATTCATCTACTAATACTAATAATATAATAATATTATTTCTACCAGTACATGTACAAGGTATACAGACCATAGCTGACATCAATGGCATACTACTATATAGAAAGTCCCTTGTTATGCTGAGCATTTCTCGCAAATTAGGTCAGTTTTGTCCCATGATGCGACCCACACCAGTCCACTAACACCCAGTTACCCATTTAATACTGATGGGTGAACAGGGACAGCAGGTGTCTTATAGAAACACGTCCTTAATGTTTTCCAGTCGTATTGGAGATTCGAACTCTGGACCTCAGTGTGAGAGCCGAGTGCACTAGCGATCGAGGTACGGGACACCTAACGAGCTGCGGGAACTGATTGTGTAACCCGGTAGTCCTCTTAGAGAGGTTCAGGGTCTCTCCACGAGGTACCTGAGTGTAAGGAATGTGTGTTTGAATAATTAAAATTGAACTGTTTCCTATTCTCGACCAAAATGGAAAGATAATAGTCAGGAACACGAGTTGGGTTTGAGGGAAAGCAATTTTTGGTAAGCCAGAGCAAGGCCTTGGTCAGATGGCCAAAAGCTCCAACGATTGGTCATCATCTGACCAAGACCCGCGTCAGGAAACACTTGTCCTATTTCCTGACGAACCTTACCCAACCTAAACTAAGCTTTTGGTCACTACCTCAGACCAACGCTCTTGTCAGCAGTCTAGAGTGTTGTTGAGAAAATACGTGGAAATGATCCACGAGAGACCCTTGTGGGAGACTGGTAGTTCGTGAATAGCAAAACGAGCAACAGAGTCTGATAGTTCAATGCCCTGATCGTCAAAATGTTCAAGGACCCAGTTAATAACGTCTCATGATAATGCACCATTATTGCTAATGTATGCAGAACATTACAGCTAATGTACGCAGAGTGTGATGGGATGTGTGCAAGTCAGTGTTTCGAATTGTTTTCGCCGTAATTTTAGACAATTTCTCTGCTGTGGAAATATTTGCCGACTTTAGTACAAGCTCTTTGGATAAATTGTCTTTGCATATATTTTAGCCTTTGGACACAGAATAGGTAAAGAGAAATTTTCAACTTCCAAATGAGCCGTAAATTTTGTTAAATTTGGAACACAAAGTTGGTTAAATTAATTATTCTTATTAACATCTTTGTTTATGTACAGGATGGAGTTGTAAAGGTCAGGAAAGTGAACAAAATTGCAAAGGTACCGGGAATAACTTCAGTCTTACAAAAAACAAAAAAAGGCACAATACCGTGACTGGAACGATACACAAATAACCCGCACATAAAAGAGAGAAGCTTACGACGACGTTTCGGTCCGACTTGGACCATTTACAAAGTCACACTGTACTCCCTCATCCTCCTCCTCCTCTCCTTTTCGTTAGTGACTTTGTAAATGGTCCAAGGACCGAAACGTCGTCGTAAGCTCCTCTATTCTATGTGCGGGTTATTTGTTTGTCAGTCTTACAAAGATGGTCAGTTTCGACAGTTGGTCGAAAGTCCTTACACGCATATATAAAACCCTTGATATTGAATGCCATTAAATTTAGAAAGAGTAATTAGCAGGTTGAGGTACGCATATTTGGAGACCATAATCTAATTTCGACAAGATCAATGTTGAATGAAAAGATTTTTCTAATCACAGCTTCCGAAGAAATGAAGAATTAAGTTTCAGTAAAGTTCGCCTGAGTATTCCAGGTAGATTATAATGACTTTATTAGGGAATTCCATGACATCTGAATAAAAATCTAGGCCATTATATTAGGCAGTTTCACATTCACTGACAGGAGAATCATACACGTATACATGGGATGTGGAATGATAGGGCATCGTGTTAAAGTTATTGAGTTTAGGCAATAAAAAAAATTGAATCCACGGGATGTGGTCCTAGTGACAGAGCGGTCAATAGCGTATTAGAGAAAGGACGCTATTAAATGACTGTCAGATCCGGCAGTAGCAAACTTGTCATCATGATGTAAAGAAAGTCTCCTTTGTTCTATGTATTCATCACTACCCATAAGCAGATGAGTAAGACACTTGTGCATCTCTCCAGAGACTTGCATTTAGTAGAGGAACGTTAAGATATTGTAATTCTTGGACCATTGTCAAGTCACAAATGAGCGGGAAAGGCGAGAGAAGGGTAGAAGACACAACAGGGAATGGAAGGAGGGTGAGGAAGTAATTCTAGTAATTCTAGTGGTAATACTAGAAGTAATACTAGTAATACTATTATACTAGTATTACTGTTAATTTGATGGAGTCACTGATAACTCCACTGGTTGGCTTGATGTTTACACAATAGGCAAGCATCATGAAAGAGTAGAGGCGATGGTATATAGGTTATCAATCCCCCTTCCCGACGGGGATCGAAGGGATACTTCTTGAGGTTGAGCGACTCTGACCTGTCAGTAGCAAGGTCAGCATTCTCTCCCCCCCCCCTTTGCTTATCCCTTCTCTCCCTTCCCATATTCCCCCCCTCTTTCCCCCTCCCTACCCCTCTCTCATTTCTCCACTGTCTCCAGTTTCCTCCTCTCATTCCCTGCAACCCGCCACACACACTCGAACACATCACAAACAACAACGAAAAATGGGTTGCCAGAGAGCAGGACGGTGAACTAGGGGAATGGAAGATGAGTCTGGGAAGGAAGAATGGGTAGCATGAGCTCATGAAAAGGGAACAAGAGTGGGGAAGGAAGCTAGAACAGGTTAGCAATAAAAAAATGGAAGAGGATAGCTGCAGAAAGCAGGAAGTGGGAGATGCA
Organism: Cherax quadricarinatus; assembly: GCF_026875155.1. Classification (NCBI taxonomy): domain Eukaryota; kingdom Metazoa; phylum Arthropoda; class Malacostraca; order Decapoda; family Parastacidae; genus Cherax; species Cherax quadricarinatus. The sequence goes on along the minus strand of NC_069453.1, from coordinate 1,796,268 downwards.
AGTCACAGCAGCAGAGGCTAAGATTCAGAGATCAGAAGAACTGAAAAAAACTGAAACAGCTAAAAAACTAAAGAGCAATGTGGGCATGACATCAGAAACTGCTACCTCAGTCACAAAGGAGACTGTAGGGAACTAAAGACTGAAACTGTATGCAGAGGCCCTATCAGACCATCATGGAGCCCGAGAAAAAAAAATGAGTATCACATCAGGAACAATCAAGGGGACTATAGAAAATGAAAGAGCTAAGCTATACATGGAGGCCCTAACAGAACACAGCAGTGCCCAGGAAAAGCTGAGAAGGGAAAATGACAGACCACTGGGCCCAGGGACAACAGATAAAGAGATTAAGAAAGGAAAGCTGCAATGGAGGCAACTAAATCGAATCAGGGGATATATAGGGATATGCAGTGGGAGAATAAAAGGGAGAGATTCGTTTTTGTTTATGGGCTACAGGAAGTTGATGGGGAAACTTACGAAGCAATATGAAAGCAATAGGAAAGCGTCATGAAAGCAAATTTTCTCTGGATAGGGGGTATGCAAAAGAAAGACATCGGCTGACCAAAGTGATTTTTAGGGCAGAAGAAGCTAAATAGAGGATCCTGCAAGAGAAAAAAAACACTAAGGGACATGTCGGCATACCAGAGGGTGTATCTCGATCACAACAGAACATGAGAAGAAAGGCAGAAACTGAAAGAGAGGGTACAAAGATGAAAGGAGGAAAGAGGGGTGAAGATGGAGATGGAAAGGAGAACCCAGACTCAGGAAGAAGATCAAATACAAACTCCACCTTCACAGCAACCACCCATAGTTCCTCATTAGGTCTCCTGCTTCCCCAACCCCAGCATACCCCCCAGGCCACAGTTTGCAAAAGAAGTTCAAAGTTTGGTATACAAATGCAGATGGAATAACAAATAAATGTGAGGAGTGGCATGAAAGAATCAAGGAGACATCCCCAGACATAATAGCACTCACAGAAACGAAACTCACCAGGATAATAGATGCAATCTTTCCACCCGGTTATCAAATCCTGATGAAAGATGGAGGAAGCAGAGGGGAGGAGGAGTTACGCTGCTCATTAAAAACTGATGGGGATTTGAGGAAATGGAAGGAATCGATGGAATGTTCCAGAAGGGACACAGAAACAACGGGTCAATTGGAAATTGAAGACCCAGATGAGTCAAAGGGATGTCAGGAAGTATTTCTTCAGTCATAGTGTTGTCAGGAAGTGGAACAGCCTAGCAAGTGAGGTAGTAGAGTCAGGAACCATACATAGCTTTAAGATGAGGTATGATAAAGCTCATGGAGCAAGGAGAGGACCTAATAGCACTCAGTGAAGAGGCGGGGCCAGGAGCTGAGTCTCGACTCCTGCAACCACAATTGGGTGAGTACAATTAGGTGAGTACATACACACACAGGGACAGTTACAGGTTACTTTAAAGAAGGAAGTTGAAAACTCAGACGAGTCACAGTCAGGAAATGGAACGATCAGGAGAGTGAAGTGGTATACCTGGAAGGTGTTCCCAAAGTCAGTGACCTAGCCTCGAAGTGGAAGGGTCAAGACCTGATCAACTAAGCTGTTACTGTCAGCCGCACGCAAACCGACGCAAACAGTTCGGCTGGTCAAGTACTGACTTTAGGTGCCTGTCCAGCTCCCTCTTTAATACAGCTGCGAGTCTATTGGTAATCCCTGTTATGTATGCTGGAAGACAATTTAACAATCTTGGGCCCCTGACACTTATTATCTCTTAGTGTACTCGTGACACCTCTGCTTTTCATGGAGGGAATGTTGCACTACCTGCCGAGTCTTGGTATCGTAGGAAGTAATTTCGGTGTGCCAATTTGGGACTAGTCCCTCTATAATTTTCCAGGAGTATTATGTAATTTTCTCGCCTGACTACCAAGGAGTACAGGTTAAGGTACTTCAAACATTACCTGTAACTGAGGTACTTTTATGTACTTATACGTGCAGTGAAAGTTCTGTATATTCTCAAGGCCTGCAGTTCACCTGCCTTGAAAGGGACCGTTAGTGAACACCATTCCTGCCTAGAGAGAGCAAGCGACTTAAGAGGAATCATCATTGGCTTGGCATTATAGTTTTGAATGTTTGTATTAACCATATTATCATTTTCCTGGCAGATGTGATAGAAACATTGTCATTTTTGACCGTGTTTGATATTGTTATTCTTAAGTCTTTCACATTAGTTTTTCGCTCTATTATGTGGCTAGGATTTGTTTTATATTCCGATCCAGTTTTTAATTCCTTAAGTTTTTCATAACGTAGTTGAAATTTCTCTTCATTGTACTTCATATTTTTTCTGAGGCGCATTTGAAGTCTTGGTTAATGTCCGTTTGAAGATTTGCAGTATTCTCAATGACGCTATTATGCAAATTCTGGTATCATCACCAAACTAAGATACTTTATAATTTACATCTCTATTACTGTTTCACCTTGTGGAACGGAGCTTTTCACTGTAGCCACGTCTGACTACTCTGTATTCTACTAATTAAGAACATTTAGATCCATCTATCCACTTTTCCAGTTATTTATCACGTATTTTATGTGCGATTACACCATGATCACACATGTCGAAGACCTTTTCACAGTCTGTGTATACTACATCTGCATTCTGTTTGTCCTCACCTGCATCAAAGACCATGTCATAGTGGCCCAGTAGTTGTGGGGAGGCAGAAGCGTCCTGCTCTGAACCCATGTTGCCATGGGCTGTGCTGTTGTTGGTTTTGCAGGTGGTTGACGATTATGCATCTTAGAACCCTTTCAAAGATTTTTCTGAAGGGCGTTAGTACTATCAGTCCATAATTCTTTGCAAGTGCTTTACTGCCGCCTTTATTGAAAGGGGCTACATCCGTTGTTTTTAGTGATTCTGGGATTATTCCCGTGTCAAGCCTCTCTCTCTCCATAGTATATTTAAGGCATACAAAAGTGGTTTCTTGCAGTTCCTGATGAACGCTGACTTCCACGAGTCTGGACCTGGAGCAGAGTTCATGGTCCTGACATTAATTGTTTTTTCATTGTCTTGTGTTAGGATAATTTCGAAAATCCTGGAATTAACTAGCTTTTGATATAAAAATAATAATTTAGACTGTCTACCCTCAGTCTGAATAGCTGCTCACTAAACACCGAGTCTCACTGAGACTCCAGAATCTTACTCATTTCCTTGTTGTCATCCGTGTACGTCCCATCACTTTAAAGCAAGTGCACAATACAGGATGTGGCTCAGGTCTTATTTCTCGCAATAAAAAAAATATATTAGATTTCTTTCAATTTCATACGTTTTAAGTTCTTTTCTGTTTCCTGGCTCCTGTATGATTCCTTAAGCTTAAGTTCGACATTTGCTATTTTTCAAGTCAGTGCCTCCATCCATGTTCCGGGTAGACTGGCCCCTTGGAGCAACTCTGTGATTCTTAGTGTTTGCCTGTAGAGGGAACGTAATCTCCCTTTCCAGTTTTTTTTCTTAGGGGGATGTACCTTGAACATACCGTAAGTGCCACAGAGTTAGTTCTTTCTAGGGATAGATGGATCTATTATGATGTGATCCGAATGTATTTGTTACTGTTATATTTCGTACCACGTCTTCATTATTAGTGAAAATATGGCCAAATGTGTTTTTTCGGTCTTGTTTTCTCCACTATTTGTGACCTTAAGTTGAATTTCGTAGAGATTTCTTAGCTCATGTGGTGTGAATTTTCATCTGAGCTGCCTCTCAGTATATCTATCTCTGCTGTAACATTTGCCACATTCATCCATTTTAAATGTCTTAAGTTGAAATCACCCAACGAGATTTTGGGGGCTGGGACTGGAAGATTTTTCCAGACAAGTGGTCAATTTGCAAAAGTTGTTCCTTGAAATATTGCAAAGTTGCAACAGGTGGCTTGAATACAACCACAGTGACAAGGTTCTGGTTCTCAGTCTTTACTGCCAAACCTTCAACTACATCATTTATGGAGTTTAGTAATTCTGAGTAGATCCATACATAGTATAACGTATTTATTATATTACGTAAATATATGCTTGCGCCTAGGGGTAAAAGCCTGTCTAGAGGCACTTAAAATATTAAACAAAATACGCCAACTTGCACACGAAAATCACTCCCTATGAAAGCAAAAGACTCGGCAGGAGATGCAACATTTCCCCGATGAAAAGCAGGGAAGCCACGAGTACCCTGAGAGACAACACAATAAGTGTCCGGGGACCAAGACTGTTCAAGTGCCTCTCAACATACATAAGGGGGATTACCAATAGACCCCTGGCTGTCTTCAAGAAGGCACTGGACAGGCACCTAAAGTCTGTACCTGACCAGCCGGGCTGTGGTTCGTACGTCAGCAGGGCCAAGCTTGTTCCTTAACTAAAACTTCACTTGTTCAATAATCTATCAGGAAGGATAGATATATTAACCTTTATATTATTATCAGGAATGGAACAAAATCTAGCATATACAAAAATATAATATATTTCAGGGTTATACTATTTACAACACACACCCTACCCTATGCACATTACAAAATAACTCACTAACACACTGCTACTGTTTTTAAAATTAAAACATATGCAGACAGTGGGTTCCATGACATCCCCCCCCCCGTCCATTCTTCTGTCGGCCTCTTGGCCTGCAGGCAAAAATCATACCTGTACTCTCCAAAACAGACTCTCCACATCATGAGAGTACACACAAAATTATTAAAACAACCTCTGGCCTAAAACTTACCAAGAATACCAACCCCCTACTCAAACAAACGCCAAACATTAATTTTCTGGCATCACGGTTCTTCCAGTACTGACACACACTCCCTCGTTCGCCTGGCTCTCTGACCAGGTCTCACACGCCTCCGTTTTGTGTTCAGTCTTTGTTCACTGACACTTTTATGGAGAGTTTTCTATGCGCATAATACAATGCAGTGACCTGCATAATACACAGCTTAAGGAAAAGGTAAGATAAGACTTTCGAAACCAGAAGAGAGTGAACCTAGTAGCGACGAAAGAAGAGACGGAGCCGTGAGCTATGAATCAACCCCTGCAGCCACGTAGAGGTGAGTGCGCACATACACACACAGGTATGATAAGACTCACGGAACAGGGAGACACTGGACCTAGTCGAGACCAGGGAAGAGGCGGTGCCAGGAGCTATGACTAGACCCGTGTAACCACAATTAGGTGAGTACAAACACACACACAGACACACACAGGCTCGTGCGAGCGAGTTTTGGCCTCCAGTTGCATCAGTGCCTGAAACAGTGCCACCAGAACAGTAAGAGTATGAGCGGTAATTAGTGAACAGCAGTATCTATGAACAGACACACGAAAATAAAACAAGGAACTCCAAGAAAGAAAAACAAGGGGAAGGTGAAAGTTCGATAGTTTTTGTGTGAAAGTGTAGGTGGGAATGTTGTTGGTATTGAAGAGGGAGTGAGTTGGGAAGCAGCCAGGCGTGAACAACAAGCAGAGCGAAAACACTGTAAAACACTGTAAAACACTGTAAAACACTGTAAAACACTGTAAAACTAAAATCATGATTTGTGAGCCAGAAAAAAATGTTGACTGAGTGATGGGGAAGATTTGGTGACGATGAGAATAATGACGGGAAGATATGTACAGAGGATGTCACTGTACGTTTAGAGACGAGAATAACGGGTAGATATGTACCAAGGATATATCACTGTACGCTTAGAGAGACAAGGATAACGGGTTGATATGTACCAAGGATATATCACTGTACGCTTAGAGAGACAAGGATAACGGGTTGATATGTACCAAGGATATATCACTGTACGCTTAGAGAGACAAGGATAACGGGTTGATATGTACAAAGGATATATCACTGTACGCTTAGAGAGACAAGGATAACGGGTTGATATGTACAAAGGATATATCACTGTACGCTTAGAGAGACAAGGATAACGGGTAGATATGTACCAAGGATATATCCCTGTACGCTTAGAGAGACAGGAATAACTGGAATATGTACCTAGGATATCACTGTGCACTTAGAGAGACAATGACCTTTTTCTAGTGCTAAGACTTTTTTCATAGCTATAAATGCTAGAAATGTCGGAAAGGACGGGATGCATACACATCTGTTTGTGGATACCAGGTTTGGCAAAGTAATAAGCTTTTTCTTGGCCACTTTTCGTAATGAGAGAAATAATCTCTATCTCCATGGTCTTGAGATTTTAAACTCAGTAAGCATCATTTACCACGAGGAAGACGGTCGAAAGAATGACGTAAATTGTTACATATAAAGAAGGTGATAACTAATGGAAAAGACAGGTTACTTTTAGCTTAATTAAATGGTAGAAAAATACATTCAACGGCCACTTTATATTGTACAGTTTTCTAGTACTGGGTAGGATCTCCCTTTGCACTCAGAACCGGAATTCTTCGTGGCATGGCTCCAACAAGGTAATGAAACCATTCCTTAGATATTCTAGTCCACGTTGACATGATAACATCACGCAGTTACTGAAGATTTGTCGGCTATGTATTAATGCTGCGAATCTCCTGTTCCACCACATCCCAAAAGGTTTATGCCAAATTCTGACTCTACAAGTTGCAACAGAAATAGCAACTCATCTGATCAGATGTTTTTCCAATCTTCAACGGTCCAGTTTCGTGAGCTTGTGCCCACTGTAGCATTATTTTGTCGTTCTTAGCTGACACGAGTGGATTCTAATGTGGTTTTCTATTGCTGCAGTCCATCCATTCCTAGCTTCAACGTGTTGTGCGTTCAGAGAGGTTTTACTGCATACGACTGTTGTACCACGTTGTTAGTGACCTCGGTGGTAGTGACCTCGGTGGTAGTGACCTCGGTGGTAGTGACCTCGGTGATAGTGACCTCGGTGGTAGTGACTTCGGTGGTAGTGACTTTGGTGGTAGTGACCTCGGTGATAGTGACCTCGGTGGTAGTGACCTCGGTGGTAGTGACCTCGGTGGTAGTGACCTCGGTGGTAGTGACCTCGGTGGTAGTGACCTCGGTGGTAGTGACCTCGGTGGTAGTGACCTCGGTGGTAGTGACCTCGGTGGTAGTGACCTCGGTGGTAGTGACCTCGGTGGCAGTGACCTCGGTGGCAGTGACCTCGGTGGTAGTGACCTCGGTGATAGTGACCTCGGTGATAGTGACCTCGGTGGTAGTGACCTCGGTGGTAGTGACCTTGGTGGTAGTGACCTCGGTGGCAGTGACCTTGGTGGTAGTGACCTCGATGGTAGTGACCTCGGTGGTAGTGACCTTGGTGGTAGCGACCTCGGTGGTAGTGACCTCGGTGATAGTGACCTCGGTGGTAGTGACCTCGGTGGTAGTGACCTCGGTAGTAGTGACCTTGGTGGTAGTGACCTTGGTGGTAGTGACCTCGGTGGTAGTGACCTCGGTGGTAGTGACCTCGGTGGTAGTGACCTTGGTGGTAGTCAACCTTGGTAGTAGTCGACCTTGGTGGTAGTCGACCTTGGTGGTAGTCGACCTTGGTGGTAGTCGACCTTGGTGGTAGTCGACCTTGGTGGTAGTGACCTTGGTGGTAGTTGACCTTGGTGGTAGTCGACCTTGGTGGCAGTGACCTCGGTGGTAGTGACCTCGGTGGTAGTCGACCTTGCGGTGCTGAGGTTCTAATTACTTGTGAACACGAGCGTAAAGAGAAGAAAGGGAGCAGGAATAAAAGAGAATGATAACGCCAGGAATCAGAGGACAAGTGCGTACACACACTCAGAAGAAAATCATACATGCACAGATGGAGTCGATAGTTCACCCACAAGTGTACGGAACAGAAGCTATAAGCGCAAGAACAATGGTAGAAACAGAAAAAGTAAACTATACTTTAGAATAGGGGAACAGAAGAGCTAGAAATTATATATGTATGGGTAAGAAGAGAGGGTGAACAATAGTTTATGGAAGACTGAATCAAAAGTCAACTCTGAGCCATGGTTGATGTGCAGCCACATCGGAAAGAAGAAAATTGTGAATAACTGGTTACTAAAGGTGAATAAGGAAGGGAAATCACTAGGAATGACAAAGTCTGCGAGGATCTGAAACAATATTAAGAACTATTCTCAGAGGTATGATGAATATTGCCAGAGAGTCAAGTACTGGACACAATGTAAACAGGAGAGAAGAAGCTGTTAAGTGAGAGAGATACCTGAAAGGCATCTCTCATTTTCAATGGATTTTATAAGAGGGAGCAGAGGAACTGTGTGAACCACTAGCAGCAATCTTAAACAAGTCGATTTAAGCAAACTTACTGCAGTACCAATATTTTTAAAAGAGGATAGACAGGTGACAAACTACAGGCCAGTATCACTAGCATGCAGAGTATGTAAGAAATTTAAAAAAAAAATATCAGAAGACTATTGGAGCGCTAGGTAAACAGCTTCACAAACAGCCAGTATGGTTTTAGTGAAGGTAAATACCGTCTCACAAATCTGCCACAGTTCTATGACAATGCAAAGAAACTTAAGCAGGGAAGGTGAGAGTGGGGTGCATATTTTGGGTTTTAAAAAGGGTGTCTGATTCAGTTTCTCAAAGAAACCTGAGATAAAAGCTAGTGGAATCTGCACAAAAACCAAGAAAAACACAAAAGTGAATCAAGGGCAACTTAATAAGAGGGAAACGTTGAGTTATTGTCCTGGAAGAGGCATCGTTATGGACCAGTGTGACGGGTGAGGTTCCACAAGGATTAAAGACCCGCATTGTTCCTTGTGTAGGTAAATAACTTGACAGAAGATAATTAATGAAGGTATCCCCATTCGCAGATGATATAAAATTAATGAGAATACAAACAAGAGAGGGAAAGATTACAAATGGAACGAGACTTGATGCATAATTGGTCTGAAAACTGACTTATAGAATTTAACCTGGGTAGGATAAACACCAGAAACTGCATACAGCTTCGTGGGACATAGACTGCAAACCTTCCTGATGGAGAAGGACCTTTTGGGTAGCATATTTCTGAGCACTTTTCTTGCAGGTCAAATTAACACACAACGGTTGCAACAAATGCAAGCCTGACCAATTTAAGGATGGCTTTCAGGGACCATAATTACTTTTAATTAAGCCATATATATGGTATATGTCAGGCCAGAATGGTCCCAACATCTTATAAAGAATGTCAAGATATTAGAAAAAGTGCAAAAGTTTGGAATGAAACTAGTCCCAAAGACAAGGGGTGTGTCCTAAGAGAGGCTAGTGAAATATTACAGGACAGAAGGACGATGGGTAGGGACGTATCTACGGAAAATAGCTCCTATGGTTAGCATTAAAATTATACCCCTGTCCAAACATCTGACATCCATCTTTAACATAACTTTACCATATAATCAGCCCAAAAATACAAGTCAAACTCGTTAATCTTTTACTTAACAAATTATGGCACCTCAAGAAAATAACAACTGCCCGTGGTATAGTTTGTTGACAACCGTGTCTTTACGATTTCGTGAGTCGAGTCAATTACAACTGCAACTTCTGTGCTTTGACTGATGCAAATTAGTCTATGATGTGCTTGCATTCAGTTTTTTTTTAGTTTCTTCTCTTTCTACACTCAGCAAGATCATAGTCTACCTTGACCCATGGAGGCTCTCAGATTTGAAAGTATTACAGTGGTACCTCGGTATACGACCTTAATTCGTTCCAGAAGGCTGTTCGCGTGCCGATCAGTTTGAGAACCGAACGAATTTGTTCCCATAAAGAGTAATGTGAAGTAGATTAATCTGTTTCAGACCCCAAAAATACACTTACAAGAGCACTTACATAAATACACTTACATAACTGTTCGAGTTTGGAGTTTGACGTATACCGAGGTACCACTGTAGTTTTAAAAACATAAGAAATAAGGAACACTGCTGCAGGTCTACTGGCCCATGCGATGTAGTTCAAATTCTCCCACCAGTTTAAGCCAATGCCGTAACCTAGTCACGTCAGTCACATTCACTTAATGGAGGAACAGGGCATCTCACCTAGTAGCACAGGCTGAATGATCTTCCACAGTCAGCGATGGAAACCACGATGGTTAGCGTTATCTGAGTAGCAGTGCAAAGATTAGGGAAGACGCTCTTATCTCCACACTGAACACTTAATTCGAAAAGCTCTCCAGGTCCTGATATTTTCATGTTGACCCGACTTGATAGCAACATTCTGCAATCTAAAATTTCTACATATAGCTGCTGTCTATCAACAACAGATCTGTATAATTGGCCGAAATTTTCGCACTTCTTCATTAAGTCGTTACTGTCAGTGCCATAACAGTTTATCGACATCGAGAAAAAGTTCAAACTTTGCTTCTTTGTCGCGCAAACGACCGAGTCTTTCATCCATTTCTCTGTGAAGACGGTCCAGTGTTCCTTTCATGACTTTCCATTTCCTTCTTGGCTGTTAACTCAGCGTCTCTCAAGTTCTCATCAGCCATTCGTTTCTTTCGTCACTGACGTTTTTCAGCTTCGATATTCCATTCTTGACAGAGACAGAGTCCTTCTTTGAGTGACTCGCTGACCAACACTTCTCTTGCATCGTCAGAATGATCTCGGAGGCTTTCAAATCCAGGACAACATTGTGGAAGTCCATACAAAGAACCTGCAGCCTATTCTGAATAAGATCGATGCAAATGAGCAAATTCTTACAAAATCCTAGCAGTCAGAAAATTGCAACTCAACTTGCGGTCAAACTTCTGCCTTGCGTCACTTCTCGTTTCAGTGGTCTTGTTTTCATTGTTTATCATGTCCTGGAGAACATGAAGTATTTGCTGAAGGCACTTGTTGACTGCTTCTCTCCTCGAGCTCCACCTGGTTTCGGACTCAGATTTAACAACCACAAGCACTGAGATTTTTTTAGTTGTCCCAGCGCTGTGCTGAAAGAGAGAAGAACACAGAGCTTCGATGGTTCAAAAAACGTGACCATGACTATCTTTCTTGGCTGATTGTACACCCACCAAGACGAGTTAGTGATTGTCGCAACTCAGAAGCGCCGTCAGGTTGTTTTCTCACTTATTCTTTGGTGAAAACTACTTCTGCGTCCAGGTATCACAGCAGCGTTCTCATAGCACTGTGACTGTTTCAAGATGTCTTAAACAAGCTGTCAGCATCCTTCTGGCTTCACTGGATAAAACCAAAGGACTCTCTAACACGAACAATTTTCCTCTCAAAATCAATTTCCACGTACCTCACTACTTCTGGCATCTGGTCACGATGTGGCTGATCAATTGGAGAGTCAAACTTGGCTTACATAAGAACATAAGAACATAAGAAAGGAGGAATACTGCAGGAGGCCTGCTGGCCCATACTAGGCAGGTCCTTTACAATTCATCCCACTAACAAAACATTTGCCCAACCCAATTTTCAATGCCACCCAAGAAATAAGCTCTGATGTGAAAGTCCCACTCATATCCAACCCCTCCCACTCATGTACTTATCCAACCTAAATTTGAAACTACCCAAAGTCCCAGCCTCAATAACCCAACTAGGTAGACTGTTCCACTCATCAACTACCCTATTTTCAAACCAATACTTTCCTATGTCCTTTCTAAATCTAAACTTATCTAATTTAAATCCATTACTGCGGGTTCTCTCTTGGAGAGACATCCTCAAGACCCTATTAATATCCCCTTTATTAATACCTATCTTCCACTTATACACTTCGATCAGGTCTCCCCTCATTCTTCGTCTAACAAGTGAATGTAACTTAAGAGTCTTCAATCTTTCTTCACAAGGAAGATTTCTAATGCTATGTATTAATTTAGTCATCCTACGCTGAATGTTTTCTAACGAATTTATGTCCATTTTGTAATACGGAGACCAAAACTGAGCTGCATAATCTAGGTGAGGCCTTACTAATGATGTATAAAGCTGCAGTATGACCTCTGGACTTCTGTTGCTTACACTTATTGATATAAATCCCAGTAATCTATTTGCCTTATTACGTACGCTTAGGCATTGCTGTCTTGGTTTAAGGTTGCTGCTTACCATAACCCCCAAGTCCTTTTCGCAATCTGTATGGCTAAGTTCTACATCATTTAACTTATAAGTACTAGGGTTATGGGCACTCCCAAGCTTCAGAACCTTGCATTTATCTCCATTGAACTGCATCTGCCACTTTTCTGACCAAGAATAGAGTTTGTTTAAATCCTCCTGAAGTTCCATAACATCTACGTTTGAATCAATTATCCTACCTATCTTTGTGTCATCGGCGAATTTGCTCATATCACTAGTAATTCCCTCATCGAGATCATTGATATATATTATAAACAACAACGGGCCCAAGACTGATCCCTGTGGAACGCCACTTGGGCAATATAAACACAAATGCAGTATAATGTGATCCTTTATTGACTACGTTTCGCCCACACAGTGGGCTTTTTCAAGTCACAAACAGAACTACCTGGGGTGGAAGGAACGCGAGTATTTATAGTCCGGCTGAGGTCAGGTGAAGAATGCTGCATCTGATGATGTACCGAGTGGGGCTATAGAGTCTAAAAACTTGGGTAGCTTGGAAAGGAGATTGGATAAGTTTGTGAGCAGACCTTCTACAGTGTTCTTATGTGGGATAGCGATGAAGAAGTTTCTTGGCAAGTGGTTCAGCTATGTTATAGAAGCCACTATTCTGGTTAAAGTTGTCGGATATAGAAATAAGTGATGATTCCAGGATTCTTCGGTATTGAGTGTTGTCTTCTGTGGCGATAAGTCTTGAGTTTCTGTAGTTTATCAAGTGGTTGTGTGAATTATAAACTACAGAAACTCAAGACTTATCGCCACAGAAGACAACACTCAATACCGAAGAATCCTGGAATCATCACTTATTTCTATATCCGACAACTTTAACCAGAATAGTGGCTTCTATAACATAGCTGAACCACTTGCCAAGAAACTTCTTCATCGCTATCCCACATAAGAACACTGTAGAAGGTCTGCTCACAAACTTATCCAATCTCCTTTCCAAGCTACCCAAGTTTTTAGACTCTATAGCCCCACTCGGTACATCATCAGATGCAGCATTCTTCACCTGACCTCAGCCGGACTATAAATACTCGCGTTCCTTCCACCCCAGGTAGTTCTGTTTGTGACTTGAAAAAGCCCACTGTGTGGGCGAAACGTAGTCAATATAGGATCACATTATACTGCATTTGTGTTTATATTGCCATTGTGTCGGTATTTTATACCATTTATTTCCATGGAACGCCACTTGTTACAGATCCCCACTCGGATTTAACCCCATTTATGGACACTCTCTGCTTCCTGTCAGTGAGCCATGACTCGATCCACGAGAGCACTTTTCCCCCAATGCCATGAGCTGCCACTTTCTTTAACAGTCTATGGTGCGGAACTCTATCAAAAGCCTTACTAAAATCTAAGTAAATAATATCAAATTCTTTGGAAATAAATGGTATAAAATACCGACACAATGGCAATATAAACACAAATGCAGTATAATGTGATCCTTTATTGACTACGTTTCGCCCACACAGTGGGCTTTTTCAAGTCACAAACAGAACTACCTGGGGTGGAAGGAACGCGAGTATTTATAGTCCGGCTGAGGTCAGGTGAAGAATGCTGCATCTGATGATGTACCGAGTTGGGTTGTAGAGTCTAAAAACTTGGGTAGCTTGGAAAGGAGACTGGACAAGTTTGTGAGCAGACCTTCTACAGTGTTCTTATGTGGGATAGCGATGAAGAAGTTTCTTGGCAAGTGGTTCAGCTATGTTATAGAAGCCACTATTCTGGTTGAAGTTGTCGGATATAGAAATAAGTGATGATTCCAGGATTCTTCGGTATTGAGTGTTGTCTTCTGTGGCGATAAGTCTTGAGTTTCTGTAGTTTATCAAGTGGTTGTGTGAATTACGGTGTTGTACGCAGGCATTCCTTGTGTCGTCAGACCTGCTTGCGTATTGGTGTTCTGAAATACGTGTTTGGAGGTCCCTTGATGTTTCGCCCACGTATAACTTGTTGCAGTCATTACAAGGGATTATGTATACCCCTGCAGAGGATGGAGGCTTGTCCTGCCTACTACTGGTGATGTCCTTGATGGTCGTGGTTGTGGAGGTAGATACTTGGAATGATGTTTTGGCAAAGATGTTGGAAACATGTTTGGCAATGGAGTTTGGAGTTTGGAGATGTTGCCAAACATGTTTCCAACATCTTTGCCAAAACATCATTCCAAGTATCTACCTCCACAACCACGACCATCAAGGACATCACCAGTAGTAGGCAGGACAAGCCTCCATCCTCTGCAGGGGTATACATAATCCCTTGTAATGACTGCAACAAGTTATACGTGGGCGAAACATCAAGGGACCTCCAAACACGTATTTCAGAACACCAATACGCAAGCAGGTCTGACGACACAAGGAATGCCTGCGTACAACACCGTAATTCACACAACCACTTGATAAACTACAGAAACTCAAGACTTATCGCCACAGAAGACAACACTCAATACCGAAGAATCCTGGAATCATCACTTATTTCTATATCGACAACTTCAACCAGAATAGTGGCTTCTATAACATAGCTGAACCACTTGCCAAGAAACTTCTTCATCGCTATCCCACATAAGAACACTGTAGAAGGTCTGCTCACAAACTTGTCCAGTCTCCTTTCCAAGCTACCCAAGTTTTTAGACTCTACAACCCAACTCGGTACATCATCAGATGCAGCATTCTTCACCTGACCTCAGCCGGACTATAAATACTCGCGTTCCTTCCACCCCAGGTAGTTCTGTTTGTGACTTGAAAAAGCCCACTGTGTGGGCGAAACGTAGTCAATAAAGGATCACATTATACTGCATTTGTGTTTATATTGCCATCAAATTCTTTATTGTGGTCAACAGCCTCAAAAGCTTTACTGAAGAAAGTTAATAAATTAGTTAGACAAGACCGGCCTCTTGTGAATCCATGCTGAGTATCACTAATCAAGCTATGCTTATCGAGATGGCTTCTTATAATCTCAGCTATAATTGACTCTAGTAATTTGCCTACAATTGAGGTCAGGCTTGTTGGGCGGTAATTTGACGGTAACGACTTGTCCCCTGTTTTAAAAATAGAAGTTACATTAGCCATCTTGCACATATCAGACACTACACCTGTTTGAAGAGATAAATTAAAAATATTAGTTAATGGTTCACAGAGTTCCATTTTGCATTCCTTAAGAACCCTAGAAAAAACCTCATCAGGACCCGGCGACTTATTTTGCTTCAGTCTATCTGCTTCACAACCATCTCACTAGTGACTGTGATGTTACATAATTTATCTTCTTCTAGCCCACTGTAAAAATTAATTACTGGAATATTGTTAGTGTCTTCCTGTGTAAAAACTGAGAGAAAATAATTATTTAAAATCAAGCACATTTCATTCTCTTTGTCAGTAAGGTGCCCATAGTTATTTTTAAGGGGACCTATCTTATCTCTAACTTTTGTTCTATAGACCTGGAAAAAACTTTTTGGGTTAGTTTTAGAATCCCTAGCAACTTTAATTTCATAGTCCCTTTTAGCTTTTCTTATCCCCTTTTTTAATGTCCCTCTTAATGTCAATAAACTGATTCATAAGATGACCCTCACCTCTTTTGATACGCCTATAGTAGATATTTGAGCCTATTATTCATCCATTTTGGGTCATTTCTATTTGATCTAATTTCTTTATATGGGATAAACGCTCTTTGAGCAGCATGTATAGTGTTCAGAAAACTGTCATATTGATAGCTCTCTTAGTTACCCCAGTCAACATATGCTAAGTGTTCTCTAAGCCCATCGTAATCTGCTAAGCGAAAATCTGGGACTGTTTCTGAGTTATCGCTACTATCGTACTTCCATTCAAT
Source organism: Cherax quadricarinatus (assembly GCF_026875155.1). Lineage (NCBI taxonomy): Eukaryota > Metazoa > Arthropoda > Malacostraca > Decapoda > Parastacidae > Cherax > Cherax quadricarinatus. The sequence continues at coordinate 1,780,478 of NC_069453.1, read as the reverse complement.
GCTAAATGTAATTGATTTGTGGTCGCTAGCACCCAGTTCCTCTGAAATTTCTAAATTATTAACAAGGGATTCATTGTTTGCCATAACTAAGTCAAGCAGGTTATTTCCCCTTGTAGGTTCTGTCACAAACTGCTTCAAAAAACAATCCTGAAATACTTCTAAGAAGTCGTATGATTCTAAATTCCCAGTCAAGAAATTCCAATCAACATGACTAAAGTTAAAGTCTCCTAGAATTACTACATTATCGTGCCTTGTGGCCTTAACAATTTCCTCCCATAGTAGTTTCCCTTGGTCCCTATCTAAGTTTGGGGGACGGTATATCACTCCTAAAATCAGTTTTTCATGCCCCTCTGAAAATTCTATCCAAACAGACTCTGTATGTGTTACTTCAGACTTAATACCCGTTTTTATGCAACAGTTCAAGCGATCTCGGACATACAATGCCACCCCACCCCCCCTCCCAATACTTCTATCTTCTTGGAACAATTTAAAACCCTGAATATGACATTCCGCAGGCATGTCCCGACTTTTTGAATTAAACCACGTCTCAGTTAAGGCAAATACATCAATGTTACCTGCACTAGCAACTAATCTCAACTCGTCCATCTTATTCCTAGCACTACGGCAATTAGCATAATAAACATTGAAAGACTCTCCTTTCTCTTTACCCTTCCTGCTCATTTCTATTTTTCTACTAAACCTATTACTGTCCTTATCACCCAAGGTCCCTGACTTTTCAATATCTATCTCGTTCTTATTATTACTAGTTCCCCTAGAACTCGTAATATTACTACACTGGGACTTCACTGTTTTCCTGCTAAAACCCATACCACTAACTATTCCTAGTTTAAAGTCCTAACTGCTCCCTCCACTGCAGTTGCCAGTGCTCCCACCCCACACCTAGATAAGTGAACCCCATCCCTAGCATACATGTCATTTCTGCCATAGAAGAGGTCCCAGTTGTCGATGAATGTTACCGCATTTTCCTTACAGTATTTGTCCAGCCAGCAATCGACACCAATTGCCCTGGACAACCATTCATTTCCAACTCCCTTCCTTGGCAAAATACCACATATGAGAGGGTTCCCACCCTTACTTCTAATTATTTCTATTGCTGACCTATACCTGCTAATCAGGTCTTCACTCCTACGTCTGCCAACATCGTTTCCTCCAGCACTTAGACAGATAATAGGATTGCTCCCATTACCTCTCATGATGTCATCCAGACGGCTAACAATATCCTCCATCCCAGCCCCAGGAAAGCAAACTCTCTGTCTCCTACTCCTGTCCTTCAAGCAGAACGCCCTATCCATATACCTAACTTGGCTATCCCCAACAACAACAATATTCTTACCTTCCTTAATGTCTTTCGTCGTGTCGTTCCCAGTAGTCGACTCACATTCGTCGGGTAGCACTGAGAATGTATTGGATGTTTCCACAACAGTTTCCACGGCAGTCTCTTTCTTCTTCATCGTTTCTACCTTTCCATTCGTCTTCTTGATCGTCAACTTCTTTCCCTGCTGTCCAGCCACTGACCAGTTTCCCTTCTTGACCTGAGGACTCAAAACAGGAGGACTACTCCGAATCTTTTTGTTTTCCTCGGTCAGTCGCCGAATTTCCATATTCGCCAACTTCAATTCTTCCTTAAGCTGTTGGTAAAGTTGCTCGATGGAGGGCATCTTGCTTCAATTCTAGAGAGCGCGCAAACAGGTCTTCACAGAGCCAAGTACACGTCAACACTGCGCAAAAGCCAACTCAGTCAGGAGCTACTGCGCAGCACGTCCGCACGAATGCCTCTCAGTAAGTTCTAGCAAACAGTGGATGCCATCATGTGGATGTATTAGTTCTGGACACCTTGTGGATGCCATCATGTGGATGTATTAGTTCTGGACACCTTGTGGATGCCATCATGTGGATGTATTAGTTCTGGACACCTTGTGGATGCCATCATGTGGATGTATTAGTTCTGGACACCTTGTGGATGCCATCATGTGGATGTATTAGTTCTGGACACCCTGTGGACGCCATCATGTGGATGCATTAGTTCTGGACACCCTGTGGATGCCATCATGTGGATGTTTTAGTTTTGGACACCCTGTGGATGCCATCATGTGGATGTTTTAGTTCTGGACACAAGGCGAAAGATGAGACGTGGATCCAGGATTAATTTCCCCAGGGTCGGAGATGGTCAGTAGTTTTAGTAAGCCAAGGAAATTTCCCACAATGGAGCTGAAGTGACGACATGTATCTTCGCAAAGCCAGGTTCTGAGTCGCAAGGAATTTTATGCAGTGAATGATTCTTGTAGTGATATCACGCCACTTCAGCTTTTTCTTCTCAATCTGTAACTGATGTTCCACGTCAATAACTTCATTCCACACAATAAGTGTCAGGGGCCCAAGACTGTTCAACTGCCTCCCAGCAAACATAAGGGGGATTACCAATAGACCCCTGGCTGTCTTCAAGCAGGCACTGGACACGCACCTAAAGTCGGTACCTGAACAGCCGGGCTGTGGTTCGTACGTTGAATTGCGTGTAGCCAGCAGTAACAGCCTGGTTGATCAGGCCCTGATGCATCATGAGGCCTAGTCACAGACCGGGCCGCGGGGGCGTTGACCCCCGAAACTCTCTCCAGGTAAACTGTGTGAAGCACTCCCGATGATTCTTAGCAGATTAAGATAAGATTGCGTTCGGATTTTTAACCCTGGAAGGTTAGCCACCCAGGATAACCCAAGAAAGTCAGCGAGTCATCGAGAACTGTCTTACTTATTTCCATTTTGGTTATCAATCTTGTCCCCCAGGATGCGACCCATACCAGTCAACTAACGCCCAGGTACCTATTTGCTGCTAGGTGAACAGGATGACAGGTGTAACAAATGGCGTCAAAATGTTTCTACTCAACTGGGAATCGAACCCGGGTCCTCCGTATGTGTAGCGAGAGCTTTGCTAACCAGGCAACAGGGTGCTTTCCACTGGTGGAACCCACCAGTTGATTAATAGTCTGACTGGGAATAGAGAAGACAACAGATACGAAATGCTTACTTTTTCAAAGGGAAACAGACCAGCCATGAGCGAGTCACTTCCTCACCAGGACCATTTCCCAATTTTCTCTTGAAGCAAGTATTGTTTATTGAGAGGTTGTTGGTAGGAAAGACCCCTCACTGTCCTGGAGATACTAAGAACCCAGCTTAATCATTTCTGCTCTCAACACGTCAGGCAAAATTGCTTTTCCAGTACCCTTGTCGAACTTCAGAAATCCCCTGTGATATTGTTCAATTATTTCTGGTATGACAGACGATCTTTGACCAGTTCACTAGGTTTAGTGTAGCCAGGTTCAATCTCGTTAGTAAGCTCAACGTCACCCCCACCACCATCGTCTTTCCCTCCTGTTATATCCACGTTCTCTCTGGCAGCCTCAATTTTAATCTCCTCATACTCTGATTTATCTGACTTGACTTTCTCCTGGGCTTGTGACGCATTGGTACTTGATCCGCTTCCGGATTCTAACAAACTTGTAGCAGGTGAAGGCGACTCCATGGAACTCATTCGACTTCTTAGCTTCCACCACCTCCAACTTTAGTCTCTTCCTTCCTTCACCTCCACTTTCCTTCTTCGTAAAGAAATATTTCATGGTCTTCTTACACAATGTTTTGAAATAAAGAGGCGGCATTTTTAATAGAAACATTTTCCCAGATTCTGCACAAAATTCTAGACTGCCTCCGTAGTTTGTGCAGGACAATGGTCTTACTGCCAGTTGTCACTCAGCAGTGGCACTGTGAGGTATGTGGTCGTGTAGCTCCCAGTACTGTGTTTTTTCTTAATAATTTATATACGTGGATTAACAATCTAGCCTTCCTAGTGTTTATCACCCATGATACTCAAAGACTGGCTTAGTGGGGCCTCCTTCAAGTGGTGTCCCCCTTCCAGCGGCACCCAGGACACGTTCCATACCTGCCATACCTTAGGTACGCCACTGACTGACCTGGAGTAACATGGCAATAATGAACAAAATGCTGAGAGGAATAGACAGGAAAGGCGGTTCTCAGGTACATTAAGACACAATTGGAAGCAAAAAACACAAAGTCACTGGGATGTCAGGAAATGTTTCTTTAGGCTTAGACTGATCAGCACATGGAACGATCTAGACAGCAAAGTGGTACAAGGAATATCGACAAATATCTTTACAGAAATGATAGGGTTCACCAGGCCAGGAGAAAGTGAACCGTGTAGCAGCCAACAGTATGCATGCACACGCACGCACACAGATCAGAGTCTACCTGGAGTCTTCTTGGAAGGTATTGCGGGGATTAACGCCCCCGCGGCCCGGTCCATGACCAGGCCTCCCGGTGGATCAGGGCCTGATCAACCAGGTTGTTACTGCTGGACGCACGTAGTCCAAAGTATGAACCACAGCCCGGCTGATCCGGCACCGACTAAGTATCTGTCCAGCTCCCTCTTGAAGGCAGCCAGAGGTCTATTGGTAATTCCCTTTATGCATGGTGGGAGGCTGTTGAACAGTCTTTGGCCCTGGACACTTATGGCGTTTTCTCTTAGTGTACCAATGACGCCTTGGTTTACCCAGAAGTGTATAGAGGCTTAAATGTGCTAGACCATGGAAAATGTATATAACACATAGAACAAGAAAACAAGGACTTGAGCCCAAGAGCCAGAAACTAGTATGCAAGGGCAAGAAGAGACGCTCAGTGGCAATTTGAGAATGACATAGTAGTGAAAATCAAATTAGACCCAAGGTTATTATACAGCCACATCGGGGGTCCTGAGAGAGGGAACAGAGGCAATTTGTGTTCTTCTAGCAATCTTCAGCACTTGTATCGAAGCAGCGCAACTGCTGGAGGTGTGGAAGACAGCAAATGTGGTCCCATTTTTTAAACAAAGGAGACAGCGTAAAATTACTGACAAATGTCACTGATAAGTATAGTACGTAAAGTTATAGAAAAGATTATCAGAAGAATAGTGGAGTACATAGAAAGGAATGAGCTCATATATGACAACCAGCACGGCTTTAGGGACAGTAAATCCTGTGTCCAAAACCTACTGGAGTTGTAAAACAATGTAAGAGAGTAAAACTGGAGAGACATAGGGATCAGCAGACAGCATTTTCTTGGACTGTAAGAAGGCTTTTGACAAAGTATAGCACAAGACTGGTACATAAAACTAGAGTAGCATGTGGAAATAACAGGAAAAGCAATGCAGTGGACGAAGACACACCTGACACAAAGGAAACTGGCGATGGTCCATGAGGAGGTTCCGGAATATTTTCAAGCGTCGAGTGGAGTTCCACAAGGGTCAGTCCAAGGGCCGGTGCTGCTTATATACGTTATTGACATGATGGAAGGGATAGAGTCAGAAGTATGCCTGTTCGCAGACGACATGGAACTAATGAGAATACAAGTTGACGAGTACCAAGAAAGACTACGAAGGGATCTGGACAAGTGGCTCCTAGAATTTAATTCCCAAGTTGTGAACCTTAGGGAAGGGCAAAAGAAGACCGAAGAGTACAGGTTCGGGAAGTTACGGCTGCAAACCTCACTCTAGAGGATAGTATCATACCGAGCATATCCCCTGAGGAACACATCAACCAAATAACTGCTGCAGCATATGGAAGTCTGGCAAATCTATGACCTGTTCTTCGACGTCAAAGTAATGATTCATTGACGACACTGTACACCGTGTACGTTAGGCCCATATTGGAGTATGCGGCACCAGTTTGGAACCCACACCTAGCCAAGCACGCAAAGAAACTAGAGACAGTGCAAAGGTTTGCAACATGACTAGTCCCAGAGCTAAGGGGTATGTCCTACGAGAAGAGGTTAAGGGAAATCAACCTGACGACACTGGAGAACAAGAGAGAGGGGGGACATGATAACGACATACAAAATACTGAGAGGAATTGACAAGGTGGACAAAGACAGGATGTTCCAGCAACAAGGGGACACAGTTGGAAGCTGAAGACACAGATGAATCACAGGGATGTTATGAAGTATTTCTTCAGCCACAGAGTAGTCAGGAAGTGGAATAGTTTGAGAAGCGATGTAGTGGAGGCAGGATCCATACATAGCTTTAAGCAGAGGTATGATAAAGCTCACGGTTCAAAGAGTGACCTAGTAGCGACCAGTGAAGAGGCAGGGCCTGGAGCTGGGACTCGACCCCCGCAATCTCAACTAGGTGAGTACACACACACACACACACACACACACACACACACACACACACACACACGCACACACACACACACACACACAAAGACTGGATGTTCCAGAGATGGGACACAGAAACAAGTGGTCACAATTGGAAGTTGAAGACTCAGATGAATCAAAGGGATGTTAGGAAGTATTTCTTCAGTCATAGAGTAGTCAGGCCGTGGAATAGCCTAGAAAGTGACGTAGTGGAGGCGGGAACCATACATAGTTTTAAGGCGAGGTATGATGAAGCTCATGGGGCAGGGAGAGAGAGGACCTAGTAGCAATCAGCGAAAAGGCGGGGCCAGGAGCTATGACTCGACCCCTGCAACCACAAATAGGTGAGAACACACACACACACACACACACACACACACACACACACACACACACACACACACACACACACACAGGACAGGAGAGATAGGGGGGACATGATAACGACATACAAAATACTGAGAGGAATTGACAAGGTGGACAAAGACAGGATGTTCCAGAGATTGGACACAGTAACAAGGGGACACAGTTGGAAGCTGAAGACACAGATGAATCACAGGGATGTTAGGAAGTATTTCTTCAGCCACAGAGTAGTCAGTAAGTGGAATAGTTTGGGAAGCGATGTAGTGGAGGCAGGATCCATACATACCTTTAAGCAGAGGTATGATAAAGCTCACGGCTCAGGGAGAGTGACCTAGTAGCGATCAGTGAAGAGGCGGGGCCAGGAGCTCGGACTCGACCCCCGCAACCTCAACTAGGTGAGTACAACTAGGTGAGTACACACACACGCACGCACTCACACCTATCATTTTGACGATCAAACATTAATGTACTGTTATTGCCACTTGAATTGAATTTGAAGGCCCCTTTGAATGTGGAATTGACGTAAACAATTTCGTGGCTAGAAATCATTATGCTATTATGAGCAGCTGATGGCAGCAACACACCATAACACAAGATGTGTGAAGTTCTCAATAAGTTTCATTAATTTAATGTGTTTTTGACGTCCAAGTGAAGGTGGCAACCTTGTAACCAGGTACGAGGCTTATGAAATATCTTGTGAATGCACTGTATTATGCACTCGGGTAATAATGGCCTGTTAACCTGGTCGTAATGGGACTTGGTATTATTATAGGTATTTACACTTATGTACACTATGCACAAGAGTTTGGAAAATAAGTATCATGGTAATCAAAAGGCAAAACAACAGCCAGAGACAGAGAGCCGTGAGCAACCAGCAGCTGTATGCGTCTTGCAAGAGCTGACCGTGGGTGCTACCACATCACCTCAGCAATTGTCCGACCCACCTTGTGATTGGTCAGTGAACCAAGGTACTGATTTAACGATGGGGCCCCGTAAGATTGTTAAACCCTTAGCACCCGGTTTACTGGCTGGGAGGCAGCCTATACGGGAGTGTGTACATACGCTGAACAAATGTAATGTACTCTTTGCCTGCCTGAAACCCCCCAAAAAACTGAAATGCTATTCAGTAGTGTATATACAATTGCTCTGCTGAATGACCATAAATAACTGGGTGCCAGGGACAGTGCCCGTAATTGTTAATGGTGCCTCAGCCAAGTCTGGTGTGCAACAGCTTGAGATTGGTCTCCATCACTGGTAGAAAAAACAGCAATAGTACACGAGACGACCATATTAGACATAACAAATGGAATAAGGCAATAATTCAAGTTCCTAGATAATTCCTCAGCAGTGTTTTGGATATCTTGAGATGTTATCTTACCTTATAGTAATCTGTTTAAGCTTAAGAAATATTTTCATGTCGAACAGCAGTGATACCTCGCACATCCGGTCTGCCGTTATCCGAACCTCGCGAATATCCGAACAGACCCTGGGAAAGGGCAAAATTCTAAATTTATTACAGAAACATCCGAACGGCTGTTCGGATGTTTTCTGCCGCCACAAAAACTGGAAAAAAGCGCTGAAAGAAAAGTGGTGAAGCCACAGAGCTTGTAACTGGATCAGTACGTGAAGTGGTACCTACAACAACGTGGTAGCGGTACCTACAACAACGTGGTAGCGGTACCTACAACAACGTGGTAGTGGTACCTACAACAACGTGGTAGTGGTACCTACAACAACGTGGTAGTGGTACCTACAACAACGTGGTAGCGGTACCTACAACAACGTGGTAGCGGTACCTACAACAACGTGGTAGTGGTACCTACAACAACGTGGTAGTGGTACCTACAACAACGTGGTAGCGGTACCTACAACAACGTGGTAGTGGTACCTACAACAACGTGGTAGCGGTACCTACAACAACGTGGTAGTGGTACCTACAACAACGTGGTAGTGGTACCTACAACAACGTGGTAGCGGTACCTACAACAACGTGGTAGCGGTACCTACAACAACGTGGTAGTGGTACCTACAACAACGTGGTAGCGGTACCTACAACAACGTGGTAGCGGTACCTACAACAACGTGGTAGTGGTACCTACAACAACGTGGTAGCGGTATGATGGTTCGTGGCGCCCAGCTCAAAATAACTTCAGAAATCTGAGAGGCTGTTACTCGAGCCCAGAGTGTCTGGTCCCACCGCCAGACGGCGTTGGACTCGTTTTTTAAACCAACAACACCGTCGCCGATGACGATATGACGGTACGGTTGCGCATTTTTCCCCCCCTCACGTATCCGGAAACTGTTTCCGAGACGGTCTCGGCCCATATAGTTCGGATACAAGAGGTATCACTGTATTTTCTGAGCTCGGAGGCGTTATATTTCAACCTAGCATAGCATGTTTCATGCTGGGAGCCGTTATCTTACCTTATAGCAATAAAAAAAGGAAAATATCTTTATTTTACTACTAGTACATGTACAAGGTAAACAGACCATAGCTGACATCAATGATATATTACTATACAGAAAGCCGCTTGTTATGCTGAACATTTAGGGGAAATTAGGTCAGTTTTTGTCCCAGGATGCGACTCACACTAGTCAACTAACACCCAGGTACCCATTTTAAACTGATGGGTGAATAGGGACAGCAGATGTCTTATGGAAACACGTCCCTAATGTTTCCCAGCCGTACCGGAGGAGATTCGATCTCCGGACCTCAGTGTGTGAGGTGAGTGCGCTACCGATCGAGCTGCATTAATAAGAGTCTAGACTGTGAAAGGCTTGTTTTACCATAGATCAAAACATGCAATTTAAAACATAACTATTGTAATTAGCAATAATATAAACAAATATATTTAGACTTTGATTTTTGTAAAGTAATCAAACCTTAGTAACAATGGCTGTAAGAAACAGCTACTGAAGAACAGTTAAATTAGTATTAGCTCATCTCAGTATGTGTGGAAAATTGCATTTATCTGAATGTAACTCATTATGTACATACCAGTAAATAACAAAGATAATTATTATTTATCAAAGTTACATAGACAAGTAGGAATTTGGGACACCTAGGTCGCAAAAAATGTCCCCCTTCTATACCTACCACTGTCATATCCACAAGTTGTTCTAGACCTATTAATTACAAATGAAATATGTATCACCAGGAATTCTGGTAAATATATAAATTTGTGGACTGTATATTAAAATTAATAAACGATTATATATATACAATTTACATAACAGAAGGAGAATATATCTTAATATCACTCACTAATTTGACTGGAGATTAAGTTGTATCATACTCAGAAAACCTCACTGTCTATACATGAAAATAACACTGGCCAGAGTTAAACATTAACAGACTTATCTGAGGTTCCTGGAGCTGTCTCGTCCAGTCGCCTGATACTCAAGTTACGCAGGAATGCACATCCAACAATTTCGGCTCGTATTTGAGAGGTGTCAACCCAATTTTACCTCTAGAGCACGAAAATTCCTCCCAATATTCACTAACGTTTGTTACTCAACTCAAAAAACAATGGCGAGTCCCTTCTGCACAGACACAGTTTCCCATTTTTTATAAAAAATTTATTAAATACAGTATGGCCATCTATTTGCATATAACTACTGTATTTCTGGAAAATATATACAGTATTTTCCACAGTATGGTTAAGTTATGTGACGTTTGGTTTTTGCATATTTACAGTATTCTGCTAATCAACGTCATTATATCACTTTGGCTATGACGTCAAATGTGTCAGTGACGCTGGAATCAAAACGTAATCTTCTGTGTATTTTACCGTGTGTTTGATGGGTCGTTTGTTCCATGTTCGCTCTTCAAAAAATCCTATCACTCTACGCATTATTAAATTTAATAGCTTTATAGCATGTGTGATAAATGGTTAATTTTTTTCATGGACAGTATTGAAAAAGAAAAAAAAACAGGCTACTTATGTCTGGAAACGATGAACGTTTTGTAAGATTTCCAGTTTGTGTTTTCTCCCGATGACTGAAAATACTGGAAGACTGAAAATACTGGAAGACTGAAAATACTGGAAGACTGAAAATACTGGAAGGCTGAAAATACTGGAAGACTGAAAATACTGGAAGACTGAAAATACTGGAATACTGAAAATACTGGAAGGCTGAAAATACTGGAATACTGAAAATACTGGAAGGCTGAAAATACTGGAAGACTGAAAATACTGGAATACTGAAAATACTGGAAGGCTGAAAATACTGGAAGGCTGAATGCTGCTTACATAGACTCAACAAGAAGAATCGTCCACAGTGAATTTTTAGAGGCGTTTTCAATGCCAGTGTATTTTTCAATCCATGTACATTTTATAGCTGAATATTTTACAGAAGATTGGTGTATTCTTCGGTGTGTCGTGGATGGTAAGAACAGACAAATATCTGAGTTTTTCTCTCCTTGTCAACGATGAGATTGTCTCTCACCCTTATTATACGGGACCTTAAGGTTTCTACACAAATAACCCGCACATAGAAGAGAGGAGCTTACGACGACGTTTCGGTCCGATTTGGACCAATTACAAAGTCACACTAACAGAAAGGAGAGACGGAGGGAGTATAGGCCAGTAGACAATGACGGGAGCAAAATAATGGAGATATTAAGCTCCTCTCTTCTATGTGCGGGTTATTTGTGTATTGTTCCAGCCACGGTATTGTGCCTTTTTTTATTGTTTAACACTTCTGTTCTATGGTAAGAAACTGTTCTTTCATAACACAGTAGACTTGACTGTGAGAAAAGTCAGATATATTGTCCACGAGAACGTAATTCGTTCATAAACGAACAACATTGAACGTTCAACGTCATGGATATTAGTGCAAGATTGATGGATAATGTAGTGATTAATCCTGACCTAGTTTGCCCTTATTAAAATTAAGGTTTACAAAGCAGAACCACAACAAAACTAAATATCTGTTACGGCAAGATTCGGAAAGCTAATGGCATGTGCAGGTACTCGGTGATTAATGTTGCACAGCTCCGAGGCTCTAAGAACGAGCTTAATTGCTTTAAACATTAACACTCGTGACTCACGAAATCGTAATGACACGATTGTAAACAAATACCACGGGCGGGGTTAGAACCCGCGATTAGAGAGTCATAAAACTCCAGTGGTTAACGCGTCGGTATGGAGTTGTATGGCTCTCTGATCGCGGGTTCTATCACCACCCGTGGTATGGTTCAACACTCGTGTTTCCCACTTAGGTGAAGAGGGCAAAACTTTAGTAAACTGTGTTGATGTAAAACTGCCATTATTATGAACAAAATAGTGTCACTTTCGCCCTTATGTGAGGTGAAATATACTTCTCATGCTTCAGAATGCTTAGTGTGTGTTGGGAAAACATTGCAGTTAGTTACAATAGCTAAAAAAGAATCGTTGAATTTCAAACAATAGCTGCAGAATGCATTTTCAAACAGGCTTCAAAACTGCTTTACTAAAGGAAAGTTTGGGATTCAGTTTGATCTGTGATAACTTTGTTGCAAATACTTCACATATCTTAGAACAACTATCGAGTACTATCACAATGTACCAGGAAATTGCTTTTGCTATCATGTTATTAAAGTTATTTTTCTGAAGTAAACGGGAGTAATACTTGATGTATGTAAAGCATGGAGAGTACTGGAGGTCACAGCAACGACAACACAACAGTGAGAGGACTGGAGGTCACAGCAACGACAACACAACAGTGAGAGGACTGGAGGTCACAGCAACGACAACACAACAGTGAGAGGACTGGAGGTCACAGCAACGACAACACAACAGTGAGAGGACTGGAGGTCACAGCAACGACAACACAACAGTGAGAGGACTGGAGGTCACAGCAACGACAACACAACAGTGAGAGGAATGGAGGTCACAGCAACGACAACACAACAGTGAGAGGACTGGAGGTCACAGCAACGACAACACAACAGTGAGAGGACTGGAGGTCACAGCAACGACAACACAACAGTGAGAGGACTGGAGGTCACAGCAACGACAACACAACAGTGAGAGGACTGGAGGTCACAGCAACGACAACACAACAGTGAGAGGACTGGAGGTCACAGCAACGACAACACAACAGTGAGAGGACTGAAGGTCACAGCAACGACAACACAACAGTGAGAGGACTGGAGGTCACAGCAACGACAACACAACAGTGAGAGGACTGGAGGTCACAGCAACGACAACACAACAGTGAGAGTACTGGAGGTCACAGCAACGACAACACAACAGTGAGAGGACTGGAGGTCACAACAACGACAACACAACAGTGAGAGGACTGAAGGTCACAGCAACGACAACACAACAGTGAGAGGACTGGAGGTCACAGCAACGACAACACAACAGTGAGAGGACTGGAGGTCACAGCAACGACAACACAACAGTGAGAGGACTGGAGGTCACAGCAACGACAACACAACAGTGAGAGGACTGAAGGTCACAGCAACGACAACACAACAGTGAGAGTACTGGAGTTCACAGCAACGACAACACAACAGTGAGAGGACTGGAGGTCACAGCAACGACAACACAACAGTGAGAGGACTGGAGGTCACAACGACAACACAACAGTGAGAGGACTGAAGGTCACAGCAACGACAACACAACAGTGAGAGGACTGGAGGTCACAGCAACGACAACACAACAGTGAGAGGACTGGAGGTCACAGCAACGACAACACAACAGTGAGAGGACTGGAGGTCACAGCAACGACAACACAACAGTGAGAGGACTGAAGGTCACAGCAACGACAACACAACAGTGAGAGTACTGGAGTTCACAGCAACGACAACACAACAGTGAGAGGACTGGAGGTCACAGCAACGACAACACAACAGTGAGAGGACTGGAGGTCACAGCAACGACAACACAACAGTGAGAGTACTGGAGGTCACAGCAACGACAACACAGTGAGAGGACTGGAGGTCACAGCAACGACAACACAACAGTGAGAGGACTGGAGGTCACAGCAACGACAACACAACAGTGAGAGGACTGGAGGTCACAGCAACGACAACACAACAGTGAGAGGACTGGAGGTCACAGCAACGACAACACAACAGTGAGAGTACTGGAGGTCACAGCAACGACAACACAACAGTGAGAGGAATGGAGGTCACAGCAACGACAACACAACAGTGAGAGGAATGGAGGTCACAGCAACGACAACACAACAGTGAGAGGACTGGAGGTCACAGCAACGACAACACAACAGTGAGAGGACTGGAGGTCACAGCAACGACAACACAACAGTGAGAGTACTGGAGGTCACAGCAACGACAACACAACAGTGAGAGGAATGGAGGTCACAGCAACGACAACACAACAGTGAGAGGACTGGAGGTCACAGCAACGACAACACAACAGTGAGAGGACTGGAGGTCACAGCAACGACAACACAACAGTGAGAGGACTGGAGGTCACAACAACGACAAGACAACAGTGAAAGGACAGGAGGTCACAACAACGACAACACAACAGTGAGAGGACTGGAGGTCACAGCAACGACAACACAACAGTGAGAGGACAGGAGGTCACAACAACGACAACACAACAGTGAGAGGACTGGAGGTCACAGCAACGACAACACAACAGTGAGAGGACTGGAGGTCACAGCAACGACAACACAACAGTGAGCAGTGACAACACAACAGTGAGAGGACAACATAACAGTGAGAGGACTGTGCAAAAAAGGTATAAAATACCGACAATATGAAAGTTAAAACACATGTGCAACATCTGGAAATCTTTATTGTAGACGTTTCGCCATCCAGTGGCTTTATCAATACAGATTCTAGGACATAATAAGACGACAGTAGAACTATATACAAAAGATGAGGTAATCAGTCCCTCAGCCTTGGAGTTAGTGTTCAAAGCCACTGGATGGCGAAACGTCTACAATAAAGATTTCCAGATGTTGCACATGTGTCTTAACTTTCATATTGTCGGTATTTTATACCTTTCTTGCACAACTTGTCAGACACTGCAACATCATGGAATCTTGGTTCAGAGGACATCTACAAGACCTTCTTCACGGCTGCTGCAACTAACCCATCTCTTTGGGAAGGACCTACTTCCACTTGGGAATCCCGCCTACCAGTGACTTTGCCCTCGTCTGCTGCCCATCCCTATCCACTGACGGCTATATAACCGCCAGTCTTCTTGCCTTTGCTCCAGATTCTCCTCCACCACGATGCTGTGAACACTAACTCCAAGGCTGAGGGACTGATTACCTCATCTTTTGTATATAGTTCTACTGTCTTCTTATTATGTCCTAGAATCTGTATTGATAAAGCCACTGGATGGCGAAACGTCTACAATAAAGATTTCCAGATGTTGCACATGTGTCTTAACTTTCAGTGAGAGGACTGGAGGTCACAGCAACGACAACACAACAGTGAGAGTACTTGAGGTCACAGCAACGACAACACAACAGTGAGAGGACTGGAGGTCACAGCAACGACAACACAACAGTGAGAGGACTGGAGGTCACAGCAACGACAACACAACAGTGAGAGGACAACATAACAGTGAGAGGACTGGAGATCACAGTGACGACAACACAACAGTGAGAGGACAACATAACAGTGAGAGGACTGGAGATCACAGTGGCGACAACACAACAGTGAGAGGACAACATAACAGTGAGAGGACTGGAGATCACAGTGACGACAACATAACAGTGAGAGGACAACATAACAGTGAGAGGACTGGAGATCACAGTGACGACAACATAACAGTGAGAGGACAACATAACAGTGAGAGGACAACATAACAGTGAGAGGACAACATAACAGTGAGAGGACTGGAAATCACAGTGACGACAACACAACAGTGAGAGGACAACACAACAGTGAGAGGACTGGAGATCACAGCGACGACAACACAACAGTGAGAGGACTGGAGATCACAGTGACGACAACATAACAGTGAGAGGACAACATAACAGTGAGAGGACAACATAACAGTGAGAGGACTGGAGATCACAGTGACGACAACACAACAGTGAGAGGACTGGAGATCACAGTGACGACAACACAACAGTGAGAGGACAACATAACAGTGAGAGGACTGGAGATCACAGTGGCGACAACACAACAGTGAGAGGACAACATAACAGTGAGAGGACTGGAGATCACAGTGACGACAACATAACAGTGAGAGGACAACATAACAGTGAGAGGACTGGAGATCACAGTGACGACAACATAACAGTGAGAGGACAACATAACAGTGAGAGGACAACATAACAGTGAGAGGACAACATAACAGTGAGAGGACTGGAGATCACAGCGACGACAACACAACAGTGAGAGGACTGGAGATCACAGCGACGACAACACAACAGTGAGAGGACTGGAGATCACAGTGACGACAACACAACAGTGAGAGGACTGGAGATCACAGTGACGACAACACAACAGTGAGAGGACTGGAGATCACAGCGACGACAACACAACAGTGAGAGGACTGGAGATCACAGTGACGACAACACAACAGTGAGAGGACAACACAACAGTGAGAGGACTGGAGATCACAGCGACGACAACACAACAGTGAGAGGACTGGAGATCACAGCGACGACAACACAACAGTGAGAGGACTGGAGATCACAGTGACGACAACACAACAGTGAGAGGACAACACAACAGTGAGAGGACTGGAGATCACAGCGACGACACATAAGAAGTGGACGACTCACAGAAATTCGGTGAAGTAGAGACGAGGACTAGAGTGTTTCACTTAGTACAAAAGAAACGACATTGAGTTTTACAATAGTGTGAAGGAAAAAGGTTAGTACTGTATGTTACAGTTGTTTGAGAGAGTGAGAGAGAGAGAGAGAGAGAGAGAGAGAGAGAGAGAGAGAGAGAGAGAGAGAGAGAGAGAGAGAGAGAGAGAGAGAGAGAGAGAGAGAGAGAGAGAGAGAGTGAGAGAGAGAGAGAGAGAGAGAGAGAGAGAGACTTTCTTGGTTTGCCTGCCCCCCCTCTCATCTGCGACTGCTTGACAGAGTAGAGAACAGAGCAAGACGTCTCATCTCTCGCCTGGACCCATCCTGGATAGATCTGTCATTTCAGCAGAGCCTTCAACATAGGAGGGATGTGGGTGGCCTTACTGTTATGTACAAGGCCAATATTGTCAAAATACCACACTTGGATCCACTTCGAGGACAGCGTGAAACAAGCTTTTATGCCACAAGACGGGCAGAAAGCAGCAACTTCACTCTGGCTGTACCCTTCTCCAGAACATCACTCCATCTGAGATCATACATACCCAGGATGACTCGAGTATGGAACACATTCGTACAGCATAATGATGTCAACGAGATAACGTCAGTTGATCAAATGAAAATGCTGGCCCACAGATGGCTCCAACTTCATCCTGTTCCCTACTTGTATGTCTCATAACAAAAATGCTTTCAAATGAGCTGATGTAGGTAACAGCTCTTAGCTTGCCAATAAAGTTAGGAATCCTTAACCTGTAAATAGCTGTCAATAAAGCTAGGGATCCTTAACCTTGTCAAACCCTGTGTAAAAAAAAAAAAAAAAAAAAAAAAAAAAGAGAGAGAGAGAGAGAGAGAGAGAGAGAGAGAGAATGTGGAGCCATCTAGTGAGGGTATTCTCCAATTCTTTTATGCTTCCTCATCTGCCGCATTTCCTCTTCACTCTTACTGGTTTGTCTTCTGTGCTTCTTATTTTGTCTTCCTGCAAGTTAGTCGACTTTCGTCTCTTCACTTCATCTACTCCCTCCTCACAGTCCGCCTAAGTTCATGGCTTTATCCTCCATGGAGAGAGCTGGATGGGAACGTTCTACATTCCCATCCAGCTGTCTTAGATAACTCTACTGACTAGTAAGTTTATTCACGTATACACAAGTACAGTTACATAGATTATCATACATAGCAGCATATGTGTAGAGAACCTGGGATAACCCAAAAAAGTCAAAGTGACTTATTTCCATTGGGGTTCTTTGACTTCGTACGTAAGATAAGATAAGATAAGATAAGATAAGATTTCGTTCGGATTTTTAACCCCGGAGGGTTAGCCACCCAGGATAACCCAAGAAAGTCAGTTCGTCATCGAGGACTGTCTAACTTATTTCCATTGTGGTCCTTAATCTTGTCCCCCAGGATGCCACCCACACCAGTCGACTAACACCCAGGTACCTATTTGCTGCTAGGTGAACAGGACAACAGGTGTAAGGAAACGTGTCGGAATTTCCACCCGCCGGGAATCGAACCCGGGCCCTCCGTGTGTGAAGCGGGAGCTTTAGCCACCAGACCACCGGGCCACCCAACGTATATGTGGGATATGAGTCGATCTCTAAGGAGAGGCTCTGATAGACTGTTTGAACAGCCTTTCGCTGTCTCCACCTGCTGGTCAGCCTACACTAACTCATCACTTGTCCTGACTATTAATATCAGTGCGGTATTGACACTCCAGGTAAATTTAGTTTTGTCACCTTGTGTAAAACGTCAACAGATGGCGCTGACATGTCCTCACAGATATCTTCCGAAAAGTGTACTTGCTTCTTTGGTTGAGGATTATTTTATATTATTTTCATGTTTACATTTGCTTAGTCAATTTATTTTTTCTTAAAAGTTAGATTTATTTATAAAGATGTTCAAATTAATCTTAACTTTTACTTGTCTCTGCGTCCTTTTTTTCGGATAAAAGTTTATTTTTTTATTAATATTTTCCACAGGGAATCCCAAAAGCTCAGTTTTTCCAGACTAATAGTAAACTAATAGTAAACTATGTATATAAACCCATAGAAAGACCAACAGTAAACAACACTGTATGGAGCAGTATGGAACAATAGAACACACTAGTCAAGCCGCTTCTGACACCACTCCCACGCGTTCTTCTTCCGCGGGGAAGGTGCCAGAGCCAGAGCTTGCTACCACCTGCGGCTCACAAGACTGCCATTCTCACGAGCCCCTCCCCCCTGGGGCGGGGAAGATGGCAGACCAAAGGCCTAGCTTCTCCCTATGAGCCCCTTGAGGGCGGGGATGGGGGCTAGGCCTGGGGACAGTTGGTCCCAGAAGATGAGGAGGTACTTGTACCTCCTCCCTTGGGAGACATAGAGAAGGCCGGGTCACCATCCGGAAAAGACCCGACCCGGGGGAGTACCGGCGAATTAAAAACAAAAATAGCCGAGCCACACCTTGTAACAGGTCAACTACATCCCTTGAGGATACCTACAGTTGCACACCGAAATTCCCAGGGGGTTTCCATAAGAACATTAGAAAGAAGGAGCACTGCAGCAGGCCCACTGGCCCATGCTAGGCAGTTGTAGGTCGATAAATAAGACATGTGCAGCACTTGGGTATCTTCATTGAGGTAACATTTCGCCACACAGTGACTTCATCAGTCCATACAAAGATGAATGGTGAAGAACAGAAAGATGAGGTACTCAGTCCCTCAGCCTTGAGTCTATGTAATTAGTCCATCAGTCTTGAAAAGAATACAGCATATGTGCGAATAAGTAGCTTATATACTGTACACAGGTGAGGTGCAGTAGCCGTAGGTGGTGTCACACTTGACAAATCCAAATGTCAAAGTAGGTCATGCCTAAAGGTTAGGCAAAGAAAGAGTTCCCTGTATTAAGATCTACTTCCACATTTGGATTTGTCAAATTTGACACCACCTACCACTGCTGCACCTCTCCTGCCTACAGTATATAAGCTACTTCTTCGTATATACGCTGTATTCATTTCAAGATTGATGGACTGATTACAACGACTCAAAGCTGAGGGACTGATTACCTCAAACTACTCCTGTTCATCATTCATCTTTGTATGGACTGATGAAGCCACTGTGTGGCGAAACGTTTCCTCAATAAAGATACCCAAGTGTTGCACATGTGTCTAATTTATCAACTTGTGGGTTCTCTGAACCATTCATCTACACAAGGTAGTCAGGTTCAACTCTCACCCACCTATTTTTAAAACTGCACAACGTTTTAGCTACAGTGACGCTACTCGGGAATTTGTTCCACTCATCCACAACTCTATTACCAACTCTATTACCAAATCCTTTCTGCATCTAAATTTTTCCAACTTAAAACCATTGCTGTGAGTCCTGTCTTGGTTAGATATTTTTAACGTGTTACTTACATTCCCCTTTATTAATTCCTATTTTCCATTTATACACCTCAATCATATCCTCCCGAATTTTAAGTCTTTCTAGAGAGTGCAGATTCAGGGCCTCAGTCTATCCTCATAGGAAAGATTTCTGATACATGGGATCAACTTTACCCTCCTTTATACGCTTCCCAGCGCATTTATATCCATTCCGGGTGTCCAGTGGCCTGATGGCTAGCGTTCTCGCTTCACACGGTGAGGATGCGGGTTCCATTCCCGGCGAGGGTAGAAATATTGGGTATGTTTCCTTACACCGATTGTCTATGTTCACCAATCAGTAAAATGAGTACCTGGGAGTTAGTGGACTGGTGTGGGTCGCATCCTGGGTGTTAGTGGACTGGTGTGGGTCACATCCTGGGTGTTAGTGGACTGGTGTGGGTCACATCCTGGGTGTTAGTGGACTGGTGTGGGTCACATCCTGGGTGTTAGTGGACTGGTGTGGGTCACATCCTGGGTGTTAGTGGACTGGTGTGGGTCACATCCTGGGTGTTAGTGGACTGGTGTGGGTCACATCCTGGGTGTTAGTGGACTGGTGTGGGTCGTAAACTGACCTAATTTGCGGGAAATGCTCAGCATAACAAGCGGCTTTCTATATAGTAGTATGTCATTGATGTCAGCTATGGTCTGTATACCTTGTACATGTACTGGTAGAAATAATATTATTATATTATTTATACTTCTTGATGTGAAGACAAGAATTCTATTAGTTTTATTGCCAAGAATTAGGTACTGTTGTATTGGTTTTAGGTTACTGGTAGCCAGTACTCTTGTATCTTTCTCGCAACCAGTGATGTTAAGATCAATATTATTAAATTATATATGTCATGGTTATTTTCCTTTCCAACGCTTATAACTTTGCATTTGTCTATGTTAAACTGCATCTGCCACTTCTCCGACCACTGCATCAGTCTGTTCAGATCTTCCTGGGCCGCTCTAGTGTCCTCGTCAAAATGAATTCGACAGCCTATTTAGCTGTCATCGAAAACTTGCTTATGTCGCTATTTATTCCCTCACGTATGTCATTTATGTAAATTGTGAACAACAAAGGGCCCAAAAAAAATAGACGACATTTCGTATCTAGATTCCTTATGAATTTCGCCTCCTACAAGTTTACTGCACTCTCTATCAGTGTCTGGGCACCTGTAAATCACACTTAACATTAGTTTTCATAACTCTCAAGAAACTCCAGCCAAACTGTGTCCAACGTTTCTAATTTTATGTATTGTCTAATGCAACAATTTAAACTGTCCATGACAGTTTAAGTCTTAAGGAAAGTTTCATTAAGAAAAGTTTCGTTATTAAACCTTAAGGAAAGTTTCATTATTAAGCTTTGAGGAAAGTTTCATTATTAAGCTTTAAGAAAAACTTCATTATTAAGCCTTAAGGAAAGTTTCATTGTTAAGCTTTAAGAAAAGTTTCATTATTAAGCTTTGAGGAAAGTTTCATTATTAAGCTTTAAGGAAAGTTTCATTATTAAGCTTTAAGGAAAGTTTAATTATTAAGTTTTAAGGAAAGTTTCATTATTAAGCTTTGAGGAAAGTTTCATTATTAAGCTTTAAGGAAAGTTTCATTATTAAGCTTTGAGGAAAGTTTCGTTATTAAACTTTAAGGAAAGTTTCATTATTAAGCTTTGAGGAAAGTTTCATTATTAAGCTTTAAGGAAAGTTTCATTATTAAGCTTTAAGGAAAGTTTCATTATTAAGCCTTAAGCAATTTCCGCCATTTTTTTTGGGGGGGACAAACCAAAATTCACTTAGTGATAAGCTCTATTTAGCAATTTTTAAAGAGTAAGCGGATAATTCATCTTATTTTGGAAACTACTGCGAGCATTCGTGCAAAAAAAATTTTTAATTCACTTAACTGGTCTCCCCCAGCTGGGATAATTAGTTTAAATTCCTTGTCCTACTAGTTACTTGGCTTCACTTAGCAGTTGTTTACTATATCCTCCCACACATTCCACCTCTCCACTTGAATCCTCTCCTCCACTCCCTCCTTCTCCATCTCTTGCAGCTCTCTCTTGACAGTTCCATCCCAATCTTCAACCGTCTATTTCGTGTAAATCAAGGCCATCTTCCCTAAACAAATTTCTACAGTTTTTAAGTAATTTCAGGTTTCAGTAGAGTCTAGAGTATCATTCTTTTCACTCACATTCTTGTGAGATGAAAATAGTTTTTAAAACCAGACTTATTACACTATTGGATTTTTCCAATGGTGACTCCGACTCCTGCTTCTACTCACCTGACTGCAGTATATAACCTCTTCTCCAGTCATATGCTGTACATTTCTCAAGACTGATAGATTGAATATATCGACTCCAGGCTGAGTGACTGATAACTTCAAACTTCTTCTCATATTCCCCTGTTATTCTCTGTGGTGGACTGAAGAAGCCATTTACTGGCGAAATATCTCCTCAGTAAAGATATTGCACATAGTGTCTCATTCTTCAATATAATTCCTTATATCTCTAGTTAAGACTGACAGCTTCACTGTCAGTCTTGACTGCCAGACATGGGAAGTAATCTCGTAATTTTCAGTGTTTCTCCGTTGTCTTTAAATGTCCTAACAAAGACTTTGTTTTTGTTAAAACTGTCTTCTTATTTTCTTCATTGTAAAGAATTAATTCCAATCAAAAAATGGTATTTTGTGGTTTGTTTTTAGACACCTTTGTAAACTCATGACTTGCATGATTGATCCTCGTTGCTGGGATGCAATGTTTCCTTTCCTCTGTGGTTATGAGAGGTCATTCTGTCCTAAGCTGTTTCAGGGGAGTAGTGTGGAGGCCTATAGAGGCCTTTGCTTAAGGCTTAATAGTGAAACTTTCCTAAATACTTGATAATGAAACCTTGCTTAAGGCTTATTAATGAAACTCACTGAACGTAGACACAAACTAATTTGTTTAAGCAGTGGCAATATTAGTTGGTAAATTAAGAGCGTGTGACAAAAACTGGCGTCGTGGGTCACGGTACAAGACGATGCCAGGAAATACTAACAGGAATTTATAAGGTCATCTCTGTTTCAGAGATGACCTGACTAGGTTTAAGCCGGGAGGTGACTTGAACCTGCCTCGCATGGGCTAGTAGGCCTGCTGCACTGTTCTTTCTTTCTTAATGTCTTATGGGATACAGTAACAAGAGAATACAGCTTAAAGGTGAAAACTCAGATTAGTCATAGGGATGTTAGGAAGTATTTATTCAGCCTTATGATTGTCAGGAAGTTGAATAATCTGTTGAGTGTAGTAGTATACGTAGGATCCACACATAGTTTTAAGAGGTACTAAAAGGCTCTTGCACAAGAACTGGGAGGGGGTCCAGGAGCCGTGACTGACTTCCTACAACAACATGCGATTACGTAAGTACACTCTACATCCCTCACAAGCATTATACAACCCCCCCCCTCCTGCCACTCCCCCCACACACACTACATCTCCCTGTGGGTCTATAGAGAGAGAGCAGAGACTGTGTGTGTGCTACTAACCACAATCTTCAATACATCCCTTGAAACTGGGCAACTGCCTGAGGTATGGAAGACGGCAAATGTAGTACCCATTTTTAAGAAAGGAGACAAAACGAGGCATTAAACTACAGACCAGTGTCTCTGACATGCATAATATACAAAGTCCTGGAGAAAATTATCAGGAGGAGAGTGGTGGAGCACCTGGAAAGGAACACGATTATAAACGACATCCAGCACGGATTCATGGAAGGCAAATCCTGTGTCATAAACCTTCTAGAGTTTTATGACAAGGTAACAGAAGACACGAAAGAGATAGGTAGGTTAATTGCATTTTCCTGGACTGCAGAAAGACCTTTGACACAGTTCCTCACATGAGATTAGTGCAGAAGCTGGAGGATCAGGCGCATATAACAGGAAGGGCACTGCAATGGATCAGAGAATACCTGACAGGGAGACAAGAACAAGTCTGTGACGAGTGGGGTCCCACAGGGGTTAGTTCTAGGACCAATGCCGTTCTTGGTATATATGAATGAAATGATGGAAGGGACAGACTCAGGAGTGTCCCTGTTCACAGATGATGTGAAGTTATTGAGGAGAATTAAATCAAATGAGGATCAGGCAGGATAGAAAGTGACCTGGACAGACTGAACACCTGGTCCAGCAACTGGCTTCTCGAATTCAACCCCGCCAAATGCAAAGTCATGAAGATTGGGGAAGGGCAAAGAAGACCGCAGACAGAGTATAATCTAGGTGGCCAAAGACTGCAAACCTCGCTCAAGGAGAAAGATCTTGGGGTGAGTATAACACAAAGCACGTCTCCAGAAGCATACATCAACCAAATAACTGCTGCAGCATAGGGGTGTCTGACAAACCTGAGAATAGCATTCCGTTATCTTAGTAGGGAACCGTTCAAGACACTGTACACTGTGTACGTCAAGCCCATACTGGAGTATGCAGCACCAGCTTGGAACCCACACCTGGTTAAACACGTCCAGAAATTAGAGAAAATGCGAAGGTTTGCAACAAGGTTAGTCCCAGAGCTAAGGGGAATGTCCTACGAAGAAAGATTGAGGGAAATCCGCCTGACGACGCTGGAGGACAGGAGAATCAGGGGAGTCATGATAACGACATACAAAATACTACATGGACAGACAGGATGTTCCAGAGATGGGACACAGAAGCAAGGGTTCACAACTGGAAGCTGAAGACGCAGTAGAGTCAAAGGGATGTTAGGAAGTACTTTTTCAGTCACAGAGTTGTCAGGAAATGGAATAGTCTAGCAAGTGATGTAGTTGAGGCAGGAACCATACATAGCTTTAAGACGAGGTATGACAAAGCTCAGGGAGCAGAGATAGGACCTAGCAGCGATCAGTGAAGAGGCGAGGACAGGAGCTGAGCCTCGACCCTTGCAACCACAATTAGGCGAGTAATTTAGGTGAGCACACACACAAATACACACACACACACACACACACACACACACACACACACACACACGGTCGATAAAACACAGAAAAGTTAACAAATTGCCAGCTTAAAGAGAAGAATATACTTTACTGTTTTATGTTACTTGTATAAACAGATTATAAAATATGCTGATTTAGTTTGAGGGAGTAATAGATAAGGAACGTAAGTACACAAACAAAGATGGAGGAAGGTAGACGACAGCTCTGGCTCCTAACACCCACTAGGGAAGTAAACACTGCCACTCACACACACCTTTTATTTTCATATCTTTATTACGTACCCATACCCATCCTGTGGGCAGTTGTCGAAGGTTTCAAAGGCACATAATGGGCCCAGGGACTGGGCCGCAAAGTTTTGATTGCTAAACTCTGACCACGCCAGGCACACCTCCATTCGTGCGCGTTTTATGGCGTTAATCGCGGGATATTCGTGCCTCTCTCCAGTGTGATTTTTTACGAATTGTGTTACTAAACGTCTCTAGAAGCGAGAGCAGTTGAAGAAATGGCCTAGATTAGTGTCAGTGTAGTGATATAAGACGTTATGGTTAAGAGTTTCGGGCGATGCATGAAAAGAAGGCAGGAAGGCAGGCAGGCAGGCAGGCAGGCAGGCAGGCAGGCAGGCAGGCAGGCAGGAAGGAAGGAAGGCAGTCAGGAAGGAAGAATGGCAGGAAGGAAGAAAGGAAGGTAGGAAGGAAGGAATTCAGACAGCAATGTAGGAAGGCAGGAATGTAGGAAGAGAGGCAGGAATGTAGGAAAGAAGGCAGGCAGGAAGGCAGGCAGGAAGGCAGGTGGGAAGGAAGGGAGAATTAAAGAATAAAAGGCACAATACCGTGATTCAAACAACAGACAAACAACCCGCATAAGTTTGTTTGTCTTGTTTACCTGAGTCTACGTTGAGGATGTCCTGAGGGTCAATGTTCCGGTGGCCCTGACCAGGCCTCGAGGTGGATCAGAGCTTGATCAACCAGGCTGCTACTGCTGGCTGTACGAATATACGAACCACAGGCCGGCAGGTCAGGTACTGATATTCGAGTTATTTGTACGTGAAGGATTACATAGAGGTCAGGTCATCCAGGGTGTG
Organism: Cherax quadricarinatus; assembly: GCF_026875155.1. Taxonomy (NCBI): domain Eukaryota; kingdom Metazoa; phylum Arthropoda; class Malacostraca; order Decapoda; family Parastacidae; genus Cherax; species Cherax quadricarinatus. The sequence goes on along the minus strand of NC_069453.1, from coordinate 1,754,771 downwards.
GTCACGGCCATTTTACATTCTGAATATCACATTGTTGGTGGAAGTGCAGTGGAAAGTAAAGTGGCTAAGGGGAAAGAAGAAAAAGTGGTCGGATGTGAAAGCCCAGTGAATTTGCAAGAGAGCAGTTATTGTGTATAGATACTAGCAGGTGATCAAGTGGCGTGGTGGAAGAAATAACCTCTTGTGGCACTAGTCGGGAGTGCCAAGCAGTGTGGTCAGCCCAGGGGGACAGCATCTAACGTACTATAAACTATAGACGAGTAGTAAGCAATTCCAGGGAACAACGAGAGGACAGCAAAGTTGTATACAGTGTTGGATGTGTGGGGTCACACAGCACATCCCTGACCTGCCTCAGAACTCCACAGAATTGCCAGATTACAAAAGTTATTTTGGAAGGTACACTCTCATGGGATCATTCTCGTGTACACGTGCACAGGGTGAGCTAGTACAACATGCGTACGTACAGCCATGTCAGATATCTATCAACCAAGAGAGCCCTAAGCAGACAGCAGGATGCATTATATAGATAAAGTATACCTAGTTGCTAGTAAGGAATAGGTAATGCCAAGAGTCGTTTGATTCTGGGTTGGAAACTATGCCACCAATATTTTTTTACTTTAAGAGACAGTCAGTAGGAGTCATTAACACCTTAGGAAAAAACAGGAGAATTTGGAAGGCAAGGGACGACCCGCACCTCAGACAAACGTACAAACACACCTACATACATATACACTCCCACACACGTGCTTGCTAGAGGTATGGAAGACAGCAAATGTAGTTTTAATTTTTAAGAAAGGAGACAGACAGGAAGCGTTAAACTACAAACCAATGTCACTGACGTACATAGTATGTAAGGTTATGGAAAAGATAATCAGAAGAGTGGTGAAGAAAGAAAGAAGCGAGGACAAGCATGACGCTTATCACGGCTTGAGTTGTAGTAAATCCAGTCTCACACACCTACTGGAGTTCTACAGCAAGGTAACAGAAGTAGTGTAAGAGACGAAGGGATGGGTAGATTGCATTTTCTTGGGCAGTTGGAAGGCTTTTGACACAGCATCGCGCTTGCGACTGGCATAAGGGCTAGAAGAGCAGGCAGGAATAACAGGAAAAGCAGTACAAGGAATCAAGGCATACCTATCAGAAACGAAACGAGTGATGATCCGTGAAAAGGTGTCGGAAATGCTGCATGTGACGAGTGGGTTTGAACAAGGATCAGTACTAGGACTGGTACTAATTCTTCTTAAAGTGAATGAATGATATGGCGGAAGAAATAAAATCGGATGTATCCGTGAGGTTAATACAATTAGATGAGGACCAGGGAAACTGCAGATAGATCAGGACAGGCAGTAGATCTGATGTGATAAATAGTTACTAGAATTAAACCCCAGCAAGCGCAAAATTATGAAGCTTGTGGAAAGGCAATGACGACTGCAGACGTAGTTCAGATTCGGGAGGCAAAAGCTGCAAAACTCACTGAAGTAGAAGGATCTTTGGGTGAGCATTTTACCGAGCATATCACCTAAGTGCACATCAATTAAATAATTGTTAAAGCATCTGGCAAATCTAAGATTAGCTTTAGACATCTAAGGAGTTGTTCCACTGTATACGGTGTACGCCAGGCCCATACTGCAGCACAAGTATGGATCCTGTACTTCGTCAAGCATGTCAGAAAATTAGAGAAAGTCTAGCGGTTTGCAATAATAGTAGTCCGGGAGCTATGGGGTATGTCCTATGAAGAGAGGCTAAGGGAACTCAACCTGATGTTACAGGAAAGAAGAACTAGGGATATGATGATAATATGCAAACTACCGAGAGGATTTGATAGGTGGACAAGGAGAGAGTGAGAGTCGAGGACACTGATGGGAGTTGAAAACACAGACTAGTCATAGAGATGGTAGGAAGTATTTCGTCAGTCTTAGAGTAGATAGGAAGTGAAGCAATTTGGATATTGTAATGTAAGAGGCAGAATTTATACATAACTTTAAGAAAAGGTACGGCATAGCTATCGAAACCAGAAGTGGACCTAGTAGTGACCTGCGAAGAGCTGGGGCCAGGAGCTTAGACTCCACCGCCCTGCTACCACATATACGTGAGTACACATTTATGCAAATATCATGTACACACACACACGTACACACACGTAAAGACCAGAAAAGAGGAGGGGCCAGGAGCTAATACTCGGCCCCAGCGACCACAAATAGATGAGAAATAGGTGAATGCACGTTAGTACACATGCTCACACATTCACATGCACACTCAGCCCTATAACACACACTATAAACCACATATTTGAGAGCGTGCAGACGCGCACACTCGCACACAGACTTCCCTCGTACGAGAAAACCGACAACTCAGACAAACCATACCCCGGCCGGGATTGAACCCGCGGTCAGAGAGTCTCAAAACTCCAGCCCGTCGCGTTAGCCACTAGACCAGCTAGCCACAATAAGATTCATCCAACTAGGTATATTTCTACACCATAGGAAGGTTAGCACAGGCACCACTGTGACCACAAATGCAAGTTTTTACAGACGAATCTCCAGCTAGCGTGGCCGTGACAAACTCTAGCTCAAGTCCCTTCACTGCCGCCAACATGACTCACGAGCTGGAGTTTTGAGACTCTCTGACCGCGGGTTCAATCCCGGCTGGGGTATGGTTTGTTTGCAATCGTGTCATTACGATTTCGTGTGTCAACTCAGACAATCAGAAACGAGGGTCGCAGGGAACCGTAGGTAGAGAAACCCACTAGTTACAACAGACGTCGAGCCAGCTAGGGGAGAAGTTTGATGGAAGATAATTTCAGTGGATGGGAAATCGAGGCAGCATGTATCTCAAAATGGAAAAGGCTAAGGCAAATAGGGCTAAAATGACAGAAAACGGCCCTGAAACACAAGGAAATGAAAAGGCTGAGGGGTGACTATGGTATTATGAACCCTGAGGGATGAACTGGGACAGTTTGCTTCCGTTCAGAAGGAAACTTGATAACATGCGAGAAAGTAAAGGAAGCAACAGGGAAGGCAATAAGACTAATATCGAAGAAGACAGATCTAAAGATAAAATAAAGAAGACAGAGGAAATAAAAGGGGGAATATGAGAAGAGGTAATAATGTATGAAGGAGAGTGCTTCGTGTTATATCACTTGTTCTCTCTAGACTGGAATATTACTGTACATTAACATCTCCAGTCAAAGGAGGTGAAATTGCAGATCTAGAGAGTGTACAGAGAACCTCTACTGCACATATAAGGTCTATCAAGCATCTCAACTACTGGGAACGCTTGGGAGCACTTGACTTGTACTCACTGGAACGTAGGCGAGAGAGAGACATCATAATCTACACTTGCAAAAACCTAGAAGGAATGGTCCCTAATCTGCACACAGAAATCACTTCTTACGAAAGCAAAAGATTGGTTCGTACGTTGGACTACGTTCGTCCAGCAGTAACAGCCTAGTTGATTACGGTCTAATCCACCGGGAGGCCTGGTCGTGGACAGGGCCGCGGAGGCGTTGATACCCGGAATACCCTCCAGGTTGACCCCAGGTAGAGGAGACCAAAGAAGATAACGTTGCGCCCTGGAGACAGGGAGGCCAGGGAGTTGATAAAACTGCTAAGGAAATGGTACAAATTGGCAAAGATATCTGAGGAGTTTCCAGGAACTGGAAACATCAGGTACGTGAATTTATATCAGTCATGGAGAGAACTGGAAGACAGGAGGAAATTGCGCAGAGAATAAATTTTGCCACCTAAGTGGCTAGTTTATTGTGCACCCCATATCCATCTTGTGGATGGTAGCGCAAGAACATATTTAAGAATACACGAAAAACTCAGGAATTAGGCCCTGTAAGGGAATACATCTGAATTTATATCTATAGTTTATCTGTTGCAAGCATATTTAGGAAATTTGCTTAATTTGGCTGGCATTTTATTTACGTTAAGAGAAGATTTCGCTCGGATTTTTAACCCTGGAGGGTTACCCACCCAGGATAACCCAAGAAAGTCAGTGAGTCAAAGAGGACTCTCTGTCTTATTTCCATTGGGGTCCTCAATCTTGACCTCCAGGATGCCACCCAGGTACCTACTTGCTGCTAGGTAAACAGGACAACATGTATAAAAAAACGGGTCAAAATGTTTCTACCCCGCCGGGAATCGAACCCGGGCCCTACGTGTGTGAAGTGAGAACTTTGCCAGTCAGGTCACGGGGTCACCGCCATTAACAAGATTTCTTGACATATCACATTAGTTATTATACTATTAATCTCTATATTCCTCAATAATAGGACATTAGCACGCAGGGTTCAAGATAGTGACCATAGGGCTTATCACATACTTTGCTTTCAGTTTGATCATGAGTGTGTCTGCCAAACTTCCAGAAGTACTTGTAACCAAGCCTAAGCCTGGCCACTACAACATCAGTCAGTACTTGTAACCAAGCCTAAGCCTGGCCACTACAACATCAGTCAGTACTTGTAACCAAGACTAAGCCTGGTCACTACAACATCAGTCAGTACTTGTAACCATGCCTAAGCCTGGCCACTAAAACATCAGTCAGTACTTGTAACCAAACCTAAGCCTGGCCACTACAACATCAGTCAGTACTTGTAACCAAACCTAAGCCTGGCCACTACAACATCTGTCAGTACTTGTAACCAAGCCTAAGCCTGGCCACTACAACATCAGTCAGTACTTGTAACTAAACCTAAGCCTGGCCACTACAGCATCAGTCAGTATTTGTAACCATGCCTAAGCCTGGCCACTAAAACTTCAGTCAGTACTTGTAACCAAACCTAAGCCTGGCCACTACAGCATCAGTCAGTATTTGTAACCATGCCTAAGCCTGGCCACTAAAACATCAGTCAGTACTTGTAACCAAGCCTAAGCCTGGCCACTACAACATCAGTCAGTACTTGTAACCAAGCCTAAGCCTGGTCACTACAACATCAGTCAGTACTTGTAACCAAACCTGAGCCTGGCCACTACAACATCAGTCAGTACTTGTAACCAAACCTAAGCCTGGCCACTACAACATCTGTCAGTACTTGTAACCAAGCCTAAGCCTGGCCACTACAACATCAGTCAGTACTTGTAACCAAGCCTAAGCCTGGCCACTATAACATCAGTCAGTACTTGTAACCAAGTTTACCAATGGCCACTATAACATCAGGCAGTACTTGTAACCAAGCCTAAGCCTGGCCACTACAACATCAGTCAGTACTTGTAACCATGCCTAAGCCTGGCCACTACAACATCAGTCAGTACTTGTAACCAAGCCTAAGTCTGGCCACTACAACATCAGTTAGTACTTGCAACCAAGCCTAATCCTGGCCACTACAGCATTAGTCAGTACTTGTAACCAAGCCTAAGTCTGGCCACTACATCAGTCATTACTTGTAAAGAAGCCTAAGCCTGGCCACTACAACATCAGTCAGTACTTTTAAATAAGCCTAAACCTGGCCACCACAACATCAGTCAGAACTTGTAACCAAGCCTAAGTCTGGCCACTACAACATCAGTCGGTACTTGTAACCAAACCTAAGCCTGGCCACTACAACATCTGTCAGTACTTGTAACCAAACCTAAGCCTGGCCACTACAACATCAGTCAGTACTTGTAACCAAGCCTAAGCCTGGCCACTACAACATCAGTCAGTACTTGTAACCAAGCCTAAGCCTGGCCACTACAGCATCAGTCAGTACTTGTAACCAAGCCTAAGCCTGGCCACTGAAACATCAGTCAGTACTTGTAACCAAACCTAAGCCTGGCCACTACAGCATCAGTCAGTACTTGTAACCAAGCCTAAGCCTGGCCACTGAAACATCAGTCAGTACTTGTAACCAAACCTAAGCCTGGCCACTACAGCATCAGTCAGTACTTGTAACCAAGCCTAAGCCTGGCCACTGAAACATCAGTCAGTACTTGTAACCAAACCTAAGCCTGGCCATTACAACATCACTCAGTACTTGTAACCAAACCTAAGCCTGGCCACTACAACATCAGTCAGTACTTGTAACCAAGCCTAAGCCTGGCCACTACAACATCTGTCAGTACTCGTAACAAAGCCTAAGCCTGGCCACTACAACATCAGTCAATCTGCTAACATTGCAAGTTCCTCCTTAAACGTACTTATCTAAGTTCATTTAATTATAGTAGGTTGTAAATCTACTCAGACTTCTAATTGCATTCCTATATCATTCAGTTTAATTACTTATCTCTTAATATTATTCTTATTACTAGACACAGATACACCAAAGTTATATTCTACATTTTCCTTCAGAGATTTTTTTTTTTTTGGTAATGTATCAACTTTATCATGAAGGAGTAACTCAATGTGTGACTGGAATCTTAGGTAAGACACAGGCAAGAGTTAGGCAGAGAGGGACGTGACATCTCAGTGACTACATTCTCTCTACTACCACCCTGCACCTCTCCTTCCGACTGTATATAAGTCTCCACGCTGTCACTTGATCTTCACATTGTTTCAGACTATTGAACAGAACTCTTCTCTAGGCTGAGGGACTGACAACCTCAAATCTAAAACTTCAAGGGTGATGGACTGATTACATCGTCTTCACATCTCTACTACTCCTGCCTAATTTCTGTACTCGACTGAAGAAGCCTACTGTGTAGGCGAAACGTTTCGGAATAAAGTTGCCTAACTGTTGCCTATGTGTCTTACCTACCAACCTGTCGGTATTGTATACCATTTTGATACTCACAGTATGACTGTAATCCATAACAGTACATTAATTCCTTTATCCGTGACTTTAAAGTATCTGTATCTGGCTTCCCCAGTGAGCATATTGTTAGACTTATTACGTGAGTTAAGAGCCTTCAGTGGTGACATACAATCAATAATAATCAAAGTCTGGCTCAGTGTTAGAAGTTAACTTTAGTACCATTAAAATGTCTAAAAATTAAGTTTGTAGTGTAGATGACCAGTTGTTAATTTTCAGGCCAAACTCGACAGTTCTTATCGTTCTTAACTAGGGAGGTGGCAACAAGAGCAGATGTAGCCCTGCCAGTAGACTCCTGCTGGAGGTGACAACAAGAGCAGATGCAGCCCTGCCAGTAGACTCGCTGGAGGTGACAACAAGAGCAGATGTAGCCCTGCCAGTAGACTCCTGCTGGAGGTGACAACAAGAGCAGATGCAGCCCTGCCAGTAGACTCCTGCTGGAGGTGACAACAAGAGCAGATGTAGCCCTGCCAGTAGACTCCTGCTGGAGGTGGCAACAAGAGCAGATGTAGCCCTGCCAGTAGACTCCTGCTGGAGGTGACAACAAGAGCAGATGCAGCCCTGCCAGTAGACTCCTGCTGGAGGTGACAACAAGAGCAGATGTAGCCCTGCCAGTAGACTCCTGCTGGAGGTGACAACAAGAGCAGATGCAGCCCTGCCAGTAGACTCCTGGTGGAGGTGACAACAAGAGCAGATGTAGCCCTGCCAGTAGACTCCTGCTGGAGGTGACAACAAGAGGAGATGTAGCCCTGCCAGTAGACTCCTGCTGGAGGTGACAACAAGAGCAGATGTAGCCCTGCCAGTAGACTCCTGCTGGAGGTGACAACAAGAGCAGATGTAGCCCTGCCAGTAGACTCCTGCTGGAGGTGGCAACAAGAGGAGATGTAGCCCTGCCAGTAGACTCCTGGTGGAGGTGACAACAAGAGCAGATGCAGCCCTGCCAGTAGACTCCTGCTGGAGGTGGCAACAAGAGGAGATGCAGCTTTGCCAGTAGACTCCTGCTGGAGGTGACAAGAGCAGATGCAGCCCTGCCAGTAGACTCCTGCTGGAGGTGACAACAAGAGCAGATGCAGCCCTGCCAGTAGACTCCTGCTGGAGGTGGCAACAAGAGCAGATGTAGTCCTGCCAGTAGACTCCTGCTGGAGGTGGCAACAAGAGCAGATGTAGCCCTGCCAGTAGACTCCTGCTGGAGGTGGCAACAAGAGCAGATACAGCCCTGCCAGTAGACTCCTGCTGGAGGTGGAAACGAGCAGATGCAGGTTCTAACCCTATGGGTGGGGATTACAACCGGTTATCAGAGTCACAAAACTCCAGACCGACGTGTTGGCCACTGGGTCAGGTGGCAACAAAAATATTCATTCAACTAGGTATATTTCTACTGTGGTCACAGTGGTGCCTATGCTAACCTTCCTATGGTATAGAAATATTCCTAGTTGGATGAATCTTATTGTGGCCATCTGACCCAGTGGCTAACGCGTCGGTCTGGAGTTTTGTGACTCTGATCGTGGGTTCTAACCCCACCCATGGTATGGTTTATAAATAAGGCCTATCCATGTTACATAGAGCTTAAGTATAACCTGAGGTCTCCTGTTATTTATACTTCTTGATATAAAATGAAAAACTCTATTAGTCTTATTGCGAACACCAAAGTATTGTTGTCTGGAATTTATATAATTACGTCTATCCAGTAATAGTAAATCTTTTTTTTTGCATTCAGAGTAAGATCTAAATTATTTCTTTTATTAGCGTCATGATCATCTTTTCCATAGTTTAGAACTTTCCATTTGTGTGTACTAAACTGCATCTGCCAGTACTCCGGCCATTGTATCAGTTTATTCAGATCTTTCTGTACTTCGATGGTGTCAGCGAAGTATAAATAACAGAGCAGATGCAGCCCTGCCAGTATACTCCTGCTGACTTTGTAAATGGTCCAAGTCGGACCGAAACGTCGTCGTAAGCTTCTCTCTTTCATGTGCGGGTTATTTGTGTATCGTTCTAGTCACGGTATTGTGCCTTTTTTTGTTATAAATAACAGGAGTAAATTCTTGGGTAGCTTTGGCTAGCGCTGGTTTTTGATAAAGACCTGCATTGTATGCACCAGTAGGCCTTCTGCTTATGTCGATATTCCCTCATATGTGTCGTTTACGTATATTGTAATCAACATAGGACTCAACACTGACCCCTGAGAGACACCACTTGTGATGTGTCCTCACTCTGATTTCTCCCAATATATGCCATTTTTCTTTTACCTATCTGTAAATCACGCCTGTATCCAGGAAAACATTTCTCCTCATATTCCACGTGCGTCTGCTTCACACAAGCAGACACACAATATAATGATCTACCTCCTCCAATACCTTAATGGAAAAAAAGTCAGTAAATTCGTTAGGCAGGAATGTCCCTTAGTAAAACCATGCTGAGATTCCTTGATTAACGTGTGTCTTTCAAGGTGGCTTCGAATAGCATAGACAGTTATTGATTCCATCAGGTTTTTCGCCGTCTCTTGCTGTCCAGCTAGGTATCACATTTGCCATTTTCCACTGACTGACACTATGCCAGTTATAAATAACAAAAAGACACAATACCGTGACTGGAACAATACAGAAATAACCCGCACATAGGAAAGAGGAGCTTACGACGACTTTTCGGTCCGACTTGGACCATTTACAAAATCACACTTTTACACTTTGTAAATGGTCCAAGTAGGACCGAAACGTCGTCGTAAGCTCCTCTCTTCTATGTTCGAGTGATTTGTTTACTATACCAGTTTGTAGTGATATGTTGAAAAGACTTATTATAATAATGAAAAAAGAAGCACTGAACATACAAGGGCCATATAGCGCAGTAGAGCAGGGAAGGGTGCAGAGGTCATGGAGTGTAGCGGGGCAGTAGATTGTGCTGGGGTAGAGAGCTATTAGAGACTGAGGAAGAAAGGGCTGTGAGGAGTACTAAAGACATCGTAATCAGAGTTTGTGCGGTAACTAAGTTGCTGTCAAAAAGTCAATGATAGAGTCTGGGGTAGAGGAGAGTCCATCAGCAAGAAGGGAAGGTGTTAAAAAAAATGAGGGCAGTAGAGCAGTGAAGACATTGGAGGTAAATTCTGCATGCTCGTTGATAGAGTGGACAGTCCAACAGAGTATGGCGAACAGAAACTGGAACTTGAGAATTCTCACAAAGTGGAACAGGGTGCCTCTCCATGAGACATCCGTGAGTAAGAAGTGTGGCCGATGCGAAGACGGGAGAGAATAGTCTCCCAACCTCGACACTGAAGACTAGAAGACGGCCAGGAACCTATTCCTGGTTTAATAGAATGTAATTTATGTAGTAGAACAAACCAATGCTATTGCCAACAGGAACGAAGGTGGGTAGCAATTACAGCAAAATAGTCTGTGAGTGGATCACCTCTATGAAACTGGGAGGTCATGTACTGCTGATCGTGCAGCAGTGTCTGCCTGTTCATTGCCCTGTACGTCAACATGACCAGGGACCCAACAATAAACAATATCTTTGTGTTTGCTAGAGATACGGCGTAACTAAAGTCGGATTCGAAGAACCAGGGAATGGGGTGTATCAAATGTTTTTATAGCCTGTAAAGCACTAAAGGAGTCTGAAGCTACCACAAATGCTGACAGGGAATAGATGCAGTACAGTTAAGTGCTACGAGAATGGAATACAATTCAGCTGTAAAAATGCTAGCCGGGGATAATAAATGCCCTCGCACGACGCTGTCCGGAAACACTGCTGCGAATCCGACACCGTCAGAAGAATTGGAACCATCGGTGTACACTGCGATGGCATGAGAATGAGATCGGAAGTGGTTAAGAAAAAGAGAGCGAGAAGCCACCATAGGCAGTTGGGCTTTCACGCCTGGCAGTGGGAAAAAACAGACACGAACCGTCAGAACTTCAAGGGGGTATGGGAAAGTGAGATGCTACATGAACATAGAAAGGTGGTAACTGAAGAGAAGACAAGAGCGAATGTAGGCGATAAGAAAAGGGATGGAGTAAACAGGAGCGCCAAACAAATAAAGTCCACTAACATCAGTGGCTATCCTATACATAGGAGGATTGCGGAGGTCATGAGAATGAACATAATAGCGAAGGCAATGAGCATCACGGTTATCAGTTAAGGATGGAATATTCACCTCTGCATAGAGGCTCTCACCCAGTGAGGAGTGAAAAGCACCTAGGCATAAACGTAATCCCTGGTGATGGATAAGATTAAGCCTAGAGTTGCAGGAGAAGCCGCTGAATATATCTGGTCGCCATAATCGAGTTTCGATAAAATTAAGGCTGAATGTTGTCGAAAGAGTTCTACGATCAGACACCCCCCCCCTCCCCCCATGAAAGATGAGCTAGGATCTTAAAAAAGTTCAGCTGGCTATAACAAGTTGCCTTCAGAGAAGTAATGTGAGGTTTCCAGGATAAACTATGGTCAAACAGAAGGCCGAGAAACCTAATAGGATCACATTCTGAGATACTTGAGCCATATAGGTACAATTGATGATCAGAGACGACAGAACGTCCAGTGAAAGTAATTTGGCGAGTTTTAGTACTAGAAAATTTAAACCCATGAGTAGTGGCCCGATTGGAAGCACGGTTGACCGCCTGCTGGAGAAACACTGCAGTGAGGTGACAGTCAAGACCTGCACAAGCTATAGCAAAGTCATCAACATAGTGATGACCAAATATTGGATGGGAGAATAGATGCTAGATCATTTATAGAAAGGAGACAAAGTGGTGTGCTCAGAACACTTCCCCGGGGGACACCTTCAGCTTGGACAACGTTTGAGGGATCTTCGGGCAAGAAGAGTTTGAAAAGTTTTTCCCAAAAGTGGGGGGGGGGGGGGGCAGCGGAAAAAAGTTCAAGGTTTGGGGCACTGCAAAAAAAGAAGGTGGGGCAGATGGAGAAAAGAAAAAAGAAAGGGAACCCGGTTTGGGGGTGGGGTTTCCAAAAACAACGACCTAGTCTTTTCAATATAATTTGGAGAGAGCTTAAGTGTTTCGAGGAAAAGGACGTTGTAATTTTGGGACAATTTGGGATGGAAGGAAAAGAGTAAAAATCGAGGCAAAAAAAAGGATTGTACCAAAGTAAAAGGGGGGGCGAAAAGGTCAGGGGGAAATTGGGGGAAAAAAGCTTTTGGGGAAGGGGGCAGGAGAGGGAAAAAACCTGGGGGGGGCCCGGGAAAAGGAAGAAAAATTGGGAAGGAGAAGGGGAAGGAAGGGAATGTACAGGAAAGGGTGAAAATCCCCCTCGTAACCGAGGGATTTGGGGGTGAAAAATTAGGGACAGAGACTGATGAGCACCCGCACCCGCAGGGGGGACAGGGGCATTTGTAATGTGAAGAGTGATCAAATAATGGAAGGGTTGGAAAAAGGTGCGCTGCAAAAGGGGCCCGAGGGGAAATGTTTTTTATGGAGCTGGGACTCCCCTTGGTTTTGTCTCTCTTTTCTTTTTTGCTTTTTAGAAAGAAAAAAAAAAAAAAAAAAGAAAAAAGGGGGGAAAAATGGAAGTAACTCCCAGGGGGAGAAAGGGGCCCTTTAAAACCCCCCCCCACCCAAACAAATTTCCCGACCTTTAAGTTAGTGGGGAATTTCGGCACGAAACCCAGCCATTTCCCTACCCTTCAAAGCCATTTAAACCCAAAAACCCGGGTTGCAAACCCCACACTACCCGAGCCACTTCCCCATGGAAACCCAAAAAAAGGGGAACCCAGTTCCCCCCACAAAGCATAACCCCCTTCGGCCCAAACCCCCCCCCAAAATCCAAAAGCCCCTTTTCCCGAGATACACCCGTCAAACCCAAAGACAATTTAAAACCCCCCCACAGGGGAAATGGAGAGGAGCGGGGACATCTCCAGGCGATCCCGATTCCACGGGAAACTACACCACCTCACGGATTTAAAAAGAATGGGATGGACCATGGAAACCCCCTTACCCACTAGAGGACCTGTGGGGGAAAAAAATTACAAAGGCCCGAAAAAAGGGAAAGGGGATAGAGGAGGGATGGGGAAAGGAAAGGGGGAAAAGGGCCTGGATGGGAAGGTTGGGAAAAGGGGAAAGGGGATTGGGGGTAAATTTGCCCAATTTTTCAGACGAGGATCCTTACCCCCCCCCTGCGCCAAGAAAGGCCCCCCTTTCCCCCCCATATTCCCTTTTCTATTTGTCTAAGGGGAAACCCTGTCCCCCAAGGATGATTGCACACAACTTATTTTCCCCCATTTAAAATTTTTTTTTTTCCCGGTATTTTTCAGCATGTTTCCCCATAAAAAAAGAGGAAAAGAGTGTTGAAATTGTTCACCCCTTTTTTTGTCAGGATCGAGAATGGGCCCCCAACTTTAAGTTTGGGGTTATCTTTTTTGCTAATCTTAAACCCATCCCCTTTTTAAAAAAATCTTTTGGGTAAATCCCAAATCCCCCTTTTGACTTTAGAACAAAAAAAACTTCCTGGGTTTTACCCTTTTTTTTTTTAATTTTTAAAAATATTGATTTCAAAAGGTCTTTTTCCCCTTTTTAATCCTCTGTAAATGTCCTTTTTTTGACCCCAAAGAGATGTTTTAAACTCCCTATTTGAACGTAAAGGATTTTCCCGGGGGCGTTGGGCCCATGCTTTGAAAAAAAATCGTGTCACCATTCAAATTACCCAGTTCAACCCACTCAGGTAATTTTTTTCGTCCTAGAAATTGGGCGAAGTCGAAGTCAGGGTTTCTGACTTTGATCAATATTTAGAAAAACATGTTAAACTAAGATGAGTGATTTGTGATCGGGTTTTCCCCCAAACACTAGTGATTCCTTTTTTGGGAAGAACCAAAATCAAGCATTTTTCTTTCTCTAGTGGGGTTCTTCAAAAAAACTGTTTTATAAAGCAATCCTGGATATATCAAAAAATTTTAAAAGACCCAAAAATTTTCGGGCGATTTTCTCCATCAGTTTGTCTAAAGGTAAATTTTCCCCCCAAAAATAATTTTTTTATCTAGACCTTCATTTTGGGGGTTTCGTCCCATTTGAAGTTTGCCAACCCTTTTCCCGGGTTTAAGGTTTTAAGGGGGCCTGAAAGTTCTTCCCCGGAAAACTTTTTTTTTTACGAAACCCCCCCCAGAAACAGCTAAATAGAAATTTAGTGGCCAAACAATTTAAATTTTATTTACAAAAAGAAACCCCTTTTAAAAAAAACCCCTGCTAAAGGAAAAACAGGTGTAAACCCTTTTAGGTGTTTTTTTTGCTGAAGTTTAAAAGGGGAAACCCAAAGGGGGGAATGATGAACAAAATAAGTTAAGTGGGGTAAATATTTAAAATTTTTGTTCCTTCCCCCCAAAAAACATAAAGGGTTTTGTTTAATGTATATACCTATGTACAAAGGGAAAATTTCAAGCAAAAACCGTGAGAATGAGTGCCCGAATTAAATAAAAAGTGCAGATGTTGATGCGCGAGTTTCCCCAAAAATAAATTGGTAACTTTTTCAGGGGTTTTTCCCTTTTGATTGGGTTGAACCCGGCCGTTTAGTTTTAATATTGGGGGGGGCCCCCAAATTTTTAAACTTTTTGGTTCGGGGGCTTCAGGGCTTCCTAATTTGCGTGTGAATTCGCTGAATAAAGTTAAAGTTTTTGTTTTCTGTCACGTTTAACACCCCTGTCACCCCCCCTTCCCACAAAACCCCTTTGGGTTTTAAACAGTTTTTTGTCCCTTTTTTGTGTGAAGGTGTAAGGGCCCCTTTAGACCCCCTTTAAAAAACCCTTGAAAAAACCCCCCTTGGGGAGGGAAAATTTTAATAGTAAAGGGGTAGCGATGGGAGTATATAGTTAACCCAAAAGTTTCATTGCCCGGGTATTTGTTAAGGTAGGAAATTTAAAACTCCCCCTTTTTCCTTTTCCCCTCCTTCCCCCCCCCCCAAAGGTGACTTTTGGGGGGTCCCCGGGCCAAACAAATAATCACTGACTCCAGCTTCCCCCGGCCCCACTGAAAATCATTCCCGCCTTTTATTCTAGTGGATTTTTTATTTTAAACTTTACTTTTGACCAATAAAAAACTTAGTCCCCTTTTAGTCTTGCTCTAAGTTTACTGTTTTTTAAAATCACCCCGTCTTTTAGGGGATTGTTTCTTTTTCATTTGGGGGGTGATTTCTTTAAACAGTGGGGGAAACCCGTCTTCTTTCCAGCTTGGATGACAGGGAAAGGGGCACCCGCCCCAAACAACGAGAGGAAATGATGGAGTGGGCTAACGTTTTGAAAACTTTCCCCCTTTTTTTAAAATTTAAATTTCCCGTGCACCTTTTGAAATTGCAGGACGTAAAACCCCTTAAACAATTTCAGGGTAAAAAACCGCTTTATGTCATGGGGTAGAATAATGGCTTACTGTGAAAACGAAAACCGGGGGGAGTTGTCATCAACACCTGCGACCCCCCCCCCCCCCTCTTTATAAAGGTACATTTCAACAACACACAGTGGGCCCCCAAAACCCGGGCACCCCAATTAAAATTTGCGTTGAAATTTAGTTATCATTTTTTATTTTCAAAATTTTTTATTTTCTTTAATGTAAAGGGTTAAAAAAATTTTATATTTAAGTGTTTTATTTTTTAAAATTTTTTTAAAGTGTTTTTTTTTGTTTTTAATTTTTTTTTTCCCAAATCATTTAAATTTTTCCCGGGGGGAGGGACCTTGGTAATTTCTGGGCTGAAATTTTTTTACAGGGCTGAGTAAACCTTCACATTCCCTTTTCTTTATTAAAAGAAAACCCAAAATTTAAAAAAAAGGGAAAAAAAATTTTTTATTTAATATAAAAAAAAATCTCTCAAAAAAATTTAAAAAAAATGTTGGGAAAAATTAAAAAAAATAAAAATTAAAATGTAATTTTGTAAACCGGGAAAAATGTTTTTTAGTTTTTGTTGAAGTGGCAGGTGCACAGGAAAGTTTTATGTGGGAAGTGCACAGGAATGGTTTAAATTGGGAAGGTTCACGGAAAGTTGATTTTGGCAAGGGCACAGGAATGTTTTTTTGTGGCAAGGCGCACAGGAATTTTTTATTTTTGGCCCAAAGGGGCACGGGAAAGTTTTATGTGGGGAAGGTCACAGAATGTTGAAAGAGGCAAAGGGGCACAGGGAAAGTTGGGTTGTGGCAAGGTGCCCCAGGGGAAAGTTTATGTTTGGGAAAAGGGGCCCGGAAATTTTTGATAGGCAAATTTCAAGGGAAAGGTTTATGTGGGAAGGACACGGAATGTTTTGTGGGAAGGCCACAGGAATTTTTTTGTGGGCCCAAGGGGGACAGAAAGGGTTTATGGGGGCAAGGGGGCACAGGAATGTTGTTGTGGAAGGTTTGGCCGGAAAGTTTATGTGGCAAGGTGAAAAGGAATTTGATGTGGGGAAGGTGCACCCGGGGAAAGTTTTGTGGAAGGGGCAAGAAATGTTGATGGGGAAGGTGAAGGGAAAGTTGATGTGGAAGGGGGAAGGGAAAAGTTGAAAAGTGGCAATGCCCGGAATTTTTTGTGAAGGACACCGGAATGTTGAAGGGGGAAGGCCCGTAAAGTTTTTTGGAAGGCCGCAAGAATTTATTCCTTTCCAAATTTGTTTCAATTTCCCAAGAATTTTTATTTAAATCCCTTTAAATTTATTCCTTTCCCAAATTATTTTCCAAACCAAAAATTTTTCCCTTCCCAAAACCCCCTAAAATTTATTCAATTCCATAAATTTATTCCAATCCTTTTAAAATTCAACCCCCCCCCAAAACCAACCCAAAAAAAACAACCCAAAAAAAAAACCCCCCCAAACACCCCCCAAATTTTAAATTTCAATCACATATTTTCTTCCTTTTTTTAAACAAAATTTAAATTCCCAAATTTATTCAATTTTTCCAAATTTAATAATAAAATTTATTAACCCAAAAAATTTTCAACCCTTACAAATTTAATTCAACCCCCCAAAATTTTTTTCCAATAACAAATTCCTTTTACCTTTCCCAAAATTTTTTTCCAATCCTTTTTTTAACTAAAAAAAAAACCCCCCCCCAAAAAAACCCCCAAAAATTTTCCAACAAAACCCCCAAATTTTTTAAACAAAATTCCCATTTCCCCCCCCCAAAAATTTTCCCAACACCCCCAAATTTTTTGGCAAGGTGCACAGGGGAAAGTTGATGTGGCAAGGCACCCCCGGGAAAGTTGATGTGGCAAGGGCACAGGAAAAGTTTTATGTGGCAAGGCCCACAGGAATTTTTATGTTGGAAGGGGCACAGGAATGGGGTTTTGCAAGGGCACAGGAATGGTTGTTTTGGCAAAAGGGGCACAGGAATGTTTATGTGGCCAAGGCCAGGAATGTTGAGTGGGAAATGCCCCAGGGAAAGTTGAGGGAAGGGCACAGGAAAGTTGATGTGGCCAAAGGGCACGGAATTTTTGATGTGGCCCAAGGGGGAAAGGGAAAGTTGAAGTGGCAAAGGGGGCACAGGAATGTTGGTGTCAAAGGGGCACAGGGAAAGTTTTATGTGGCAAAGGGCCCCCAGGAATGTTGATGTGGCAAAAGGTTTCACAGGAAGTTGAGGGGGCAAGGGCACAGGAATGTTTATGTTTGGGAAGGGGCACAGGAATGTTGATGTGCAAGGAGGGACAGGAATGTTGAGTGGCAAGGGGCCCCAGGAAAGTTGATGTGGCAAAAGGGCAAAAGGAATGTTGATGGGCAAGGGCCTGGAAAAGTTTATGTTTAAGGGCAAGGAAAAGTTTTTGTGGCAAGGTCAAGGAATTTTTGTTTTTGGCCAAAAGGGGCACCGGGAAAGTTGGGGGGGCAAGGTGCACAGGGAAGTTAAAGTGGCCCAAGGGGCACAGGAAAGTTGTTTTGGGGAAGGTTTCACAGGAATGTTGATGTGGCAAAAGGGGCAAAAGGGAAAGTTGATGTGGCAAGGGGCACAGGAATGTTTTTGTGGAAAAAGGGGGCCCGGAATGTTGGGTGTGGCAAGGGGCCCCCAGGGAAAGTTTAGTGGCAAGGGGAAAACAGGAATGTTATGGGGGCAATGGCAAAGGAATGTTGAAGTGGCAAGGTGCAAAAGGAAAGTTGAATTTTGGGAAGGGCACAGGAATGTTTTTGTGACAAGGGCACAGGAATGTTGTTTTGGCAAGGGCCCCAGGAATGGTTGATAAACAAAACCACAGGGAATTTTGATGTGGCAAGGTCCCCAGGGAAATTTTTTTGTGGAAAACCCCAGGGAAGTTTATGTGGCAGGTGCACAGGAAATGTTGGGTGGGGGCAAGGGGCCCCGGAAAAGTTTTGGGGGAAAAAGGGGCACCGGAATGTTGTGTTGGGAAGGGGCCCCAGGAAATTTTATGTGGCAAGGGGGACAAAGGGTTTATGTGGGAAGGTGCAAAGGGGAAAGTTTTATTGGGGGGACGGGTTTATTCCCCAAAAATGTTTTATGGGGGCAAAGGGGCCCCAGGAATGTTGTTTTGGCAGGGCAAAAGGGAAAGTTTTATGTGGGAAGGGCCCCAGGAATTTTTAGTGGCAAGGGCAACCCGGAATTTTTTGTTTTGGCAAGGGCCCAGGAATTTTTTATGTGGCAAGGCACACAGGAATTTTTTGATGTGGCAAGGGGCACCGGGGAAAGTTGATGTGGCCAGGCCACCCGGAATGTTGATGTTGGGAGGGGCACAAAAATGTTGATGTGGCAAGGGGGGCAGGAATGTTTATGTGGCAAGGGGCACGGGGAAAGTTTTTTTTTGGCAAGGTGCCAGGAAGTTTTTGTGGGCAAGGGGCCCCGGAATGTTGATGTGGCAAAGGGCACCCCTAAAAGTTTTAAGTGGCAAGGGCACAAAGGGAATTTGGAAGGTCCAAGGGGGGAAGGGCACAGGAAGTTGAAGTGGCCCAAAGGGCACAGGAATGTTGATGTGGCAAAGGGGCACAGGAAAAGTTTTTTGGGAAAAGGGGCACAGGAATGTTGATTGGGCAAGGCACACAGGAAAATTTTTATGTGGCCCAAGGGCAAGGAATGTTGATGTGGCAAGGGGCCAAAGGAAACTTTTTGATGTGGCAAGGTCCAAAAATGTTGTTTTGGCAAGGTGCAAAAGGAATGTTGATGTGGAAAAGGGGCAAGGAAAGTTGTTTGGGGGAAAAAGCACAGGGAAGTTGATGTGGCAAAGGGCCCAGGAATGTTGAGTGGCAAAGGGCACCGGGGAAAGTTTATGTGGGCCCAAGGGGTGGGAAGGAAGGTTGTTGGTTGGGAAGGTCACGGAAAAGTTGTTTTGGGGAAGGGCACAGGAATGTTGATTTGGCAAAAGGGGCACAGGAATGTTTAATGGGGAAAAGGGGCACGGGGAAAGTTTAGGGGGATGGTGCACAGGAAAGTTTTTTGTGCAAGGCACAGGAATTTGATGTGGCAAGGAACAAGGAATGTTATGTGGCAAGGGGCCCCAGGAATTTTTTGGGGGGGTTTTTGGCAAAGGGGCACAGGAAATTTTATGTGGCAAAAGGGGCCCCAGGGGAAAGTTGTTTTTGGGAAAGGGCACGGAAAGTTTATGGGAAAAGGGGCACAGGGGAAATTTTTTTGTGGCAAGGTCACAAAGGGAAAGTTGATGTGGGAAAAGGGCACAGGAATGTTTTTAGTGGCCCAAAATCACAAAGGGAAATACAAAGTTGTGTGGCAAGGCACACAGGGGAAAGTTGATGTGGCAAGGGCCCCAGGAATGTTGATGTGGAAAAGGCCCCAAAGGGAAAGTTGAAAGTGGGAAGGGGCACAGGAAAGTTGATGTTGGGGAAGGTGCAAAAGGAATGTTGATGTGGAAGGTGGACAGGAAAGTTGATGTGGCAAAGGGCCCCCAGGAATGTGATGTTTGGGAAGGGCCCAGGAATGTTTATGTGGCAAGGTGCCACAGGAAAAGTTGATGTTTGGGAAGGTCCAGGAAAAATTTTTTTTTGTGGCAGGTGCACAGGGGTGTTGTTTGGGGCCGGAAGGGTGGGCCCCAGGAAAGTTGATGTGGCAAGGTGCACAGGGAAAGTTTTATTTTGGCAAGGGGCACAGGAATGTTGATGGGCAAGGGCACCCGGAAAGTTTTTGTGGGAAAGGTTTCACAGGAAAGTTGATGTGGGCCCAAAGGGGAAAAGGAATGTTGATGTGTAAGGTGCACCGGAATGTTGTTTGTGGAAAGGGTTGCAACCCCGGAATGTTTTGTGGCAAGGGCCAAAAGGGAAGTTGATGTGGCAAAGGGGCCAAAGGGAAGTTGATGTGGCAAGGGACAGGAATTTTTTGTTTTTGGCAAGGGGCACAGGGAAAGTTGATGTGGGAAGTGCACGGGGAAATTTTTATTTTGGCAAGGTGGACAGGAATTTTTTTGAAAAGTCCCCAAATTTTTGGCAAAGGGCCAAAAGGAATGTTGATGTGGCAAGGCAAAAACAGGAAAAGTTGATGTGGGAAGGGCACAGGAATTTTGATGTGGCAAGGGCCCCAGGAATGTTGATGTGGCAAGGGGCACAGGAATGTTGGGTTGTGGGCAAGGTTGGCACAAAGGGAAAGTTGATGTGGAAAAGGAAAAGGGAAAGTTTTTGTTTCAAAATGCACAGGGGGAAAGTTGTTTTGGCAAGGACCACAGGAATGTTTTATGTGGCAAGGGGCCCAGGAATGTTATGTTGGGAAGGGCACAGGGAATTTTATGGGGGAAGGCACAAGGAAAGTTGATGTGGAAGGTGCCAGGGAAATTTTTTTGTGGAAGGGCACAGGAATGTTTAATTTTGGCAAGGGTCCCGGAATGTTTTATGTGGCAAAGGGGCACAGGAATGTTTATGTGGAAGGTGCACAGGAAATTTGATGTGGCAAGGGGCACAGGAATTTTTTGTTTTTGGCAAGGGCCCAGGAAAGTTGTTGGGCAAGGTGCACAGGGAAATTTTATGTGGCAAGGTTTCACAGGAATTTTTTTGGGCAAGGGCACAGGAATTTTTTGTTTTGGGAAGGGGACAAAGGGTTTTGTTTTTTGGGAAGGGCCAAAAGGAATGTTGTTTTTGGGAAGGGGGCACAGGAAAGGTTTTGTGGGGAAAGGGGCAAAAGGGAAAGTTTGTTGTGGCCCAAGGGGCACAGGGAAAGTTGTTGTGGCAAGGTGCACAGGAATGTTGTTGTGGAAAAGGGGGCCCGGGAAAGTTGTTGTGGAAAAGGTTTCACAGGAATTTTTTTTGTGGCAAAGGGCCCCCAGGGTGTTGTTTTGGGGAAAAATCACCCGGAATGGTTTTTGTGGCAAGGCCCCAGGAATTTTTTTGGGGCAAGGGCCCCAGAAGGGGTTTTGGCAAGGTGCAAGGAAAGTTTTGTGGGGAAGGGCACAGGGGTTTTGTTTTGGAAGGGGCACAGGAATTTTTTGATGTGGCAAGGTGCACAAATGTTGTTGTTGGGAGGTGCACAGGGAAAGTTTATTTTGGCAAGGGCACAGGAAAGTTGTGTGCCCAAAGGGGCACGGAATTTTGTTGTGGAAGGGGCACAGGAAAAGTTGATTGGCAAGGGGCACAGGAATGTTGTTGTGGCAAAGGGGCAAAAAGGGGGGTTGTTTTGGGAAGGGGACAGGAATGTTGGGGGGGTTTTTGTGGCAAGGGAAAAGGAAAGTTGTTGGGGCAAGGTGCACAGGAATGTTGTTTTGGGAAGGTGGCCCCGGGGAAAGTTGTTTTGGCAAGGGCACAGGGGAATTTTTTGTTTTGGGGAAAGGGGCACAGGAATGTTGTTTTGGCAAGGTGCCAGAATTTTTGTTGTGGCAAGGGGCACAGGGAATGTTGTTTTGGGCAAGGTGCCAGGAATGTTTTTGTGGGGAAGGTGACAGGGAAAGTTGTTTTTCCCAAAGGGCACAGGAATGTTTTTTTGTGGCAAAGGGGCACCGGAAATTTGTTGTGGGAAGGGCACAGGGAAAGTTGTTGTGGCAAAGGGGCAATGGGAATTTTGTTTTGGAAGGGGGGCAGGAATGTTGATGTGGCAAAGGGCCCCAGGAATGTTGTTGTGGGGAAAGGGGGCACAGGAATGTTTTATTTTGGCAAGGGGCACAGGAATTTTGATGTGGCAAAGGGCACAAGGGAAGTTGATGTGGCAAGGTGCACAGGGAAAAAAAGGTTTGGAAAAAGGGGGCAAAAGGAATGTTGTTTTGGAAGGTGCCAGGCAAAGTTGTTGTGGCAAGGGCCCCCAGGAAAGTTTAAAGTGGCCCAAAGGGGCAAAGGAATGTTGATGTGGGGGCCAAAGGGGGCAAACAAAATGTTGTTGTTGGGGAAGGGCACAGGAATGTTGTTTTGGGAAGGTTTTCCCCAGGGAAAGTTGTTTTGGGAAAGGGCACAGGAAAGTTGTTGTTGGGAAAGGGGCCACAGGAATTGTTGTTTGGAAAGGGCAAGGAATGTTGGTGGGCCCAAGGGGCACGGAATGGGTTTTTGTGGGAAGGTGCACAAAAATGTTTTTTGTGGCCAAAGGGGGAAAAGGGTGTTGATGGGCAAGGCCCCAAAGGAAAAGTTGGGTTTTGGCCCAAAGGGGCACAGGAATGTTGGGTTTTGGCAAGGGCACAGGAATTTTGTTGTGGCAAGGGGAAAGGAATGTTTGGGGTGGCAAGGGCACAGGAATGTTTTTGTGGCAAGGGCACAGGGAAGGTTTTTTTGTGGCAAGGTGCAAGGAATGTTTTTTGGGGGCCCAAGGGCACGGGAATGTTTTTGGGCAAAAGGGGCACCGGAATTTATGTGGCAAGGGCCCCCAGGAATGTTTTTGGGGAACATGGAAGGGTGGGGCCCAGGAATGTTTGTTGTGGCAAAGGGGACAGAATGTTGTTGTGGCAAAGGGAAAGGGAAATTTTTTTTTGGCAACCACGGAATTTTTGTTTTGGCAAGGTGAAGGAATGTTGATGTGGCAGGGCAAAAAAAATGTTTTTTGTGGCAAGGTGCACAGGAATGTTTTTTTGTGCCCAAAGGGCAAAGAAAATTTTTTTGGGCAAGGGCACAGGAAAAGTTGTTTGTGCAAGGGTGCACAGGAATGGTTTTTTTGGGGAAAAGGGACACAGGAAGGTTTTATGTGGCAAGGTGCCAGGAATTTTGTTTGGGAAGGTGGACAGGGAAGGTTTTTGGCAAGGGGCACAGGAAAAAGTTGTTTTGGCAAAGGCCACAGGAAAAGTTTTTTGGGGGGCAAGGGGCACAGGAAAAGTTTTGTGGGGAAAAGGGGCACCCGGAAATTTTTTTGTGGAAGGCCCACAGGAATGTTGTTTTGGCCCGGGGGCACAAAGGGAAAGTTTTTTTGTGGCAAGGTGCACAGGAAAGTTGTTGTGGCAAGGTGCAAGGAATGTTTTTGTGGCAAAAGGGCCCCAGGAAATTTTTTGTTTTGGCAGGTGCACAGGAATGTTGATGTGGCCAAAAGGGGCCCCAGGGAAATTTTTTGTTGTGGCAAGGTGCAAGGAATTTTTTTTTGGCAAAGGGGCCCCAGGAATGTTGTTTGCAAGGGCAAGGAATTGTTGTTTTGGCAAGGTGCCCCGGAATGTTGGTTTTTTCAAGGCAAAAGGAAAAGTTTTTTTTGGCAAGGTTTCAAAGGGAAAGTTGATGGGGGCCCGGGCCCCAGGGAAAGTTTTTGGGCAAGGTGCAAGGAATGGTTTTTGGCAAGGGGGCCCGGAAAATGTTGTTTTGGGAAGGTGCACAGGAAAAGTTGTTGTGGCAAGGGAAAAGGAAAGTTTTTTGGCCAAAGGGCACAAGGGAAATTTTATGTGGCAAGGGTTTCACAGGATGTTTTGTGGCAAGGGCCCCTGGAATGTTGTGGAGGGGTCCACAGGAATGTTGGGGGGCAAAGGGGCCCCAGGAAAAGTTTTTTGTGGGGAAAAAACCCCGGAAAAATTTTTTGTGGCAAGGTGCACAGGAATTTGGTGGAAGGGCGCACAGGGGAAAGTTGTTTTGGCAAAGGGCACAGGAAGGGTTTAAAGTGGCAAGGGCACGGAATGTTGTTTTGGCAAGGGCACAGGAATTTGTTTTGGGAAGGTTTCACAGGGGAAAGTTTATGGGGGCAAGGTGCACAGGAATTTTTTTGTGGCCAAAGGGACAGAAGTTGTTTTGGCAAGGTGCCAGGAATTTGTTTTGGCAAAAGGGCACAGGAATTTTGTTTTGGGGAAAGGTTTCACAGGAATGTTGATGTGGCAAAGGGGCACAGGAATGTTGATGGGCAAGGGCCAGGGAAAGTTGTTGGGGGCAAGGGCAAGGGAATTTTTTAAAAGGGGAAGGGCACAGGAATGTTGAATTTTGGCAAGGTTTCACCGGAATGTTGTTTTGGGGAAGGTGCACAGGAATGTTGATGTGGCAAGGGGCACAGGAAAGTTTTGTGGCAAGGGCCACAGGAAAGGTTTTTTGTGGCAAGGGGCACAGGAATTTAAAGGGCAAGGCCCCAGGAATGTTTAGGGGGCAAGGCCACGGAAAGGTTTTTTTTTGGGAAGGCACACGGGAAAGTTTGAGGGGGCAAAAGGGACACAGGTTTTATTTTGGCAAGGGCCCCAGAAGGGTTTATGTTTTAAGGGCCAAGGGTTTTGATGTGGCAAGGGCACCCGGAAAGTTATGTGGCAAAAGGGCAAAAGGGAAAAATTAAAGTGGCAAGGGAAGGAATGTTTTGTGGGGAAGGGGCACAGGAATTTTTGGGTGGCAAGGTGCACAGGAATGTTGATTGGGGGCCCCCAAATTTTTGGCAAGGGGGCACAGGAATGGTTTATGGGGGCAAGGGCACAGGAATTGAAAGTGGCAAAGGGGAACAGGAAAGTTTGTGGCAAAGGGAAAAGGAAAGTTTTATGTGGCAAGGGCCCAGGAATGTTGTTTTGGCAGGGGCACGGGGAAAAATTTATGTGGGAAGGGGCACAGGAAAGTTGATGTGGGGAAGGGCACAGGGTGTGTGCGGGGAATTTGGGCCAGGTTTTTGTTTTGGCAAGGGGGACAGGAATGTTGGGTGTGGCAAGGTTTCACAGGAATGTTGTGTGGCAAGGGCCCCAGGAATTTTATGTTGGGAAAGGGGAAAGGAAATGTTTTTGTTGCAAGGGGAAAAAGGAAAAAATTTTTGTGAAAGTGGCAAGGGCACAAAATTTGAATGTCAAGGCACACAGGGGGGTTATGTGGCAAAAACACACAGGAATGTTGATTTGGCAAGGGCACAAAAGGAAATTTTATGTGGGAAGGGCCCAGGGAATTTTTGAAAGTGGGAAGGGGACACAAAATGTTTTATGTGGCAAGGGGCCCGGAATGTTAAGGGCAAAAGGGCACAGAAAGTTGATGTGGGAAGGGGCCCCAAAGGAAAAGTTGATGTGGGAAGGGGCACATGAATTTTTGATGTGGGAAAGGGCACAGGAATTTGATGTGGGAAGGGACACAGGAATGTTTTTTGTCCCCGGTTTTTCGGAAATTTTTATGGGGCAAGGGGCCCCGGAAATTGGGGTTTTGGCAAGGCGCCCGGAATGTTGGTGGCAAGGGGAAAAAAGGAAGGGTTTATGTGGCAAGGACACAGGAATTTTGTTGGGGGCAAAGGGGCCCAGGAAAGTTTATTGGCAAGGGGCCCCAAAGGAAAGTTGATGTGGCAAGGGCACAGGAATGTTGATGTGGAAGGGGGACAAGGGAAAAATTTATGTGGCAAGGGGAAAAGGAATGTTGATGTGGGCCCCAAAAAAAAGGTGCACAGGAATGTTGATTTTGGCAAGGCCCACAGGAATGTTGTTTTTTGCAAGGGGAAAAAGGGGAAAGTTGATGTGGGAAGGGAAAAAAGGAATGTTATGTGGCAAGGGGGACACAAAGGGTTTTTGAGTGGGAAGGGCCCCAGGAATTTTTTTGTGGCAGGCACACGGGAAAAATTTTATGTGGCAAGGGCACAGGAATGTTGATTTTGGGAAGGCCCAAGGAATTTTTTTGGTTTTGGCAAAGGGACACAGGAATGTTTATGTGGCAAGGGCCCCAGGGAAAGTTGATGTGGAAAAACCCCCAGGAATGTTGTTTTTAAAGGCCCAGGAATGTTTTATGTGGCAAAGGCGCAAGGAATGTTGATGTGGCAAGGCCACAGGGAAATTTTTTTGTTGGGAAGGCACGGAATGTTTTATGGCAAGGGCCAGGAAAGTTGATGTGGCAAGGCGCAAGGGGAAAGTTGTTTTGGAAGGGCACAGGAAGGTTTATGTGGCCCAAAGGGCCCCAGGAATGTTGATTTGGGAAGGCACAAGGAATGTTTATGTGGCAAGGGCCCCAGGGGAAAGGATGGGCAAGGCACACAGGAATGGGTTTATGTGGCAAAAGGGGCAAAAGGAATGTTTTTGTGGCAAAAAACCCCAGGGAAAGTTGTGGTGGCAAGGGACAGGAATGTTTTTTGGGCAAGGGAACAGGAAGTTTAGTTTGGGAAGGGGGCACAGGAATGTTTTTGTGGCAAGGCCACAGGGAAAGTTGTGGTGGCAAGGCACAAAAATGTTGTTTTGGCAAGGCCCCAGGAAAGTTTTTGTGGGAAGGACACAGGGGAAGGGTTTTTTTTGGAAGGGTGCCCGGAATGTTGTTTTGGCCAAAGGGACAGGAATGTTGTTTTGGCAAGGGCCCAGGAATGTTTTGTGGCAAAAGGGCCCCAGGGGTTGTTTTTTTGGGAAGGGCACAAGGGAAAAATTTTTGTGGGAAGGGCACAGGAATTTGTTTTGGCAAAAGGGGTACAGGAATGTTGTTGTGGCAAGGGGCACAAAAATTTTTTTGTGGCAAAGGGCACAAATGTTTTTTTGGCAAGGCCCCACAGGAAAGTTGTTGTGGCAAGGGCCCCAGGAATGTTGAAAGTGGGGAAGGCCAAAAAGGAAAAGTTGATGTTGGGAAGGCCCAGGAAAGTTGTTGTTTGGGAAGGCCAAGGGAATGTTGATGTTGGGGAAGGCAAAAAAGGAATTTTTGATGTGGCAAGCACCAGGAATGTTGTTTTGCCAAGGGCCCCAAATGTTGTTTTGGGAAAAGGGGGCACCGGAAAGTTGTTGGGGAATTTTCCCGGAATTTATTTTGGCAAGGGGGCCCGGAATTTTTGTTTTGGGGAAGGGGAAAAAAAGGGAAATTTTTTTTTGGCAAAGGGGCACCGGAATGTTGATGTTGGGAAGGGCACAGGAATGTTGTTGTGGAAGGGGGAAAGGAATGTTGTTTTGGGAAAAGGGCCCAGGAATGTTGTTTTGGCAAGGGCCCCAAGGGAAAGTTGTTGTGGCAAAGGGAACGGAATGTTTATGTTTGGCCCAAAGGGGCAAAAGGAATGTTGTTGTGGCAAGGTGCACAGAATGTTTTTGTGGCAAGGGCCCCGGGAATTTTTTTGTGGAAGGTGCACAGGAAAAATTGTTTTGGCAAGGTGCACAGGAATTTTTGTTGTGGAAAGGGGCACGGAAAGTGGTGGCAAAGGGGCACAAATTTTTGGGTTTTGGGAAGGGCCCAGGAATGTTGTTGGGCAAGGGCACCCCGGGGTTTTTGTTGTGGCAAAAGGGAACAGGAAAGTTTTGTGGGAAGGTGCCCGGAATGTTTTATGGGCCCAAAGGGAAAAAAGGAATGTTGTTTTTGGCCAAGGGAAAAGGAATGTTTTTGTGGCAAAAGGGCCCCGGAAGTTGATGTGGCAAGGGGGCACAGGGAAAGTTGATGTGGCAAGGGGGCAGGGAAATTTTTTTGGGAAGGGCACCCGAATGTTGTTGTGGCAAGGGGCACAGGGGTTTTTTAAAAAAGGGGGGTGGGAAGGGAAAAAAAAAAACCCGGGGGGAAAAAATTTTTTTAAAATTTTTTTTGGTTAAAAAAATTTTTTTCCCCCAAAATTTTTTGGAAAAAAGGAATTTTGGGGGGGGGAAAAAAAAAGGGAAAACCCAGGGGTTTTTTGGGGAAAAAATTTTAGGGCCCTTCCCCGGAAATTTTTGGGGAAAAAAAAAAATTTTTTTGGGGGGGGGGAAAAAAAAAAGGGGGGCCCCCTTTTTTTTTTCCCAAAAATTTTGGGGAAAAGGGGAAAAAAAAAAGGGGGGAAAGGGCCCCTTTTTGGGGGGGGAAAATTTTTGGGGGGCCCCCGGGGGGGGGGAAAAAAAAAAAGGGGGGGGGAAGTTTGGGGAAAAGGGGGAAAAAAAGGGGGGGGGAAAAAAGGGTTTTTTTAAAAAAAGGGGGGGGGGGAAAACAAAGGGGGGGGGAAAAAAAAAAGGGGGGGAAAAAAGGGGGGGGGGGGGGCCCCCCGGAAAGGGTTTTTAAAGGGAAAAGGGGGTTTTTTGGGGGGACCCCGGGGGGGAAAGGGGAAAAGGAAAAGGGGGGGAAAAAAAAAAGGGGGGGGGAAAAAAGGGGTTTTGGGGGGGGGGGGGGGGCCCCCCGGGGGGGGTTTTTTTTTTGGGGGGAAAGAAAAAAAACAAAAAAAAAAATTGGGAAAAAAAATTTTTCCCCCCCCAAAAAAACCCCTTTTGGGGGGGGGGGGGGCAAAAAAGGGGGGCCAAAAAAAGGGAAAAAAAAGGGGAAAAAAAAACCCCCCCGGGGGGAAAAAAAGGGCCCCCCCCAAAAAAAAAATTTTTTAAAAAAAAAAAACCTTTTGGGTTAAAAAAAAAACCCCCAAAAAAAAGGGGGGGTTTAAAAGGGGGGGGAAAAAAAAAAAGGGGGTTTAAAAAAGGGGGGGGGAAAAAAAAAACCCAAAAAAAAAGGGGAAAAAAAGGGGGGGGGAAAAGGGGGGGGAAAAAGGGGTTGGGGGGAAAGGGGGGGGGTTTTTTCCCCCTTTTAAAAAGGGGAAAATTGGGGGGGTTTTTTCCCCCCCAAAAAGGGGGAAGGGGGTTTTTTTTCCCAAAAATTTTTTTTTTTTTCCGGGGGGGGGGGGTTTTTTTTTTTTTTAATTTGGTTTTTTTTTTTTTTAAAAAAAAAAAAAAAAAAAAGGGAAAAATTTAAAACCCCCCAAAAAAAAAATTTTTTTTTTTTTTTTAAAAAAAACCCCCCCTTTTTTTTTTTTCCCCCCCCCCCAATTTTTTTTTAAAAGGAAAAAATTTTTGGGGGGAAAAATTTTTAAAAAATTTTTTGGGAAAAAAAAGGGGGAAAACCCCCCCCCCCCAAAAAAATTTTCCCAAAAAAAAAAAAACCCCCCCCAAAATAAACCCTTTTCCCAAAAAAAAAAGAAATTTTTTTTAAAAAAAACTTTTTAAAAAAAATTAAAAAAACCCCCCCCCGGTTTCCCCCGGGTTTTTTTTAAAAACCCCCCCCCAAAAAAAAATTTTTTCCCCCCAAAAGGGGGAAAAAGGGGGTTTTTGGGGGGAAAAAAAATTTTTTTTTAAATTTAGAGTCCGGATGAAAGGAGGGTCCATCAGCGAAAAGGGGAAAGGTAAAGAAGAGCAGCGGACGAAGACTACGCAAGGAAAATTCGCGGCTCGTGATAAAGGGGGCATCCAACAAAATGTGCTGACTGATAAGGGATTTGCAATTCCACAAAAAGAGGAGCAAGACGCCCCCATAAGATACCATGAGAAAGACGAGATGGCCCAATGCGAAGACGGGGAGAGTATCCCCAAAACCTCGACAATGGTGAAAAGAAAGGGCCAGTAACCTATCCCGGGTTTAAAAAACTGAAGTTTTTTTGCCGAGCATAGTAGACCAACTTTGTTGCCAACGGGTGTGAAGGTGGAAGATAACGAAAAATGTCCGTAAAGGAAAAACCCTCTATAAGAAACGGTAGGTCATGTACTGCGACCGCGCAGCAGTGTCTGCCTGTTCATTCCCTGACGCAACATGACCGGGACCCAAAAAAAACAAATTTTTTGTTGGGTAAAGATGGGGCGTACCAAAGTTGGATACGGGGGACTGGGGGGTGAGTGTACTTTTTTTTTGTATACCCTGAAAAGCCAAAGGGGAGTCTGAGACAACCACAAATGATGACACAGGCATAGTCAATAGGGATAAGTGCTGTAAGGAGGGAAATTTAATTCAGCAGTAAAAATCTAGCCGAAGTAGTAAATCCCTTTTGTACGACGCGTCCAAAAACACGCGCAAATCCTACGCCGTCAAAGACTTAGAGCCATCTGTGTCACAGCAAGGGCATGAGAATGAGGTGAAAGTGGTCAAAAAAAAGGAGGGGGAAGCGACCGTAACTTTGGGCTTTCGAGAAGGAGGGAGAAAGAACGACCGATCAGCGGGAACTTCCCGGGGGGGTGGGGAAAAGGGGAAGCTACATTTCATAAAAAGGGTTTGAGTTAAGAAAGACAAGAGCGAATAAAGGGCGAAGAGAAAAGGGGAGGGAGAAACAGGGGGGGCAAACAAATAAAAAATCTACTAAATCAGTGACCATTCTTAAAAAGGAAGGATGCGGAGATATAACGTACATATAGCGGGCAATGGGCATCACGGCGATCGGATAAGGAGGGGAACGTTCCTTCTGCATAGACTTCGACAGGGAAGGGGCGAAAAGCACCAAGGCATAAACAAATCCTTGGTGATAATGGGTTAAAGGGCTAGAAGGTACGGGAGATGCCGCGAAATAGATCGGGTCACCATAACAATTTTCGATAAAATAAGGGGGAATGTGGGCGAAGGGGGGTTCGACGATCACCCCCCACGAAAAAAGGTTTTAAGAAGGTTCGGCCCTGTAAAAGCTGCCTTCAGAGAGGTAAGTGAGGTTTCCGGGGATCCTCGATAAAAAGAGGAGCCCAGAACTTGACTGTATCACTTTCGGGGATACGGGAGCCTGGGGGTACAAAGGTGTGGGAGAGACAGAGCGTCTAGTGAAAGGGTTTGGGGGTTTTAGTGCGGGAAATTTAAACCCACGTGTGGGGGCCCAATTAAAAACACGGTCGACTGCATTTGGAGAGAAACTGAAAGGGGGTGACAGTCACCCTCACAGGCAATAGCGAAGTCATCAACATAGAGTGATGACCAAATATTTGGGGAAAGACAAAGGGGCCCAAACTTAATAGAAGGGAGAAAAAGTGTTGTGCTCAGAACACACCCCGGGGGGAACCTTCAGTTTGGATAAACCCCGGGAGAGCACATTTTTAAACCCGAACACAGAAATCCCTGTCAGTTAAAAAGTTTTTAAAGGGAAAGGGATGGTAGATTGCCTCGAAGCCTAAGGGGGGCTGGGCTAAAATATTAACCTCCAGTTGTGTCATATCCCTTTCTAAAGGTCAAAAAATATGGCAATAACTGAGTGGTTATTCGCAAAGGCATTTCGAAAAAACGTATCCAACAAAGGGGCTATGTAAACGTCCCCTTTTCGAAAGCCCATTGGAGTGGGGAACTGTTTGTGTCTTAAATACCACACTAAAGTCTATTTACAGGCGTTCCATTACTTTTTCAAAATGCACTGGTAAGGGGCAATGGGGCGATAGTGGGGGTTTCATGTCCCGTATCCTGGTTTGCGGAAAGGAAGAACAATGGGGGATTTCAAGCTGTGGGAAAACCCTTTTACCAAATAAGATTTTAAAGCGTAATAGGGTGCAAGGGGGATATGTAAATGTTGTAGCTACGAAATTAATTCGTCGGGCCCCGTGCCCCATGATCGACAAGCTGAGAGTGTTGCCTCCAGTTCTTTAAGTTAAAGGGGACATTATACTGTTCTTCTCTGAAGAAGAAAAGTCCAAAAAGGGGCTAACCTCTGCAGATTTTTTTAGGAAAAAAAATGAGGGGGATAGATGGAGTCCCTAGAAAAACGGGCCAAATATTTCCATTTCATTTTCAACATCTAGTGGGTTTTCTATTCAAAACCGGGAACCCGCAGAACAGGGGCCGGGGGCAGGGGAATAATTTCCCCCGTTTTCGTACTTTTTTCCCAAATGCACTCATAGAGGAAGCAAGGTGATGGTGGAGACATAAACCGCCAGCAAGTGCGTTTTCGTCACGATGACACGCGACGATCGCACGCTTCTGTTTTAAAACAAGGAGTCGCTCTGTGGTTCTATTGTCCGTACCCCCCCATGCAACCGTTTAAACGTACTGCACGAGCACAAGAGGAGACCCCCAAGGGACGCATTTTGAGAATGCCGCCCAAATTTGGGGTATAGAATAAAGCTGCGGGGGAAAAAAGGGGAGAGAAAGGTGTAAAAGCCATCGATGGAGGGCAAGAAGGGAAACCCCTTTAAAAAAAGTTAGGTGTGAGTAAAGGGTTCCAATTTGCCCCATTAAATTGCCCCGTGGGGGCAAGAGGTGGCGATATAAGGGAAGTAAAATGATTGGGAAAGATCATGTCATTAAGTCCCGGGGAACAACCCCAAAGTAAAGGGTCTAATGGGGGCGGAGGAAGGGGCGGGCTGGAGATCGAGAAAGAGAGAGAAATGGGGCCCGAGGATCAAAAGGGTGTGAGTACCTGTTTTAAAAACAGGGAGGGGGTGGGGGAAAAAAAAAGCCTCTAACTGAATTCCACGGGAATCACATAAAGGCCCCCCCCCCCCCCGAGGAAAGGGTGGGCTTTAAAAATCCCAAAGTAACAGAATCGTGGGGGGTTTTAATGACGAAAAAAAAGGAAGGCAAAACCCGGAATAGATAAGCCCGAAAAGGGGAAAATAAAAAAGAACAGAGTGAAATACCACCATTTAAGGGGATACGGGCTGCTGTGTAATGCAGCGAAGAAACAAAACAAATAGCTGATGGTAGGGAATACAGTGGGAGAAGAAGGGCCTTTCTTTAAAAGGTCCCATCGGGAAAAAAGGATCTGAAGAATACAAAAAATTTTAAAAAGCCTGAATTTGGGGAAATAACAGCAGAGTGTAATTTTGGTTTCCCGTAAGCAAACACCAAAGGGGCAAAAATGGGAGGGTAACATCTGAACTCACCCCCATTACCCCCGGGCCGCTATATTCCACGGGAAATAGGGCCCTGATTTGGCAATGATAAAGATACTGAAATCCGCAGGTAAGGGTTCCTACGGACCCAGAGGGGGTTTGAAAAATCCACATGCGGAGGCAGTGGAAAAAGTTCAAGCAGCGAAGGAAAGGGGCGCTGTGAAGAAAGGAGTTGCGCCCGATGGAGCAAGGGGGAGAGAAAAAGCGGGGGTGGGTTTATGTCCATTGAGGTTTGGTTTTCCCGCAAAATTCAGGGATTGCTTTAAGGTTTCGGAATTCAAAAAGATGTCGATGGGGGGACAATTTGGGAATGGGAGGGGGAGGATGATAAAGATTGGAACTGTATTGGACTTACCAAGGTAGGGGGGGGGGGGGGAAAGGGGGGAGGAAAAGGGGGGGAAGCGTGGAAAAGGGGGCAGGGAAAAGGCAGGAACCTGGGAGGGGGGGCAGAGAAAGGAAGAAACTTGGGAGGGAAAAGGGGGGGAAAGGGAAAATTACGAGGGGGAGGGGGGAATCTGCACTTGAAACTGACCCGGGTGAGGGGGAAGAACTGGGGACAGGGGACGGGGGAGGGTAAAATGAGGAGGGGGAAAGATGGGTGGGGAGGTGTTACCGGACCTTTTTTTTTGACTTTTGAGAAATAGAGGGGGCGATTGGGAGGAGGTGTCGTACGAGGTTCGTCGATACTGAGGCTTTTGAGAGAGAAATCGAAAAAAGCAGATTAGACTGAGGCGCGTTTAAGTAGGAAAGTTAAACCAGGAAACCCAAAAAGGAAATTTAAAAACAGGAGGATTTTGGGGGGAGGTAAACCCCAGAGGTGGGTGTAAAAAGATGGGATACCAGAAGTGGGGGGGCTTTTTAAAAAACGGGAATAAGAAAACGTGGGAGTCCCTTGGGGGCGGAGATGAGAAATGCCCTGGCATAAGGAGACGTCTCTTTTAGGTTTAAAGGGTTTCCCGCTCGTTTAAATAGGGCCCGACAACGGCGGGGAAATACGAAGGGTGGGGTCATGACATTAAGGCAAAAGGGAGATCGATTGAAGGGGTTTTTAAAAAATGGCATCGGCAAACCCCAGACTGGCCTTCGGGGTAGATTTTGCCCAAAATTTGCTGGATGGGCCCAAAACGGCCCCGCAAATTTTTACACTGTTTTGGTAGGATCACCTTTCGAACTTGTAACCCATTCCGCTATTTTAAAATGAGGATGGGGTTTTACGGCTGTCAAAAATTTTAAAAGGCCCATTTCTAGGGTATCGTCCTTTTGCCCACGGGCAGAAGAAAAGTAAGGGGTCTACCTGAAGGGTTGGGGGAAACTTGGAGTTCCCGCGTTCTAGAATGGTTTATGCCACAAAGTCTGGAAATTTTTTTTGAACTAGGGTTTTGGGGGCAGAATGGGCGGGACCACTACAAGATTTAGGGGAAAGATGCTTTTCAATAGGACAGGAAAAAGTATCGATTGGGAAAGGGGCAGAGAGCTCATGAGCTTGGGGAAACATTCTGTCTTGGGTGATGCTGTACCGTCCCTTTAAAAAGGGGATGAAAAAAAAAAAAAACAAAAAGGGGTGTTCCCTTTTAAAAAAAGGGGGGGGGAAGGGAAGTTTCTAATAAGAATTTTTTCCCCTTTTGGGACCCGTGGAAAGGTGGAAAATTTATTTTCCAGAAAAAAGAAGGTGGGGTATCACAGAGGAAAAATTTGGGTTTAGGGGGGGGGGAAAAGGGGAGGGGAAAGGGTTTTTTAAAATGGGGGGGGGAAGCAATAGAAAACGAAGGGCCCCCTAAAAAAGGGGGAGAAGGCCTCATTTTGGCTGGGAAAAAAAGAAAGGAAAATTAAAGCTAGGGAAAAAGGGTTCCCAAAAATGAGGGGGGGAAGGGGGGGACAAAAGGGGCCCGGGGTAAATTAGGGGTACCCCGGTTTTTCTTCCCTTTTTTTTAAGAAAAAAAAGAAAGGAAAAGAAAAAAAAAAAAAAAAAAAAGGGGGGACCGGGAGGGATAGGTCCTAGGAGGAATGAAAGGGCCAGAAATCTCCCTCCGCGCCCAAGAGGACCTCAGCACCGCAAGTAACGCAGATGCCATACCCTACCCATCATGCTAGTAAACTAACAATCCGGGATAGCAACCTCACATCTGCCGAGCTACCTCGGTGGACAAAAGAGAGGGCGGCCGGATATCCGCCACAAAGCATACCTCCTTCGGCCACCACCCCCGGAATCCGAAAGGTGGCTTCCAGAGATACACTCGTCGCCCGAAAGACACCCAAAGCTACTCCGGGATACCGGAGAGGGATCGGGACATCCCCAGGCGATCCAGATTCCACGGCAAACTACGCTACTGCTAAGAACCTCAACGGAATGGGATGGACGCCGGTATCCTTTCCTCTACCTAGGAACTAGCGCGCCTGTGGGAGAAATCCCAAAGGACAAAAAGAGGAAGGGCAAAAGGGAGGGGTGGAGAGGGGGAGGAGGAAAGGAAAAAGGGGAGGATGGGGAGGATGGGATAGGGGAGGGGAGATTGGGGGGTAATTAGGTTCGGTCTGAGGAAGAAGACCGATAGGTCTAATTCCTCAGACCAAGAGCCTCTTCACCACGCCAAGGAGCCCCCCTTGAAGAGGATAGGAAAAGCAGAGTTTTCAAGATAAGGGCTTTTAAAAGAACGTTAAACTGCACAAAAGTAGTAGGACAGCAGAGTTCTTGTAATGATATAGTAGACGTGTAGACAAAACAAAGATGAAGGGACATCAGAGTTCCCAGGGTGATGAAATATCAGGCTTCTGATTTATTACCAGATCGTGCTGTTCTGATCATCTCACTTCTGAACCATATAGGAAGGCTGAGAAGAAAATAAAAGCAAATTACGAACCGGACAAGAAGTCATTCACACGATAGACTGAAGGCCATTGATGGAAATGGTGATGACTAAGTATTACTTTGTTAATATAAATCGAATCAAGTCCGGACAAACAAATTAAAAATCCTAACAAGAGTAGAACTCTTGTCTATATTACAAAAAATCCAAATATGAAAAACTAATCAAGAGGGGAACTCAATACTTACAAACTTGATGAGAGCAGGAAGCCAAGTAACTCTCTTCCATCAGAAAGGGTCCTTTGTTGACTCCCACCCAGTGGTGAAGGGGGGTAAAGGTAACTGCTCACACACCCCTTTCAGAACAGTCATACTACCTCCACCACTCATTCAGTCTTCCTCTCTTATTTAATAAACTTTCTTCCCCCATCCCTCACAATATGGTATTCAGAAGGAAGTTCTCTATCTTTCAGGTTGAATCAGGTCTTCTCTGTTATAGCAATATCATCTATGCTTCCTGCACAATCAAGTAATCTAAGCTCATCTGTTTTATTTCTTATGTTCCTAATATTAGTAGAGTAAACATTAAGGGAGGTAGTCACTCGCTGTCTTCTATTGTCTCTCTCTGTTGACCAATTCCATTGTGTTTATTAATAACTTTGAACAAAGTTTTTTGGACATATACTCGAGGTATTGTAACAATTTCTGTTTTCATCCTTCATACTGTAACCTACTTATTTCTTCCCACACAACCATACCTCTTCTATCAGTTTAAATTCCAAGAGAGCTCAGCAATGACCCCCTCAACAGAGTTGGCTAATGCAAACCTTCCCCTGACCCTGAGAGATGTACCCTATCCCTTGCATACATTTCACGTTTGCCATAGAAATTGTCCTGGCATTCAATAAATGGGATTGCAAGTTCCTTGCAGTACCTGTTTAGCCAGCAATTTACACCAGTTACCCTAGACATGCATTCACTGCCCACTTCCTCTCTAGGCAAGATGCTATATATGATCAGGATCCCTTCCTAAGACCTAATTATATCTATGACTATCCTGTACTTATTTAGTAGCCCCTGTCTCCTGCCCTTCCCAACATCATTTCCACCAGTTCTGAAGCAGATAATGGATTTGTTTCCATTACATGACATGATATTATCCAACCTGTTGACTATGTCATCAACACCAGCTGAGAAACACACCCTCTGTCTCACCTTTATATCTCTGTTACAGAAAGTGCGGTCAGTATATGATACCTGTGAGTCACCGACCATAGATAAGAGAGGTAGCTTTATCCTCACTGACCACTGAAGTACATTCGTACTGAGAAGACAAGCGATTTCCTATCCTCAAATCTTCTCTTTTAACCTTCCTTACTTTGATGGTTCTTCTGCTTGAAACTTCTACCCACATGGTTCTGGTGGCCTGGTGGCAAAAGCTCTCGCTTCACATGGCGAGCGCCTGGGTTCGATTCCCAGCCAGGGTAGAAGTACTGGACATGTTTACACCGGTTGTCAATGTTCACCCATCAGTAAAATGGGTACCTGGGGTGTTAGTCGACTGGTGTGGGTCGCATCCTGAGACACTGAACCAATTTACATGAAATGCTCAGCATAACAAGCGGCTTTCTATATAGTAGTATGTTACTGATGTCAGCTAAGGTCTGTATACCTTGTACATGTACTGGTAGTAAGATATTATTATTACTTGTAAAGGTCGCAGATATGCTCCTCACTGCTGGTAATCTACTTTCCTTCACTAATCCCAGCTATCACACATTCATTCCCATACTTCTTCTTTCAACAAACTGGCCATATCCCACCGAGGCAGGATGGCCCGAAAAAAATAACGAAAGTTGCTCTTTTTAAATTTAGTAAAATAGTCAGGAGTTACTAGTTCCTTGCTCCTGTCATTTTAGTTGCCTCTCACGACACACATGGCTTACGGAGGAAGAATTTTCTTCTATTTTCCCATGGAGATAAGAGGAAATGAAATAAACAAGAACAAGAATTAGTAAGAAAATAGAAGGAAAAACAGAGGGTTGTACATTCATGTGTAGTGTGACCTAAGTGTAAGCAGAAGTAGTAGCAACATGTACCTCAAAGCTTGCACGTTAATTGTTATATTAATCCAGCCGAATTTTAGTTTTATTTCCCTCCTTAAGAAGTAGAACTTCCTCCTTCAACACCTTGAACTCAGACTATGATAATACAGAAGCAAGCGATGGTGCTCTATGACACTAATCCCCCGAAACAACTCAGGAGAGGTACGACCTCTCGTGGCCACTGACAACAGAGAACTCAAAGGAAGGGATTACTAGTGATAATGTTGTGAGGGACTTTCTGGTATGTGATGTTAAGTGAACACAACTTTCATGTAGGGTTGAAATGCTTTTGTCTACAGAGATAGAGTGAGTGCAAGTAATAAGACTTAAAATATTTGTTTTACAAGCTATTTAAGTTTACGTGTATTTATTTCAGATATTTAGTAAGGTTTGTTAGATGAATGGTTCAGAGAACCGACATGTTGATAAATTAGACACATGTGCAACTCTTGGGTATCTTTATTTAGGAAACGTTTCGCCACACAGTGGCTTCATCAGTCCATACGTAGGAGAAACTTGAAGAACAGGAGGAGAATGAGGTAATCAGTCCCTCAACCTTGAGTCGATGTGTTCAGTCCATCAATCTTGAATAGAATACGGCATATGAGCGGAGAAGCAGCTTATAAACCGTATGGCAGGAGAGGTGTAGCAGTCGTAGGTGGGTCACATTTGTTTAATGTGGAAGTAGGTCGTGCCCAAGGGTCAGGCAAGCGAAGAATTCCTAAGTATTAAGATCCCAAGAAGTTGCAGTGTCTGACAGGTTTGTAGATGAATGGTTCAGAGAGAACCGACATGTTGATAAATTAGACACATGTGCAACTCTTTGGGTATCTTTATTTAGGAAACGTTTCGCCACACAGTGGCTTCATCAGTCCATACGTAGTGAGAAACTCCTGCCATACGGTTTATAAGCTGCTTCTCCGCTCATATGCCGTATTCTATTCAAGATTGATGGACTGAACACATCGACTCAAGGTTGAGGGACTGATTACCTCATTCTCCTCCTGTTCTTCAAGTTTCTCCTACGTATGGACTGATGAAGCCACTGTGTGGCGAAACGTTTCCTAAATAAAGATACCCAAGAGTTGCACATGTGTCTAATTTATCATTTAGTAAGGTACATAGTGACAGTGTCAGGTTCATTAGCATTCTAATACCAAGTACATTGCTAATTTAAATTATCCTATCACCGATACTAGAAACACGGAGCTCCTTTCTCATATTAAGAATCTTGGCCCCCGTGGCCTGGTGGTTAAAGCTCTCCCTTCACACGGCGAGGGTCTGGGTTCGATTCCGAGCCAGGGTAGAAACATTGCACGTGTTTCTTTTCACTGTTTGTTTATGTTCACCCATCAGTAAAATGGGTACCTGGTTGTTAGTCGACTGGTGTGAGTCGCATCCTGGGACAAAACTGACCTAATTTGCCTGTAATTCTCAGCATAACAAACGGCTTTCTATATAGTAGTATGTCACTGATGTCAGCTATGGTCTGTATACCTTGTACATGTACTGGTAGTAAATAAAGACATTATTATTAATTATTATTTGTGGATTTAGGACAGCCAAGAATAATTCTGAAGGCTTCATTTTGCATTAGCTCCAAGGGCGAAGATCATTTTTCTTAGCTAATATTAGCATGGGCGCAGCATAATTTAATTAAGATCAAGGCAATGTACATCATTCTCACTATTCTCGTAATAATACCATAGCTGGGGATGTAGCCAGCAACAGCTCTCAGAGTATTTAACTTATGTTTGCATTTCTCATTTAGTTGTGGTGATGTGGATTTATTTTTAAGGCACTATTACTGGACAGGACAAGATGAATAATGAAGAAGAATAACTGAACACCTCACAAGTACACAGTCGTGTTTATTTTAATCGATACAGGAAAGCGATGGAGTAAGAACAACAGAGTTTTTGATGACACGTCAGCACTGAGGACAACAACAGACGAGGGCGAAGAGAAGGGAGCAACTTAAGTTACAAAACTTCTACGTAACATGACTCACGTAATCGTAATGACACGATTACAAACAAACCATACCACGGGAGGGGATAGAACCCGCGATCAGAGAGTCTCAAAACTCCAGACCGTCTCGTTAGCCACTGGACCAGCTAGCCATGGTCCAGTGGTATGGTTTGTTTGCAGTCGTGTCATTACGATTTCGTGAGTCATGTTGACGGCTTTGAGGGGACTTGAGCTAGAGTTCGTCACGGCCACGCTAGCTGGAGATTCGTCTGTAAAAACTTGCATTTGTGGTCACAGTGGTGCCTGTGCTAACCTTCCTATGGTGTAGAAATATACCTAGTTGGATGAATCTTATTGTGGCTAGCTGGTCCAGTGGCTAACGCGACGGTATAAAGTTTTACGACTCTCTGATCGCGGGTTCTATCCCCGCCCGTGGTATGGTTTATTTCTACGCAACTACTACCCCCCCCCTCTTTCTCAGTTGACAATCCTGGGCCAGTCCCCATGTCCTCAGCAACACTAACAACCCCTTACCCATCCCCATCAACCCTATCCCCTGTCGTTAGCACCATACCCCTGGCACACACCCAGAATGATGTGCACACAGACCCCCAGTCCTACCTCCCACATGTCAGAAGTAGACACCACAACTGTGTACGAAATGGAAAAGCACACCAACGCAGATGGGTTATCTAACAAGAGTGATAAACTGGCAGAACGAACAGCTGTCGTAAATCTTGGCATCGTAGCAGAACGAACAGCTGTCGTAAATCTTGGCATCGTAGCAGAACGAACAGCTGTCGTAAATCTTGGCATCGTAGCAGAAGAACAGCTGTCGTAAATCTTGGCATCGTAGCAGAACGAACAGCTGTCGTAAATCTTGGCATCGTAGCCATCACAGAGAGAAAAAACTGACTGACATGATACCAGATACCATTCTTTTAAGTGGATATCAAGTTATATGGAAAGACAGGAAAAACAGGAGGTCGAGGTGTGGCTCACCTAGTCAAAAATACACGAAATTTTGAAGAGGCAAGAGGAACATAACTTTAGAGTGGGCTCGATTTATACTGGGGGATCCAGTATTAACAACAACGCAGCAATGACAACTGAAGCCACTAGCCAAGAATGTTAAAACACAAGAGCCTGGGGATGCATCGCTACGTACTACCGCCACTCCTTCACAAGAAGTCCACTGCTTGCCTGGTGTATACTTCTACACAACCAACCAGAGTGAGAACACAATGTACACTCCAGAAATTATTCAACGCCTCCACAACGGGACAGTCAAGTTCACCTGCGACTCAACTCGATTATTCACCACTGAATCCCTGATCAACCTACTCTCAAAAAGTCACCGCTTTGTGGCACTCGACTACATCACAAGGAAGAAATTCAGGACTCTCCAGAATGGGGCTGCCGAAGACGGTACCCTCACCTAGCAGGACTGTCAATGATCAATCACCGTGAAGACAAGTTTCCCCAGCACTTTGCTGCCTACTAAAGCTGGGGTGTGGCTCCAAAGTGAACCCTGTAATTGCTGCCTCCGCCCTCCTATGCTGCTGAAGAAGCTAAACTGAGACACTTCCCACTTGGGGAGTCACCGCAAGAAAGAAGAAGTCACCCTCCAACCGGAGGGACCCAAGAAAGAAGATGAACGACACCCCCCGCCCGGGAGGCCACCGCCGGGTCGCCATCTGGAGATGACCCGGGCCGGAAGTACCGGCAAACCTACAACAACAACAACCAAGACTGCCATCCCCACAAGCCCCTTTGAGGTGGGGCAGATGGCAGACCAGAGGAGGCCTAGCTTCTCCCTACGAGCCCCGTGAGGGCGGACTGTGGCTAGGCCTGGGGACAGTTGGTCCCAAAGATGAGGGGGTACTTGTACCTCCTCCCATGGAAGACTTAGGACTCAAGACACTCCCCAGATAGGGAGCCAAGGCCGGGTCACCACTCTTGGAAAAGACCCTGGCCGGGAGAATACCGGCGAATAAAAAAAAAACCTATGCTGTACTTTCTACAAGACTGATGGACTGAACACATCGACTCCAGGCTGAGGGACTGATTATCTCAAACTCCTCCTCCCCTCACACCTTTCTGCTTTGTATTGGACTGATGAAGTCACTGTGTGGCGAAAC
This sequence comes from Cherax quadricarinatus, assembly GCF_026875155.1. NCBI lineage: Eukaryota > Metazoa > Arthropoda > Malacostraca > Decapoda > Parastacidae > Cherax > Cherax quadricarinatus. The sequence continues at coordinate 1,713,345 of NC_069453.1, read as the reverse complement.
ATTTCCTCAATAAAAATTCCCGTATGTTGCATAAGTGTCTCAGTCCTCACCAAATATTTACCTGTGAGATTGTGCGTTCCCACAATTTGCGGAAGAATAACTTTGGATTTTTGGCACTATTGTGTGGGAATTTTGATAGAGGGTGAGGAGAGGACATTTTACCAACGCAATGGTGTCCCAGGAAGTGATACTTTCTTTCCTGGTCTGTGCACCAGCATACTCGTGTGTCTTTGTCAATACCTCCTCTCAAGCATTAACTTGTGTATGTATTGGGGTAAAAATAGTCTCGTTAGCTTTCACTTGCCAGAAATGGCACATGATTACCTTGGACCATAAATTGCAAAGCAGTGCACTAGGTGTATGGCTGTTACATTCACCTTGTACGTAACTTATACTAGTCTTACCTTAATTATATTTTCCAGGTTTTGCAGACATCTTTCTTGCTGGACATGTAGGTGTTAACAGACGCTAGATGACTTGTTGGTTAATTAGGCTTAAAGCCTATCCATTACTCAAGTTTATATATGTGCTCCAAATCACCGTTTAATATAAACAGTTAATATAAACTGCCAGACTTACACCTCTCAGTGTATATACACTGAGAAAAATACACAGTGTATCCTGCGTTGATAGATGGTAGGTGTTTGCAAATCTGTTTAAGTTATCTAATGTCATGGCGCATTTCTGCTTAGTTCATCATAGCCGAATTGCGCATCTGGGTTTGTTACATTATTCCCTTAAGTTATAATGTGCAAAGGTGGGTAGATCTGTTCTCTACCCACATACCCAGACCCACCAGTCAGGCTCTGTCCACCAGTCAGCGTTTCGCATTTGTAAATAATTATGCTTGTCCTATTCACCGTATTAGTGAATGTTCATAGGAATCTAGATGTAATTCCAAGATTCACGAAATCGTAATAACACAACTGCTAACGCGTCGAACAGGAGTTTTATGACTCTGACCGCGGGTTCTAACCCCGCCGGTGGTTTTATTTATATGCAATCGTGTCATTACGATTTCGTAAGTCATGTTGACGGCTTTGGGGGGACTTGAGCTACAGTTCGTCACGGCCACGCTAGCTGGAGATTAGTCTATAAAAAACTTGCATTTGTGGTCACAGTGGTGGCCTATGCTAACTTTCCTATTGTGTAGAAATACACCTAGTTGGATGAATCTTATTGTGGCTAGCTGGTCCAGTGGCTAACGCGACGGTCTGGAGTTTTGAGACTTTCTGACCGCTGGTTCTATCCCCACCCGTGGTATCGGCTAATTCCCAACACATGACGTAGACAGTTGTCAAAAAGAATCGTCAAAGAGAGTCGTCAGAGTCGTCAAAGAGAGTCGTCAGAGTCGTCAAAGAGAGTCATCAGACACAGTCATCAGAAACAGTCGTCAAAGAGTGTCGTCAAAGACAGTCGTCAAAGAGTGTCGTCAAAGACACTCGTCAAAGACAGTCGTCAAAGACAGTCGTCAAAGAGTGTCGTCAAAGACAGTCGTCAAAGACAGTCGTCAAAGACAGTCGTCAGAGACAGTCGTCAGAGACAGTCGTCAAAGACAGTCGTCAAAGACAGTCGTCAAAGACAGTCGTCAAAGACAGTCGTCAAAGGCAGTCGTCAAAGAGTATCGTCAAAGACAGTCGTCAAAGACAGTCATCAAAGACAGTCGTAAAAGAGTGTCGTCAAAGACAGTCGTCAAAGACAGTCGTCAAAGACAGTCGTCAAAGGCAGTGGTTAAAGACAGTCATCAAAGATAGTCGTCAAAGACAGTCATCAAAGACAGTCGTCAAAGACAGTCGTCAAAGACAGTCGTCAAAGACAGTCGTCAAAGACAGTCATCAAAGACAGTCATCAAAGACAGTCGTCAAAGACAGTCATCAAAGACAGTCGTCAAAGACAGTCATCAAAGACAGTCGTCAAAGACAGTCGTCAAAGACAGTCATCAAAGACAGTCATCAAAGACAGTCGTCAAAGACAGTCGTCAAAGACAGTCATCAAAGACATTCGTCAAAGACAGTCATCAAAGACATTTGTCAAAGACAGTCATCAAAGACAGTCATCAAAGACATTTGTCAAAGACAGTCGTCAAAGACATTCGTCAAAGACAGTCGTCAAAGACAGTCGTCAAAGACAGTCGTCAAAGACAGTCGTCAAAGACAGTCGTCAAAGACAGTCGTCAAAGACAGTCGTCAAAGACAGTCGTCAA
>NC_069453.1:1698642-1708642 GCF_026875155.1 Cherax quadricarinatus | reverse complement strand
GGCTCTGGCCCCGCCTCTTCACTGATCGCTACTAGGTCACTCTCCTGAGCGTGAGCTTTATCATACCTCTGCTTAAGCTATGTATGGATCTGCCTCCACTACATCGCTTCCCAAACTATTCCACTTACTGACTACTCTGTGGCTGAAGAAATACTTCCTAACATCCTGTGATTCATCTGTGTCTTCAGCTTCCAACTGTGTCCCCTTGTTACTGTGTCCAATCTCTGGAACATCCTGTCTTTGTCCACCTTGTCAATTCCTCTCAGAATTTGTATGTCGTTATCATGTCCCCCTATCTCTCCTGTCCTCCAGTGTCGTCAGGTTGATTTCCCTTAACCTCTCCTCGTAGGACATACCTCTTAGCTCTGGGACTAGTCTTGTTGCAAACCTTTGCACTTTCTCTAGTTTCTTCACGTGCTTGGCTAGGTGTGGGTTCCAAACTGGTGCCGCATACTCCAATATGGGCCTAACATACACGGTGTACAGGGTCCTGAATGTTCCTTATTAAGATGTTAGAATGCTGTTCTGAGGTTGCTAGGCGCCCATATGCTGCAGCAGTTATTTGGTTGATGTGCGCTTCAGGAGATGTGCCTGGTGTTATACATCACCCCAAGATCTTTTTCCTTGAGTGAGGTTTGTAGTCTCTGACCCCCTAGACTGTACTCCGTCTGCGGCCTTCTTTGCCCTTCCCCAATCTTCATGACTTTGCACTTGGTGGGATTGAACTCCAGGAGCCAATTGCTGGACCAGGTCTGCAGCCTGTCCAGATCCCTTTGTAGTTCTGCCTGGTCTTCGATCGAGTGAATTCTTCTCATCAACTTCACGTCATCTGCAAACAGGGACACCTCAGAGTCTATTCCTTCCGTCATGTCGTTCACAAATACCAGAAACAGCACTGGTCCTAGGACTGACCCCTGCGGGACCCCGCTGGTCACAGGTGCCCACTCTGACACCTCGCCACGTGTGTGTGTGTGTGTGTGTGTGTGTACTTACCTAATTGTGGTTGCAGGAGTCGAGACTCAGCTCCTGGCCCCGCCTCTTCACTGATCGCTACTAGGTCCTCTCTCTCTCTCTGGTTAATGAGCTTTGTCATACCTCGTCTTAAAGCTATGTATGGTTCCTGCCTCAACTACATTACTTGCCAGGCTATTCCACTTCCTGATGACTTCGTGACTGAAGAAGTACTTCCTAACATCCTTGTGATTCGTCTGAATCTTCAGCTTCCAATTGTGACCCCTTGTTTCTGTGTCCCATCTCTGGAACATCTCGTCTCTGTCCACCTTGTCTATGCCACGCAGTATTTTGTATGTTGTTATTATGTCTCCCCTGACCTTCCTGTCCTCCAGTGTCGTCAGTCCGATTTCCTTCAAACTTTCATCGTACGACAGTCCCCTGAGCTCCGGAAGTAACCTTGTTGCAAACCTTTGTACTTTCTCTAATTTCTTGACGTGCTTGACCAGGTGTGAGTTCCAAGCTGGTGCCGCATACTCCAGTATGGGCCTGACCTACACGGTGCACAGTGTCTTAAACGATTCCTTACTAAGGTATCGGAAAGCTATTCTCAGGGTTGCCAGGCGCCCATATACTGCAGCAATTATCTGGTTGATGAGTGCTTCCGGAGACGTTCTAGGTGCTATGGTCACCCCCAAGAATTTTCTCTTTGAGTGAGGTTTGCAGCCTTTGTCCACCTAGCCTTTACTCTGTCTGCGGTCTTCTTTACCCTTCCCCAGTCTTCATGACTTTGCATTTGGCAGGGTTTAATTCGAGAAGCCATTTGCAATACCACGTGTCCAGCCTGTCCAGGTCTCTTTGCAGTCCTGCCTGATCCTCATCCGATTTAATCCTTCTCATTAACTTCACATCATCTACGAACAGGGACACGTCAGAGTCTATCCCTTCCATCATGTCATTCACATATATCAAAAATAGCACTGGTCCTAGGACTGACCCCTGTGGGACCCCGCTCGTCACAGGCGCCCACTGTGATACCTCATCACGTACCATGACTCACTGTTGCCTCCCTGTCAGGTATTCTCTGATCCATTGCAGTGCCCTTCCTGTTATAATCAACCCACCCCTCTCTCTCGTGTCTTACTTATGTTACCTTGTCATAAAACTCCACAAGGCTTGTGACACAGGATTTGCCTTCCATGAATCCGTGCTGGTTGTCGTTTATAGTCTTGTTCCATTCCTGGTGCTCCACCACTCTCCTCATGATAATCTTCTCTATGACCTTGCATACTATAAACATCAGAGACACTGGTCTGTAGTTTAGTGCCTTGTTTCTGTCTCCTTTCTTAAAAATGAGGACTACATTTGCCGTCTTCCATACCTCAGGTAGTTGCCCAGTTTCAAGGGAGGTATTGAAGATTGTGGTTAGTGGCACACACAGTGTCTTTGCTCCTTCTCTGAGGACCCACGGGGAGATGCACGGTCCCATCGCCTTTGAAGTATCGAAGTCACTTAGCAGCTTCTGCACCTCCTCCTCCGTTGTTTGTATGTCATCCAGCACCTGTTGGTATATTCCCTGTTAGTGTTCCCCTCTGTGCTGTCTTCCCAGAAGCCTTCCTGTCTCTACTGTAAATATTTCCTTAAATTTCATGTTGAGCTCCTCACATACCTCGTGATCGTTTCTTGTGAGTTTCCCACCTTCTGTCCTCAGCGTGATCACCTGGTCTTTGACTGTTGTCTTCCTCCTAATGCGGCTGTACACCAGTTTCGGGTCAGACTTGACTTTCGATGCTATGTTATTTTTATACTGTTGCTGGGCCTCCCTCCTTACCTGTGCATACTCGTTCCTGGCTCTTCGACTAATCTCCTTATTTTCCTGTGTTCCAATTAGTTTTTGCCTCCTTATACCGTCGAGTAAACGAGGGGCTCGTTCTGGTCTTCTCATTATTTCTGTTGCCCTTGGGAACAAACCTTTCCTCTGCCTCCTTGTATTTTGTTGTTACGTATTCCATCATTTCGTTTAACGACTTTCCTACCAGTTCTCTGTCCCACTGAACCTCCTACAGGAAGTTTCTCAAACCTATGTAGTTTCCCCGGCTTTTCCCATTAAACTCCTTTTACCCTCTTCACTTGTAACTCTACTATGTATTCAAAGCACAGAACCACGTAACTCCTAAGGGCCTCTCATTTGTGATGTTCTCAATGTCTGAACTGCTCAGGGTGAACACAAGGTCCAGTCTTGCTGGTTCATCCTCCCCCCTCTCTCTGGTAGTGTCCTTAACATGTTGATGCATGAGGTTTTCCAGTACCACATCCATCATCATGGCTCTCCATGTTTCGGGACCCCCGTGAGGCTCCAGGTTTTCCCAATCAATTTCCCTGTGATTGAAATTGCCCATAACCAGAAACTTTGCACTGCTCGAGTGAGCTCTTCTTGCCACCTCAGCAAGTGTATCCACCATTGCTCTGTTGCTCTTCATATTCCTCTCTTAGCCTCCTGCTGTTCTGTGGTGGATTATACATCACTGCCATGACTACCTTGTGCTCCCCAGACTGAAGTGTACCTACTATGTATTCTCTTTTTCCAATCTCGTCCATGCCTCCCATTTCCTCAAATTTCCATCGGTATTTTACGAGCAGTGCAACCCTTCCTCCCCCTCTGCTGCTATTATCTTTCCTCAGGATCTGATATCCTGGTGGGAAGATTGCATCTGTTATTGTCACAGTGAGTTTCGTTTCTGTGACTGCTAGGATGTCTGGGGACTTCGCATTGATTCTTTCTTGCCATTTCTCATACTTGTTCGTTATTCCATCCGCGTTCGTGTAACAAACCTTCAACTTCTGTTCTAACACTGTACTCACCTAGTTGAGGTTGCAGGGGTCGAGTCCAAGCTCCTGGCTCCGCCTCTTCACTGGTCGCTACTTGGTCACTCTCCCTGAACCATAAGCTTTATCGTACTTCTGCTTAAAGCTATGTATGGATCCTGCCTCCACTATATCGCTTCCCAAACTATTTCACTTCCTGACTACTCTGTGGCTGAAGAAATACTTTCTAACATCCCTGTGATTCATCTGTCTTCAACTTCCAACTGTGTCCACTTGTTGCTGTGTCCAATCTCTGGAACATCCTGTCTTTGTCCACCTTGTCAATTCCTCTCAGTATTTTGTATGTCGTTATCATGTCCCCCCTATCTCTCCTGTCCTCCAGTGCAGTCAAGTTGATTTCCATTAACCTCTCCTCGTAGGACATACCTCTTAGCTCTGAGCCTAGACTTGTTGCAAGCCTTTGCACTTTCTCTAGTTTCTTTGCATGCTTGGATAGGTGTGGGTTCCAAACTGGTGCCGCATACTCCAATATGGGCCTAACGTACACGGTGTACAGGGTCCTGAACGATTCATCATTAAGATGTCGGAATGCTGTTCTGAGGTTTGCTAGGCGTCCATGTGCTGCAGCAGTTATTTGGTTGATGTGCGCTTCAGGAGATGTGCCTGGTGTTATATTCAGCCCAAGATCTTTTTCCTTCAGTGAGGTTTGTAATCTCTGGCCCCCTAGACTGTATTCCGTCTGCGGTCTTCTTTGCCATTCCCCAATCTTCATGACTTTGCACTTGGTGGGGTTGAACTCCTGAAGCCAATCGCTGGACCAGGTCTGCAGCCTGTCCAGATCCCTTTGTAGTTCTGCCTGGTCTTCTGTCGAATGAATTCTTCTCATCAACTTCACGTCATCTGCGAACAGGGACACTTCGGAATCTGTTCCTTCTGTCATGTCGTTCACAACTACCAGAAACAGCACTGGTCCTAGGACTGACCCCTGTGGGACCCCGCTGGTCACAGGTGCCCACTCTGACACCTCGCTGGGTGTGTGTGTGTGTGTGTGTGTGTTTGGTGTGTGTGTGTGTGCACACACACCTAATTGTGGTTGCAGGGGTCGAGACTCAGCTCCTGGCCCCGCCTCTTCACTGATCGCTACTAGGTCCTCTTTCTCTCTGCTTCCAGAGCTTTATCATACCTCGTCTTAAAGTTATGTATGGTTCCTGCCTCCACTACACTATGACTGAAGAAATACTTCCTAATATCCCTCTGACTCGTCTGAGTCTTCAGCTTCCAATTGTGACCCCTTGTTTCTGTGTCCCCTCTCTGGAACAACCTGTCTCTGTCTTCCTTATCTATTCCACGCAGTATTTTGCTTGTCGTTATAATGTCTCCCCTATCTATTCCACGCAGTATTTTGTTTGTCGTTATAATGTCTCCCCTGATCCGCCTGTCCTCCAATGTCCTCAGTCCGATTTCCCTCAACCTTTTATCGTAGGACAAACCCCTGAGCTCCCGAACTAGCCTTGTTGCAAACCTTTGCACTTTCTCTAATTTCTTGACGTGTTTGACTAGGTGTGGGTTCCAAACTGGTGCTGCATACTCCAGTATGGGCCTGATGTACACAGTGTACAGTGTCTTGAACGATTCCTTACTAAGGTATCGGAACGCTATTCTCAGGTTTGCCAGGCGCCCACATGCTGCAGCAGTTATCTGGTTGATGTGTGCCTCCGGAGACATGCTCGGTGTTATGGTCACCCCAAGATCTTTATCCTTGAGCGAGGTTTGCAGTCCTTCGCCACCTAATCTATACAATGTCTGCGGTCTTCTTTGCCCTTCTCCCATCTTCATGACTTTGCATTTGGCAGGGTTGAATTCAAGAAGCCAGTTGCTGGACCACGTGTCCAGCCTGTCCATGTCCCTTTGAAGTCCTGCCTGATCCTTCTGATTTAATTCTCATTAACTTCACATCATCTGCGAACAGGGACACCTCTGAGTCTATCCCTTCCATCATGTCATTCACATATACCAGAAATAGCACTGGTCGTAGGACCGACCCCTGTGGGACCCCGCTCGTCACAGGTGCCCACTGTGAGACCTCATCCCGTACCATGACTCGTTGTTGCCTCCCTGTCAGATATTCTCTGATCCATTGCAGTGCCCTTCCTGTTATACGCGCCTGATCCTCTAGTTTCTGCACTAGTCGCTGATGAGGAACTGTGTCGAAGGCATTCTTGCAATCCAAAAAAATGCAAATAACTCACCCCCTCTCTCTCGTGTCGCACTTCTGTAACTTTGTCACAGAACTCCAGAAGGTTCGTGACACAGGATTTGCCTTCCATGAATCCGTGCTGGTTGTCATTTATAATCTTGTACCGTTCCAGATGCTCCACCACTGTCCTGATAATCTTCTCCATGACTTTGCATACTATACACGTCAGTGACACTGTTCTGTAATTTAGTGCCTCTTTTCTGTCTCATTTTTTAAAAATGGGAACTACATTTGCAGTCTTCCATACCTCAGGTAGTTGCCCAGTTTCAAAGAATGTGTTGAAGACTGTGGTTAATGGCTCACACAGTATATCTGCTCCTTCTCTGAGGACCCACAGGGAGATGTCCTTCCCATTGCCTTTGGGGGATGAGGGCAGAGTGCCTGTAGTTCTGACGTGATCGAAGAACATGCTCCGGTACTCTGAATTGTCCCTCAGTCTTGCTTTCTCCTGCAGGACCCTGGTTCGAGCTGATTCTGCCTTGAAGACTAATGTGACAGGCCGTCTCCTCTTGCGTGAAAACCACTCCGAAAATTTGCCACCAGGGTCATGTCACCCTCTCCTATTGCTTTCAAGATACCTTCGATCGCTTTCTTCTGCCCCTGGATTCTCTCATCATAGGTTTCCCCCTCAACTTCTTGGAGCCCATAGATAAACATTGACCTCTCCCTATCCTCCTCCCACTGTGTCTCTCTTTGCGTCCTCTGAGGTGTTTTATCTCCTCCCATCGAGACGTTCCTGCCTTCAACCCCTGCTCTTGCTGCAGCCCCTATGCTCAGTGGACTGTCTTCCTTGCTCAGCTGCTCCCTGCCACTGTTAGAGTCTCTGCGCAAGTCTTGTCTCCTGCATTGACTGCAGACTTCACGATTGGTCTTCCTGTATTTATCTTTTCTTGAATCCCTACAGCCCCCTCGTCTGTGACTGGTATAGAAGCCCCTGATGTCATTCCTATGCTGTCATTTGTCTCTCTATTCTGTTTCAGTTTTTTTAGCTCCTCTTCTAAGCGCTTTATCTTATCTTCTGCGGCTAAGACTTGTAGTCCCCACCATTACACCATTACCATTACCCTTGTAGTCTCCTCCATTACCCTGCATATCTCAGCTAGCTTCTTCCCCACTCTTCCTCCATTTTTGTGAGCTCTACCTCCCAATCTTCCCTCCCAGGTTCCTCCCTATATATATATATATGAATATATATGTATATATATATATGTATATATATGTATATATATATATATATATATATATATATATATATATATATATGTATATATGTATATATATATATGTAATATATATATGTATATATATGTATATATGTGTATGTATATGTCGTGCCGAATAGGCAGAACTTGCGATCTTGGCTTAAATAGCAACGTTCATCTTGCCATATAGGACAATCGAAAATTTGTGTATGCAATAATTTCGCCAAAATCATTCTGAACCTAACGAAAAAAATATTTTTAACTATGTTTGTTTAGTATTAAATTATTGTATACAAATCTAAAATATATTTAGTTGGGTTAGGCTAAAATAAATTGTTCTTGTTATAATAAGGTTAGGTAAGTTTTCTAAGATTCTTTTGTAGCAAAATTAAAAAATTTTGCATTAACATTAATGAAAAGAATATATCTTTAAACGTATAAGAGAAAATTTTAGAAAGGACTTAATTTTAAATGAGTTCTTGCTAATTGACCAGTTTTACATATTCGGCACGACATATATATATATATATATATATATATATATATATATATATATATATATATATATATTTTATATATATATATATAAATATATATATATATATATATATATACTGTGGAGAAATTTTCTTCAGGAGTGGGGTATCAGCCCCCTTCAGCCCTTCAGCCCTTTCAGCTCTGAGGGGCCCAGCCCTCTCAGAAGGGACAAGCTCTTGTTTACTGCTACAGTGAGTAATTGATCACAGATGCCGTACGAGTATGCGACGTGGTCAAGTGACCGCTGCTCCTTGCAGTCCTGTGTTGCAAAGTGTAGCTTAATAAAAGACAGTTCATCTCTTACTTTAGCAGGACAATTAAGGAAAATCCTGCTCCCACTTTATTACCATGGTAAAGATAGTGGACATTGTTGTCTATGCTTAAGACAGCAAGAATCAAACATTCTGCTTTGCTTCATCGAGGAAGTGGCAAGGAAGCAAAAGTACTAGGTCAGCTTTTTCTTTGTGCTAGGGGAGTGACGGCGTGGGGCACTGTGGCGTCTTCAGATTACTTTTGACTCTACTGAGAGTGACACTGACGCCAGTATAACCAACAAAGAACGATCTGTGCGTTAGTGTGAACAAAGTGTCTCATAAAACACGATAAACACTTAAGAGAAGTGTGATCAGCTTCTTTAGTGATAAGATTGTGAACAATAAAGACAAACTTACTTGTGTGGACTCAAAAGTCCGCCCCTTACTGCCGACTATAGGTTGATTACAAACTCCTTGCGACTCAAGAACTGCACAGTCCCCCGTACTACAAGAAATTCGTAACCTACCTTGCTCTCGTAGCGTGAGCTATGGTGTTCTTCACACCTTCGACAGGTATCGGTGACTTGATAGAAGCTGAAGTGTCCTTGGATATCCACGTCTTCCATAGTCTAGGAATACACACGCTGGTACACTATGTTCCACAAGATTTGTCTTTATTGTTCACAATCTTATCACTAAAGAAGCTGATCACACTTCTCTTAAGTGTTTATTGTATTTTATGAGATACTTTGTTCACACTAACGCACAGATCGTTCTTTGTTGGTTATCCTGGCGTCAGTGTCACTCTCAGTAGAGTCAAAAGTAACCTGAAGACGCCACAGCGCCCCACGCCGTTACTCCCCTAGCACAAAGAAAAAGCTGACCTAGTACTTTTGCTTCCTTGCCACTTCCTCGATGAAGCAAAGCAGAATGTTTGATTCTTGCTGTCTTAAACATAGACAACAATGTCCACTATCTTTACCATGGTAATAAAGTGGGAGCAGGATTTTCCTTAATTGTCCTGCTAAAGTAAGAGATGAACTGTCTTTTATTAAGCTACACTTTGCAACACAGGACTGCAAGGAGCAGCGGTCACTTGACCACGTCGCATACTCGTATGGCATCTGTGATCAATTACTCACTGTAGCAGTAAACAAGACGCTTGCCCCTTCTGAGAGGGCCGGGCCCCTCAGAGCTGAAAGGGGCTGAAGGGCTGAAGGGGGCTGATACCCCCCTCCTGGTGAAAATTTCTCCACACTGGGGGGCAGCGGAGGTTTGCTGCAGGTGAACTATTCATCACTTAACATTAATTTGATTTTCTCACTCGCCATCACTGCTGCTTGTCTTTTCTGAACAGCTTTAGTCTGTGTGGTTTCTGGAGAATCACTAATTTTGTTTTCAACACTGTGTAATTCTAACGGCACTAGTTTATTTATTGTCCGCTTATTCACTACACCTTTGCTTAAAACATCAACTGTCCTGCTGATTCCATTTGCATCAGGATATATGGTCACAATTTTTGCAAGTGGCCATTGGGACCTCGGACCATCATTGTCGATAATCACTATGTCACCAGGTCTTAAGGACTTATGATTTTCAGGAACACCAGCTCCATAGAAGTGTTCTCTCAATCAGGTGAGATAGTCTTCTCGCCAAAGTTTCTCCCAACGTTCAATCACTTTATTAAGGTGTTTGAATTTACGTCTGAGTTGCTCAGGTTCGAAATAAGTAGGATCCTCTATGATTTCTTTATCATTCATGGGAGGAACAGGTTCGAGCCTTCTGCCATGGAGTAAATGAGATGGACTTAACACTTCTAAATTGTCCAGATCATCGGTAACATAAGTTAGAGGTCTGTTAACTCTATTTTCTATTTCAGTCACAACTGTACGGAATTCTTCTAAGTCGATTCTTTGACGATGAAGAGTCTTCCCTTTAAAAAAACGTTTACAATGCCAAACATTCTTTAAAAA